>CM073775.1:101501339-101916063 GCA_037158775.1 Hetaerina titia
CTCGCGGTTCCGCGAGTCGGTTAGAAGAGAGAAGGAATTTTTGTTTTTAAGTACTCGTAAAGCCACTCGGCGGCCCTGACCTTCATTTCATCCAGCGGTCCGAAGGCCTGAAACGGCCGGAATGTCCCTTCGCTCACTTCGCGCCACGCGGGTGACTGGTAGTCCTTCGAAGCGTTTAATCTAGTCCATATATCATCGCAGGCGGTACCCTAGGGGTTCGCGCAGAGTAGCACCTTTATCAAAACAAGAAAGGATATACGTATATGACATCGATATAAATAAACTTTGATTAAACCATTTATAAACAGAAACACAAGAGTAAGGGCACTCGTGTATCTAGTTGACGTTTCGACGGCACGGCCGTCATATCATCAAAATATGAGACAGTTTTTATATATTTGTGTCATTGCTAAAGAGCGTTCTTTTTCGAATATGTATATTCTATTCTTATATTCGAATATATATATATATATATATATATATTCTATATGTATATATTATATATAATTTCATTCAAACATAGAAATAGGTAAAAGTGGGGAAGGCGGTCTTTGAGCAGATCACGAATTTAAAAATATTTCCTTAACCGGGATTTGAACTCCGGATCTTCCACTTGCCGGGCGGATGTGCTACCAATTACACCACCAAGGAAACTTAATACACACTGAGATCTGCAATGTTTTAAAACGCCCAAGTGCTCCGAATCATTTGCCAAAGGAAGGCTTTAGGGAGCTGTTCCACCCACCAAAGGAGAAATAGACAATACACACAAGAAGAGGGGACAGTTGGTTAGAAAGCATATAGTATCATAGAGAATAGGAACAGTACGTTTCATGGCACGCATAGCCAGAAGAAGAGATGAGCCACATTGGCCAGACACACATTCAAATACGAAGTCCCGCCATACGGCGCACAAATATTCATTCAAACATAGAAATAGGTATAAGGAAAGGGGATAGGAAGACACATAAAAGGCGAACACAGGACAATTAGGGAAGGCGGTTTTTTGAGCAGATCACGAATGTAAAAATATTTCCTGTGTATTTCCTGTGTTCGCCTTTTATGTGTTTTCCTATCCCCTTTCTTTATACCTATTTCTATGTTTGAATGAATATTTGTGCGCCGTATGGCGGGACTTCGTATTTGAATGTATATAAACATATATACACACACACACACATATATGAGGAACTGATAGGGGGTGACCAAGGACAAGTAGGGTGAGGGGACCTTGGCAGTTCTCTTAAGTGGTACACAATTGTTACTGGGCCAGAGGACACGATATGGACAGAAGTGTCCCTTCAATGAATCGATTGCATTAGATTAACACAGAGCTTCGAAGGAACTATTTTAATGTATATTTGAAATGAGAGTGTTTTGTACGGCTTCAATAAAGAAAAAACAACGTTAAATACACCGACGAGATTAATGCATATAAATGAGGTCCTTCGAGAGGGTTGTCGCATCGAAAAAGTGAGGTAACTAGAAGAGTCATTTCATATGGGACTTTTTTTTCGCAAATCTATGATTTGAACTGAAACAGAAATATATCATAAAGTAACTCCACAGCACATAAAACAGTGTTCCGGAATTCCTTTAGGTACTCCACAAACGGAATAGAAAGATTATGTCTAACACAAAAAAACCCCTCACGTCACTCTTCCAATGTAATAACTTAAGTCCAACCAATGGCAACTCTGTAAACAACAAACTATCGTTCCATGAGTTTTTACGAAATACTAGTTTGCTCTTCAGATATATCGTTTTAGATTATTTTACTGAAATTAATGATAACTCAGTTGGGATCATCATTTAATCCAAATGTCACCTTAGCCAATTACTAAATGCCGACGGCAGATGCATTTAGATGAAAATACCCATGATGCAAAGGCACGTTGAATACTCAATGCCCTCTCATGACTATCGAGAGAGAAAACTAGGGTTGAAGCTATTCCAAATACTCCGAATGAGAATCGACATAAAAGTTCAAAAACGTGGCCAAAAAAAATCATAGCAAAGCCAGTTGATTGAACTGATTAAATACGAGCCCTTACTCTCACAGAAGACATCTCCTCGGGCAAATGAGGATCGGGATGCTGCGATGGCTAACGCTCAGCCTTCCCGCCGAGAAGGCCCGGGATCAAATCCTGGTGACAACCAATATTTTTTCAGTGGAATCCTGGTCCCTACTTGTGGTGCTTTGTGGAGAGCACTCTGAATGAGTACGACGTCCGTCGGATGGGACGTTAAACTGCGGACCCCTTGGCGCCTTTCGACAAGAGTAGGCTAATGCCGACGCCGGGTTTCTCTTCACCATTTATCCTTTTCTCCATCATCCCTGATGACCTTGGATGTCGGTCGCCTCCTCCCATAAAAACTAGTGCTACTACTCTTCAGACAAAAACAGAGGAAGATGTTAACGGGAACATTTAAGAGTTCTCCGATGCATAGGGGGCGCTGTTTCCTAGCTATGAAATTAGGCTCTGTGTATGATGGGTATAAAGGTTGGTAACGCCGTAATGAAGCTTCCGCTTTGGCGTCGCTGAGATTTTCCTCCGAGAGAGCAAGGGCGCCGTGCACCACACTTGCGTGGAATCTCCCCCTTCGGTCCCTGCCCGGCCGGAGATCGAGCTGGGAGCGCGCGCGGGAGGGGTTCAGCAGCTCGGGGTCAGCAATCGCGCGCCCTTGGGGCCAGAGCCTCGAGCTCCCCCGGCATGATCGGCATACTCGATGCAATTTATGCGCGAGTGGAAGGATAAGCGCAAGGCCAACGTCTTCTTCCTACTACTTACGGCAGCGAACAGGGAAATCGGTCCTTCGCACAATTTCGTGCATGCATGACCTTACCTAGAGGGCACTTTCAGGGCTCGTGCTTTAAAGTAATCTTAATAGGGTCAACGAAGTCATCCTGAAGCATAACCAATATTATCGCTTCAACGTCTTCACAGAGATCTTTATAGTCAATCATGAACTTTGTTCAACTAGCGTCGTTCCCTTAACGCCGAGCGATTCGAAACGTGATATTTAAAAAAAGAGGACTTCCTCATACTTTTCTTACCTCCTTCCTACTGTCACATCGCCCGATCCCTACAAGCTTCTTTCGCTTCAGTTATATATACAATGGTGGTTGAGGCTGGCTTCTTGTGGTGCTCCCAACTATTCTTTGTCTCCAGAGTCCCTCTGAACGAATTCACCCTGACTTATTCCATCTACTCCTTCCTTTCGGACCTTTCATGCCCTTTCACGCGTCCCTTTCGTGATTCAATATGGCTGTCACTTCAGACTAGCCCGTCTAACGGATATGAATCCTCTCACTCTCATCTATTTCACTTTTAAAACGAATACGTCTCAAGCGCCCCAAATCCAAAGCATCAGTCAGCATTCAAGCTTGCTCACGACATGCGTCTTCGTTAACTCAAGGTTGACTGCCGTAACATAATGCGGGGAAGACTTCTTAAAGCCTCGATACACCGTCGCTCTTTCCGTCCTTGGATGCAACCACAAATGAATTGCAAATCAAACGCGTCGCCAAGCATTGTAGTCGGTTTGAATGCCGCTTCTATTTATTATTAGCCTCAAATGCTAATCACCTTTACGACTTGAGGCGAAATACCGGCCCTAAACCTGTGAATAGTGAACATGGCAAGACAGCTCGAAAGAAAAACCAGACTAATTGAAAAGAAGAGATATAAGAGTCGACCGCCAGTCCCTTCCACATCTAAATCAGTTGGTCACAAACAGAAAATGTATCATTCCATCGTTTAACTTGCAGAATATGAGAGCGTAAGTTAAGTTTAAGCTTCCAAAAAAATATTTAGGGACTCAGAACTGTGGTGAAATCCGGAAATACAAATGGAGCAAAATGTAAAACTCTGTCCAAAATTACTCAAATTTACTTCAGAGAGAAATGAAGGTTATGGACAGGTTTTATCAGTTAAATAACTGGTAATTTTTATTTGAATGTGAATGTCATAATTTGGAGCATGGGGAAACTTGAAAACACGACATGTGCTGACAGGAACCTTTATATACAAGATTTGTTCATTTATGGGGCTAGGCTGGGGCCTCTAGAGTTTCTTCTGCCGCATAACGCCTTGAAAACGAAACCTATCTGGGAGTTCGTTTAAAATGTCGCATCATGTAGATGCACAAGGCCTGTTCGAAAAAGCAGGAGACTGTTTGGTTAAACCCTTGATTTTATAAGTTACCCTTTAATCATTTTTATCGCCTTCACAATACATCCCTTGGCTGCCAATACCCAACGCTCTCGTTTTTTCCAGCTTTCGAATACCGCCTGGAATGCTTCCTCGGAGTAGCCATTTAGTATGCAGTACAATTTTGTTGGATGTCTTCAATAGTTTCAAATAAGCATCATTTTAAGGTGGATTTGGACTTAGGAAATCGGAAAAAGTCCGCTGGAGTAAGATTCAGAGTTTGGAGGATCGCTGGTGCGCTGTTTGGCCAAAAACGCGGTAACAGTCCATAATGTGTGCACCGGTGCGTTGTCGTGATGAAAGCACCAAGACTTGTTTTTCCTCATTCGTGGTCACCTAGACCATCACCTAGACCTTAACCTTCTGATAACCTCAATACATAGCTGCCCATTCAATGTTTGTCCTTTGCGAATATTGTCATATGGAATAATCTCTTCCCAATCGAAGAAAACGATCAACGCTCACCTTCACGCTCGATCACGACATACGAGCTTTATTGGGTCGTGGGCAAGATGGCCCCTTCCACTGTGAATTCTGGGCTTTGGTTTCTATATCATAACCATAGGAGAAATGATAGGAAAAATAAAATGAGTAATAAATACGATAGTTCATTGAAATGATCTGTGGATTCAAAATAGTGGAAACATACTTGACTCCACTCGTTTTGGGAAATAAGGATATTGGGTATTCCTCGCAAAGATGAGGAACCCGAGACACGAATGACAACACATTTCTATGGACACGATTCAGATCAATTCAATGTTAATTCACAAAAAATATTCGCATCTGTTTCCTGAACACATCCACTATGGAGGCGAGAATGTGAGGACTACAGAGCGATGGAATGGGCAGAAACTCGTGATCACACTTCCAGGCCCTCGACGCGAGGGCATCACTTGGTCGGCTAGCGGGGAGATGGCCCGAAAGGCGGCGGGATGCCTCCACGGAGGAGGAAGGGAAAGCGGCGAGTGCGTGCAATGCGGCCCAATGAACGCAGCCCGCCGATCCACGGGGAGAGAGTCGAGGAGGGAAATCGAGGGAAAAGTACTCGAGAAACACGAGGACAGGGTTTGGCGGCAATCTTTGTCCCTGATCGACTTGGGACATAATACCGTGGTGGTGACGGCACATCAAATATCGAGTGTATCGAAAAATGTCTTAAAAATCGAGTGAAATCAACCGAACTGAAAACATTGAGCAACAAAGGGCATTCAGCTAATTGATCAATATCGATACTAGCGACCAAAATCGTCAAAATCGTAGATTTCAGCATAATGACCATCGACTATATCGTCTATCGACCCGATCCTCGATACATCTGCTCCTTGAGTTTATCCATGTCGACTTGGTGGATATGAAAGATCTATCTATATCTGCGTGTTCTGAAAACAGGCAGTGCGCGACCGCCCAATGCGTCGAGCGAGGCCCCAGGGCCGGGTCGACCACTCTCGACACCATACCCCCATCAACACCCAAGCTTAAACACAAGGATTAAACCAGATGTTCCTGGGAAAGCGCAAGCAGAGGAACTGACCCCTCCCCCACCCCCAATTCTGTAGGCGAAGGAATTCCACCATCCGTTGGGTTTAGTATGCATTAAGTGACAACCGCCTATCAAAACAACCTTCGGGCTCAAAGAAACTGCGATAGATGCCGCCACAGTAACTTCTGACGGGGTCTTCCGCTAATGCGCATTACTAAGCAACATTTCCAAAGCATAAAAATTGAATGGCATCATCATCATATAATCATCACGGTCAAGGCGAATGATTTCTACGCTTTGGAATTTCTGCATTTTAACCTCCGGGTTGGACACGGCGGCTTTGGGAGAAACCTGCACATCGTCATGTCACAAAGATGCCCCTTCCATTCCCGAGGACATTGCTAAGCTCGACGCTCGGGTAGTGCGGGGCAGCCTCACTTGCACGCAGAAGGGGGCACAGGTCGTCACCCCGGATGACACAAGGACACCACTGGACACACATTTTTCTTGCATGACTTTTTTGGCTTCCAAGTCTATTGGCTTGCACTTATTAGCTTCACTTTAGAAAATGGCTTGCAAATGTCACCTTTCGCGAGCACCCGTGCACAGTCTCGAATATTCGTGCACCGCCCCTGGCGCTCTTAACCCTGTGTACGCACCTCACCATCCGATTCGCTGGACGCATACGCCTCTCTCCCGATGGAGCGTAGCTCTCCCCATCATCACCCGAGATGGATGGAGATCCACCGTCGAAGTGGGCTACCGAGGCACTTCCGGAATTATTCAAAATCAGGAAGGGACTGGTTGCATTTTCACTGCCACTCCACTGGCAGGGTGGTGGCCACATTGGCGGCATAATTTACAAAAAAAATAGAACGTTTTGCAAAAAATTAAACATTGTGTAAAACTGTTAAGCATATAAAAACAGTATTGTTTGTTTTAATTAAAATAAAATGGATTATTGGAACGGCTGCTCTCCTTTACATAGGAATAAGAATGTCAGTCACTACCCTGTATATAACCCATTCATACCGTTCCCAATCGGAGTAGGAAAATTAAAAAAAGCCCGATTTTACGTATGTTACGAAAGAAACCATGACCCAGTATACGAGAAACCTAAATATTATCGGGCGAAAAGATTACACCAAAGGATGCTGTAGTTGATGACTTCTAGAAAGCCTCCCACAAGGTCTCCCTTGAGAAATTGAAAAAACTAATAGACCATATAATTAAAGAGAAATTGAACAAATGGATTGATAGGGACTTCTAAAGGAAAAGTAGTCGTCGATGGATGTAGTTTCATCTTATTGATTTAAATTAACGACTAAAGTGCCCACATTAGCAGCAATCCCAGGTTATTGCAGACGAAACGATTAATCAGACTAGATATCTCAGTGATATTAGGAATGAGGGTTGGAATTAAAAATCAAAATATGTACTGCTCTGAAATTGTAGAATGAAAGGTAAAAAAAAAACAAACGTAAATTATGTTTAGATTGGAAAATAATTAGAAAATACTTGAACAAACACAGATACATATACAGAGGGAACTAATCCCATGTGTGGTGTTACACCGTGCACGGCGCACAGACGAAGGAAAGAAGATTAGGGGAGGAGAGGGGTGCGGGAGAGAGGGTGAAAGGGGTGGGGGCAGGTTATAATGGCGTGGGCAGGTGCGGAAGTTAATTTTGCTCTGATTAAGACATTATTTTCTAATTAAGCATAGGCCAAATTTTTGGGAAGCGGAGAGTGATGTCGCTGAATGGCAGTTCATAAGTCCTAATGGGTAGACTGACTTTAACAACCAGATCCATGATAAAGCATTTAAGCGGTGTGCTCGGATCAGCGGGAGGCGGAGGGTGGAAACTATAAAACAAATGTCGAATGAAAGTGTGTGGCGTGTTTTGGGACCAAAAACTGCGGGGAAGACGTCCTGAGGTTACAAATGAGTATGGAAAGGAGGTTAGAAGTCTCAGGCACGCAACACGAGGGAAACTGGCTGCACTGTAGTGGGTTTACCACGTTCATTGAAGTGCAGTTGCCTCGAGATGAAATTGAATGTGGGCTGGGACTGGTTGACATGGAAAGGGAGCGGATGCGAGGCTGTATGCATTGCAACGTGGGGTGGAAGTTGTACGAGATGACGTAGGATGTTGTGGTCGCTGGCGGGTGGCCTCTGGGACATTTAGAAACGGGGATCGAGGAGAGAGGGCTCTTCTGAATGACGAAGAAAGGGCTGTTTCGTCAGCTTGTGAATTTCGGGGAAAAGGGGAAAGCGGAGGGATTCGGGGCGTGGTGTGCGTTGGGAAAGGGAGCGGTTGGCGCTGGGATTCGGGAGGGAGGAATGTGGAGCGCGGCTTCATAAGGCGCGGAAACACGGTCAATGAAGCAGGATGACGGGCATGGATTGGAGGCTTTTCGGGAGTGTGCGGAGGGATTTTTCGTTATGCTGGTCGTCGGTTCCTTTTCGCCTTCTTACTCTTCAAATTCTAGCTTGCACGTTAATGGATAATTTGTTACGACTTTCCTCATTTGTTTATTAGTTGTTAGTATATGTATTGCATGCGTGTAAGTTGAAAGGGTTTTCGCATGAATGTATACGCCACGGTGGATGTAGGCTTGCATGGATGTGTTGATTTTGCATGTGGTTTTGTTCTCCTTTATGGGTGGTGAACTAACACCCCCCGCCACACTCCCTCGCGGCGGCTTGCAGGGTATTGTGTAGATGTATATTGTTAAGAGATGCAAAGGCGTTAGTCTGCGTCCATCCAAAACGCCCTTAAAAGGCAGGCTTTTGCAACGCTTCTTCCGTATCGGCACCAGTTACGGAACATGCCTCCTTCCACAATGCTTCCATTAACGACAGTTTTGACGCGCCACCTATCGCTTCCCTTCCCAACTCAGGCCCACCGTTCGAGGCGGCGGGCGAGCACTCGGCTCCCAGGAGCACGCCCCTTACTCCATACTTCGCTCCTATTCCCCCCGCAGCTCCACTCCCGCCGATCGTCCCCGAAACTCTCACTCGCCCCCTCTCCACCCGACACTCTCAGGCTCCTTACTTCTTTTGGAATAGATTGCTGTACCATTGAAATGTTCAAAAACACAATGGTGATATTTTGTGGTTTGTGGTGTTTTATGGCATCGTCACTCTGGTGAATGAATACCTGTATATTTTCGGTCATCCATCCATTGACGTAGATTTTGGATTGACTCAAGATACCAAACGGTACAGTGGCAAATATCTTCTCTCCTGACAAAACACAACACCCTGCTCTAAAACAAGCCCCTCTTCATCTCCTTATGCTTCCTTATTCCATTCATTCCGTCCAACCTAAAATTACCCCCTCTATCATCTATACAATATTCCGAAAGCCGCCGCGAGGGCGTGTGGCGGGGGGTGTTAGGTCACCATCCCTAAAAAAAATTCTACATCCCACTGGCGTTCAATATGCTTTTCATCTATTTTTCCAGTCTCCTTATGACTTCTACCAGCAATCTTCTCTCATCATACCCAGCACCTATTTAGTTATTTTCCTTTCTGTTCGCTTTACCTTCAACCTTCTCCACACCCACATTTCAAAGGTCTCCAATCTACGTCTCCTATCGTCCTGCTTCCATGACCATGTTTCCCGTTGCATACGTACCTGCGGTCCACATCAAAGTTTTGACCAGCCTTTTCTTAATATCCTCACTCAAAGTCCCACTCATCAATTATCTCCTCAAGTACCGTGGCCAGAGTTTAATTTCCTTACGTCAAGACAACCAACCAACGCGATACAACGCCTTCCCGCTTAGTTATCTTCCAAACATCCACTTAACATTTTTCTAAGGCACATACGTAAAATTTTGCTCATAATCTATTGTCTTTCGCTGGACATAAAATGGGCTCCCTTTCTAAGTATTTGTTTAATTTTCGCCATTACCATGTAAATGCTAATTTTTTAAATTGACTGCAAATTTCGTTGCTTCCTGTCAATTTCCAAAATTTGACGATTGGGTTGGCTTACAGGTGCGACAGCGTAATAAATATCATTTTTTTACTTAAATCACAATTGATTCGGTGATGAACTCAGTATGGTCAGAGGACACAGTGTTGTGGAAATCTCTGCGGTCTAATCCGATTTCCTCCACACTTTCACGAGCACAGATTACATTATTAAGGGAATAACTCCTCCAGGAGGGAGGACTGGGAGGGCCAAAAATAGCTTTTTTAACGCCTTCACCTACTTTGTTACGTAACTTACTATTACAGGTTAAACGAACGAAATAAAATTTTAAAATCGGTTCGGCGATTTTGCGAGGGTTTGGTTTCAAAATATTTCAAGCGCCACTGATCTCCCGATCTCTTAGGCTCAAAGTTTTGTTCCCGAATGAAAATCGGCACCTTGACACGAATGTGTTGCTTACCCCATCACCACTTAACGCATGCAGGCCCTTTTCAGGCGGTTTCCTTTCCTTCGCAAGCAAAGAAAGCCAGCAAATAATTCTCACGACACCTCTCTAAAGATCTCCATGCGCCTCAAACAACGTTCATTTCGAATTCTCATCATCACCTTTGGGTAGCGAGGAGTGTTTCATTCGAGGGCGTCGAGTCATTAAGACAAGTCTATTACGGAACTGATTACACGTAAATGTCGAGAGAAAAACCGTCCTCTTGTTGACACACGTTTTATCTCGTATCAACCCGATCTGGCCAATGGGCAGGTCAGTGGTTGTTCAGAAATTTGACAACAATGGAGGCCATTCCAGCCGATATCTATCGATCGGCAAGTTACGTAACGGGTGCCCGAGTGCCAATCGCCACGTGTTCCATCTCCAATGCTTCGATCGGGACCACGGTAGACCGCATCCGACGGCCCTGCGAGTGAGCGGGCGGACGAGGTCCATGCTGTGCCATGCCGGCGGCCCTCAGTCACAGAGTGAAGGGAAGAGGATCACACCATTCCCTGCCAAAACCAATTTCGGGATTAATTCGGTTCGGAGAAATTTGAACGGCTGAATCCTTAAATGTATGTATGCATCTTCTCTAGTGACGCAGTTGACGTTTCTTACTCGTGAATTAATCATCAAGCAACCTGTGCCTTGGAGGAGGCTTCTCATTATTTTTACACTCATCCGGTTAATTTGATTTAAAAACCAAAACCACATTTTTCAACCCGAAGTTGATGAAAACATTGAACCGAGAAAAATCGATCTCAGAATTTTAACGAAAAATACAAGCACTCGGAGGTCTTTGAGAGCTGGTGTTTACGATTTCTACAGTAGCAGTAGTTTTAGAGGAGGCGACCGATAGCCGAGGTCATTTGCGCCATTAGGGATGGATAGGAAAGGACGAAGGGTGGGGATAAACCAGGCGCCGGTATTAGCCTACTCTTTAACGAAAGGCGCCAAGGGGTCCGCAGTTTAACGTCCCATCCGACGGGCGACATACTCACTCGAAGTGCTCTCCACGAAGCACCTCAAGTAGGGGTCGGGGTACCACTGAAAAAGATTTCCCAACTCTAGGATTCGAACCCGGACCCTTTAGTGGGAAGCCAGTACGTTGGCCACCGCACCATCCCGATCCCCACGATTTCTACGGAAATGTACATCAACTTACGTATGTTTGCGTGCGAGTGACTAACTACTGAAACTGCTGAAAACTTCCAAACTGAACAACATGAAATTAAAACATTGCGCTTTGATTAAAAGAACCCGACAGACTTTTTCCCAAATCGGGGTTTCTGATCGGAAGGCGCACAAAGAAGACGGGATACGCCGGGTTTTCCCGGCGAAAGAATCCACTGACGTAGCACTATAAAGAGGCTAACGCCTTTCGCACTAAAGGGTACCTCAGAACAAGTGAATCGGGATGAAGTAAAATTCCAACATGTAAATGTCGGTTCAACATATTTTTCATCCTTTGACGGAGACATGATTACGCTTCTTTTATCTGGACAACTAACCAGCCTACAAGCACATTCGGTCGAATGCGCTCGTAGGCTGATTGGTGCCCAATCATGCCAGTTTTATGCTATCTAAACTGACACATAAATGCTATCATAAATGCTTACTCAATATCTTCGGGGGTTATTATTAATAACATTAATTCAGGAAATATTATTAATATTTGAATAACACAGACTTCACTTGATAACCTAGTTGCTTGTAATTGCGCTACGCCGGAGGATGTCCAAAGGAAAAAGAAGACGTCGCTGGCGCCAACTTAATCTGAATAAAAACTAACATCTACTTAATTTGTGAATGGTATGATAGGTTTAAAGTTAAGAGAGAAGGAACCGAGATGAAACAAGCCGTACGAGTTGAAAATAATCCTGTTCGCACGAGAAAAATGTTTCCTGGCATATATAGGCACGTAGAGCAATAATACCCTAGAACGAAGGCATGAGCTAGCCTCCTCCAGGAGTGAGTGCCCTACTGAGAGGACCAGCAAAGGTCGAGGAAGCGGTCCGAGGGAATGGAGATGGCAATACGGGAGACTGGGATGATTTGCCACCCAAAAACTCCGCATTGCCTCACGGTTGAATATATTTTATATTTCCCAATCAACAAACACACGTATTTATCACAGTGTAGTCATTTCTAGGTTCGGTATTAGCGTACCCTACAGTGACCGCACAGTGATCAATGACATTTTCCAGGATTTTGACAACACGTTTCTATTGGTGGAACACCCAATCAACCATTTTTCCATTGTAATTTAATGAATTAATTCAAAAAGGGCATTTTTTTTAATCGATGAC
Source organism: Hetaerina titia (assembly GCA_037158775.1). Taxonomy (NCBI): domain Eukaryota; kingdom Metazoa; phylum Arthropoda; class Insecta; order Odonata; family Calopterygidae; genus Hetaerina; species Hetaerina titia. Next base: position 101,513,780 of record CM073775.1, read on the forward strand.
GGTGCATCTTGGAGAATGAGAAAAACATCTTCATCGATCACCATGGTTACGGATAATTCGAAAACCAGATTTGAGGAGAGACAGAAGGATGAAAGAGGGGGAGGGGACGAAACGAATGAATGATTTGCCAAGCTCATAGCTACAAATATGCGCTTGTTATTGATAATTTTTTAGGAAAACCGCTTCGATCGGACTGAGTTTCTGAGCTCCCTGCGAGGGAGAAGGGGGGGGGAGGAAGAAGAGGAGAGGGGCGAGGCTGGAGGGCGGGGACGGAAATAACAAAAGCCTCCTCTTTCACTCCGCGCGATTAAAATTTGGGGCAGGGCAAATTGCAGGGTGCATCTCGTTGACCCAATTGCGTCACGGGGACGGGAGAAACGGGCAGGAGGCAGTCTCCATGGGAGCCAGCCGCGTGTCTTCGCTCATTTCGGAGACTGGATGGTTCGAAGTGGAAGGGGGGCATGGGCCGAGAGCCCCCACGACCACAGCGAGAGGTTTCCGCAAATGAAAGCACCGACAAGCGTGGCGCCAATCAGACGGGGATTCATCATTATTCTATTTAAACAAGCTTTTCGGGTAGAAATAAAAAGAAAACCATTGTTACAAAGAATCGACTCCCATCTGCATTCGGCGGATGAATCCAACCGTCAGAGTTGGCATTTCGATCTTAGGATTGAAGGCCGACTGGAGTCTTATCCGCTCTTCCCCTGTCCTGCTGCTCCCTTGGATACACCCTGGCGATTCCCCTCTTCAGTTGGCCCAAGAACCCCTCGATCGCCTACCCCTTGTCCCCCGTACCCTCCCATTACGATGCTAAGAAATGCATTCCATGCGTATAAAAACCATTATAAGATCACAGCAAGGGATAAAGATTTTTGCAAACACTGCAGCATAAAAAATAATATTCCTTTTAACTCATTTTATGTTCCTCTTTCTAATTATATTTCGGGAAAAGACGTTGTCGGTGAAAATTATAAAGCAATGAATACGAAGGTCAAAATGTCCATCAAATCATCCCATTTGTACATGTCGTGCAACAAATTTATCAGACTAAGATGCACTAGAATATGAACATTATAAGAAAGTTGAATTGTTTAAAAATAATTTTATTTCGGGTCTCAGACCATAGGACATTTAATTTATTTTATAAGGTTTGAGCGAAAAGCGACCCGCACGAAATATTTTCGTTTTTCCCATCTATTGACATTGTTACGCATAATCGCATTTGGGTTCAAATCCGGGTCTCTTTCTCGAGATTTTCGATTTGCACTACAGCTAACCGATACACAGGAACGGACTGGGAACATTTCAAGGGTATAAACTCAATCGTGAGTACCCAGTGTGCAGCTTCATATTTTCACATTGCTCCGCGCCGGCGCAGCAACAAGTAGCAGTCACGTTCGACTACCATCCAAATCGTTACGACAAAAAGAGAAAATTTTTCTCCGACTTCTATAAAATTTACTAATATTATTACGGAGCCTATAAAATGGAGGGCTGTTTGGGCATCCTGAAAAGCGAAACCGGTACTTGGCAGCGATACCATCCGTATTTAAAATAATCTGTTAAATTCAAACTTAAAACCTTCGAGTATTGTGGAGCACCTTCGCCCTAATTAATGCTTTTTTTTCTTTATCCATAATGTTTCTTCCGTTCCCGATCACTACAGCTGCATTAGCTAAAAGCAATCTTCTATTCCGTAAGGTCACCTATTTCAGCACCATAGGGAACTCAAAGCGACTTCACACGGTCTAAAAATGATACAGGTGGGGCCGACGAAATTACCTCGTGAGCGGAAAAATGACGTAGTGCATGCGCTGAGCTCTAATGACCCTTGCTATTGTACGTGGAATAGTAGACGTTCAGTCTTATATGCTGTGGGTACCCGATGATGGTGAGTTCTGAAAAATAAACGCGCTCTACGGAATTAAATTCCGTGGGCCACTACAACTTTGCATGCGTAAGTACATTAATCCATGCAAACAGGATGCCGAAAAAATAAAAATATAATTATATGAAATCCATGATGAGCTTCTCGTGAACGCGTCCGAACAATCGGCTCTTAAAATAAAGCACTGAGCGAAGCTGCAATATTCTTCACGTGTCATTCAGATGGCATTGGCTGAGAATGTTTTCCGCGCGTAATCCAAAACGTAAAAATCAAAGCGCTAATATAGAATACGTAATATCTTCAATCTAGATCAGATATATTTGGTTCTCAAGGGTTTAATTCAGCATTTGACCTTACCTAACTTTCAACTCAATTTCTGTGCGTGTCAGGTAACAAGAAAAGTTGGTGGCGATGGCCTTTTTACGACTTATTATTTTCTGATTTTCGGAAATTAAAGCAAGACGAACGCCGCAATTAAACTTTTACCTCGTAAATCAGATTTTCTGTCACTTCGTTTCAACTCGACGCCTCTACGACGGAGTGCATCAGCTTGTGAACTTCCCCACGTCAAAGTGGTCTGTCCATTAAACACACACTCACTCACTCACCCTCTCTCCCGCCAGGGGCGACACCTCTCGTCCCCAGACGAGCACGGAAATTTCCGTCTCCAACACGGACGCCAGCCAGCATGGGAATACGTAATTACACTGAAACCTCCACGGAGCGATGCTGCCATTCCCCCCTGGGGAAAAATACGGATTGAGAAAAAGAAGTGCAGATGAGGGGCTGGCCCTGAGAGAGGCGCAGGGAAACGGGAACTGGAGGCGGACTGATTTGCGGTGAGCTCCGACCCGTCGAACTTGTTAGAGAGCCAACAACGAGGAGATGAGACGCCGTTGGCCTCCCACGTGGAGAATGGTTGTCCAGCACAAGACACTCAGTGTTAAATTCATACTTTTGTAAGACTTAACATTTTTTCCAGGGCCCACGAAACTCAACTTCAACCACCCCTGAATTATTTAGTTGGTTGCGCCTTTATCGAAGGTACCGCCATATATTTTACAAGATAGCATATTAAAGTGAACATTGACTCCGTGATCACTGGTAAAATACGTTTATTTGTCGACGATACCGTGGTTTACCGTGATATCCGTGATCCTGAAGACTTTACCAGTGACCTAAATGCTATACAACGCTGGTGCGCCACTTGGCAATTAGAATTAAACTTGGAAAAGTGCGTTGAGGATGGATTTTGGAAAAAGAGCGATTCCCTCCCGGACGCCAACTGAATTGGGATCACCAAAATGGAATGTGTACACTCAATTAAATAACGAAGTTGGATTGATTGCCGAATTGGATCGCGTGCAAGAGGAGCTAGATTTGTAAAACGTTGTTGTGATAAACTTAGTAGCGTATCCAAAATATTAGAGCAACAAGGCTGGGAATCATTCACGTAGCGAAGGCTAAATTAGATTGAATCTCTAGCATAAATTGGAAGGGGGTATCTTTAGTAGTGATGCTGAAAATGTATTATTACCCCCATTGTACTACGGTAGGAGAGATCATGTCAATAAAATTAGAGAGATTCAGTGTAGAACAGATTGATTTAAGATACCATTTTTTCCACGAACGATAAGGGATCAGGACATTGTCCAATCGCGCTAGAAAGAAAAGTATTTTGGCTCAAAATTAGCCTAGTCAAAATTAACCCCCTGCCACACACACTGCCGTTGGCTAGCAAAGTACTAAAATATCTAAAATGAAATGGATGTAAAAAACATAATTATTATTCTCAAACCTCATAAAATGTTAAACTTAGGCATTTCTTTGACCAATGCAACATCACCACTACCGTAGAGGTCTCTTTTGTGCATTGCGGTTTTTTTAGGCCTTTGAACGTATCATGAAATCTGCTCGGCAATACAATATCAAACTTCTAAAAACTTTATTTTCCAGCATTGAGGGCAGGGGGGTGCGCTTCATGGCATGGCACTTGTATGCCTGGAGTAGAGATTTCCTCGGTGAATTCACTAACTACATGCGCTTGGAAACCAACCGCAGCACTCCAAAAACGTTTAAATACTTCGACCCACTTAAGGCCTCCCGTAAAAATTTGAGCGCGAGTTTGACAATAATAAACATGTGCACAGAGGGGGGGGGGATGGCCGTCGGCTCCCTGCATTTGACCGTTTTGGAGGCACGCGATAGATACGGATTGAATTTGAAATCGCCGCGTGATGTCTCTTCGAAGCGTGCGAACAAGGTCCCGCTTAACTGGATGGAAACTATGAACCAATTACCCACCGAGCGAGTTGGCGTAAAGAGAAATGTCCTCGAACAGCATGGGAAAAGTGACGCAATACAACGATTGAACTTTCCGGCATTTGTTCATTACTCAAAGACTATTATAGGAATTAAGGTAATGCAATCCTGAGACAAACTCAATAACAAAATCTATTTTTGCCATCAATTGAGTCATGACACTATTCGATGGCTTACGCGTGATATCAATGTTCATCATTATGAATTACTGGAATATTTTACAGGCATTGCAAGTGTCGAGGTAAGCATATTTCACTACCGATTTTAGATTAAAATGAGGCTCAACTTTTTCCATCGAGGAACATGACGCTTCAAGTCCTCAGTGAAACAAGACTACCGCGATAGGTAGTTGTTTTTATGTAAAACAGACTCTCAATCTCAAACTATGTGAAGAACGGATCGAACGCCGAAACGACTGAATAGGAAACTCAAAATCCTTAAAATAGGACAAACTAATGCAAGGATAAGTTGACCGTGCTGACATATGTTGGAGTGAGTGGGTTCCGAAGCAACTGATGACTTGGCCGAAAATGTGGAACGATTAGAATTAAATTTAATGAAGGGAGCGAATTCGCTGCACATGAGTAAGGCGCTGTTATCCTCGAGGTGGTCGACCGCGTGTCGCCGCGATGCCCTCTGCGACTGGCGAGGAAACGTTCGACGCTCATGAGCGCAGAAAAACAATAGACGGCTTCTTTCCGTCGTTCGGAATTTGATCGAGTTCCAGGGATTTCAGACGCGACGGATTTTTTCCAGGCACAAGGGTATTCTCCTTTCTAGAGCTTTCATCGCTTTTCATGAATATATTTATTTACATGGATTTAGCAGCTAATGTATAGTCTCAGTCATTGGCATTGTCTACAACACCTGCGAGTGAGCCTTGGATTCTTTTGAGCTAAACGTTTAATTGCAGGAATGTTCTTGTGGAAAAATGAACGGGATGTTTTAAAGAAATCAAAAAGTGTCAGTGACTCGTACCGAATGCCGCAGTGTGTCTTCATTCATTCGTCATTTGTTCAATTAAGACTCGTCAAATAATCTTATGTAGTGACAACGTAGCAATTTGGTATGTCCTATAGAATTTCTTTATTGGGCGCATTTACGATTTAAAAGTTGCGGATCGGTGAAATATAAGACAACCCTCAAATTGCTGACAAAATCATAGTTATACAGCACTAAGATCGCTTTAATTAATGATAATCCAACGGTAAAAACAGGTTTTAGGATTAAAACAGCCTCGATAACGGTAATATGATGCATTTACTTGCCTCTTCTACCAAAACAGCCTGGTATCTGACAATACAATAAGCCAACAATTCAATAACGCATACTTACTTTATTTCGTCCAACATCCCAATCCTTTTCATTTCCTTTCCTCGCTTACCCAACGTTCTCCCCTCTCTTTTAGTCTTCAATATTCGTAGAGAACTCAAAAACAACGGGCAATATCTTGGTCGCACACTAGGAAATGTTTCAAATGATTACCCGTGGGCTTCTCTTCAGAATTACTTAAACTCATATTTTCACAGTCTGTAGCAAGGGAATAAAAATCAGCCTCATAAACTCCCTGAATCCCCTTCAAAATTTTCATGTTTACAGTGTGTTTTGCATGGTGATTTCGACAAATGACTGCTTCAAAGCAATGCATATTTCGATACTACTTCAGCGATGCCATTAGGTCACGGGTCCGGCAGCCCGATGCTCAAATAGCACCCAGAAATGGCACCGGCGCCTGTCGCGGAATAGCTTCCGATGCCATTTAGCGTAGCCGATGCAGTAATAACATCCTTTAGCAAATAGCATCAGGCACCATCATTAGGCATTAACCCCCCCAGGAGACATCTTGGCAATCGCTATGATGAACCTGCTTTCGTGAATCTATCCGTGGGGGAAGCGAAATAATTCACGGAAATACGCGCAAGCGTGTTGAGGCCGGATCCAAATCAATCGAATAGTTTTTTTCCCTACTCTTGCGCACTCACGACCCCAGACGTGACCACCTCGACACGACTTATGATCGCCGTGGTGTCACGCCCGAGACACAGCGCCCCCCTCCCCCAATGGACCCACACGAGGGCGACAAACACGGAAGGTCTGCCATTCGGATGGACGCGCGAAGCAATGCCCAGGGATGGGCGCGGCCTCCCGCGTGAGCGCCCCGACGAGGCGCCCAAACGAGGCGCCACCCTGCTTTGGTCATTTGCCGAGCCCACCACTCCAACGCCATCTCCTCCCATCGCCAAGGCGGCGGTGACGACACTGACGGAAGATAAGAGGAATCAATCAAAGAGGAACGTGGACGATTTCGAACGAGGACTTCACTCTACTTGTAACAACCTGAAAGGAATCCGAGGGACGTTGCTAATTCAGAGACATGATTCCTTTCCGTGATTTAAGGCACGCTTCCAAAGACTTTATACGCATAAAATGGTAATGAGAGCATCATTTCTCATTATGGAGGTGCTTTTCCTCTGGTTCTCTTTTTTATTTAATAGTCCCTTTCAAAAGATAAGGAAACATGCCATAAATAACCACGATTGCCATAGTTACGTTTTCGACTTCAACGAAAAACTGCAAAGTCTGTAGTCGCGAAAAGAAATTGGAAGTGCAGTTTGAGCAGATACAATGGTGAAGCCACGCAGCTATCGCAGCTCAATGAAGTAACTCGAATCGCAACATGTGAGAATTTATTTCTCGTAGTTTACCGACAAGAACAACTGAATTTCCTGCAAAAAGTTGTTGCACCGATATCAGCTCCAAACCTCACAAACGTAACTGCATGTATCTGAAAGTACCTTTGTCTAAAATGCAAATAAACACAACAACATGAGCATATTTATTATAATCCATCAATATTGGTATCACAAAAATAAAATACACTTGAGAGGTTTAAATTCGAAGCTTCCGTCTCGAAAGATGAAGAAAGCGATCGAGCACTGAGGAGTAATAGCGGTGAGGGAGATGGGGAAGAACTGCACGCGAATCTCATCGGAAGTAGGTTGCTTATTTCGGGCCGAAGCCGTTCAGCGCTTGCATAAGGAGGCCGAGTGGGAGCGCGCCAGCCTCACTTTGCCAGGTGTCAAGGTTTGCCACATTTCACGACAACCTGATCTTTTTTCGCGACTGGGAAAGTCGCAGTCGCTCTCCAACTGAGCAAGCGCGACTTCGCGTGGAGCCACAAACAAATAGGAAACTGCAAAAGGTGTCGCTCCACACGAAAATAAAAAAAAACACTGTGAAGAAATAAGCAGAACTCTCTAATCACGCATTTCACCCTTCACTTCTTTCTTCAAGCGGGCATAATAGTTATTTTTAAGCCAGAGGGTTCAAAATATTTTAATATTAAACGTGCCCAACGTAAATTAAGAACGGAATACCGCTCCATGGTCAACTTTTTATAATAATGAATGATTTAAACTTGTAATTCTAATGATATTTTTTTAAACTTTAAATTGTAATTGTACAATAACTACTAGAATCAATAACCGACTGCGATAAGGTTAAGACCTAATATTTTTATAATAGCAATTAATCGCGCATCTTAAAAAAAAGGAAACAAAATGTTTGGATTCAAGTTATGGATCAGTTCAGGGGAATACCATCATCAATAATGTATTTCCCACAATTTCATTCAAAGTCGGAAACCTTTCACATTTTATTATAATGCTTACTCTGATTCAGCAAGCTCAGTACTCGTAACGTTTTGTAAGTACATATAATCTGGCTCAGTGACAAGATGTTCCAATTTAGTCCCATTGTGGAGCGTTTATGCATTGGCGCGTCGTGCATGTGAAATAAGATGACCATTGGCAAACTAATATCTGGATTTGTGTGCGGCGGATTTATAATTCTGAGTGATAAAATAATCGCCACAGAAGAAAAATATATTGTGGCTGGCGATTAAAACTAAATAATATAGAATGCTTCGATGCCAGCGATTTGCATTCAAAGTTAAGGAATCTTTACTTATCGTAATTGTAAGTCGCAAAACGTTGATTTTGAGTTCTGAATAGCATTTCCTTTTTTTCTCCGCGTGGATCTCAGAGACAGCGACTTGCGTGGCTGAGCAGTGAGTCTGCACGCCAGGAATGCATGCTGTGCTAACAGATTGTCGTGTTCGCCATTGCAGCTCGATCTAGGGGTGCTGTTGAGCATAAGAATTCGTTGTGTCGGAGGGAGACTAGGAATAAGCACGTCGGATTTGAGGAGCCTTGAAAGGAATTTGTTCTAGGGAATCGGGGTTGAGATACAGTATGCTTTCAATATATATCACACGTCTGTCAAGATAAATTTGATACATTGAATGAGTTAATGAACAATTCAGTTGATGTACATGCGATTTTAATAGTAATACGGCTTACAACTATGCAAAATTTTGTAAATAACGAGCGCTATTACATTTACTCGTATATTTTACACATTAATGAATTATTTAATGCACACATTGGAAACATTTTCTGCTATAACTCAATAACATTTTGCGTAATGTTGTTTAGAAATCACGCAAAATAATACTTAATATTTGTTAAGAATACGCAATATAATTTTCAGAAAAATTATTTCTTCAATTCAATTAATCGTATTATTATATGTAATCGATCGGTTAAGGTAGGTTTTGGAATGGCACAACTACCAATAATTCCCTCTTCTCTCCCAAAAAACACAACTTAACATCCCACTCCAGAACAGGCCCCTCTTCATCTCTGTGTACTTCCTCCCTTCATCCCGTCAAACATCCCTATCCTACACGTATTCCGACCCTTTCCTCGTTTGCCTAATATTCTCCTCTCTATTGCAGCCTTCAGCATCCCACTGCCGATCATTATGTATGTTTACGTCGATGGGTTAAAAGGGAGAAGGGACCATTTGGTCTCAATTCCACCCAAATAAAGACCTATATCTATCTTTCTTTCTATCTATCAATACGCTCTTCATCCATTATACCTGCCTCCTTAGGATTTCTCCCAACAAACCCCTCTCCTCGCCCACCACACCTAGTACTTCCTCATTTGTTTTATTTTCTGACCATTTGATCTTCTCCATTCTTTTCCACACCCACATTTCAAAATCCTCCAATCTACTTTTATCATCCTACTTTGGTGACCACGTTTCCGCGCTGTACATAACCACGCTCCATATCTAAGTTTTGACGAGCCTTTTCTTAACCTCCTTACTCAACGTCCCTGTCATCAACTCCCTCCTTGTAAATGCTTATTTGCCTAGCGTAATTCTTCTCCTAGTGCCCATACAACTTCCAAAACACTTCCGAGATACAAAAACTGTTCTACCTGCTCTATTTTTTCCCCACCTGTTTATCTTAGCCTTTTCCTTTCTCGAAAATCGCTTAACCATTGTTTTATTAACATTGATTCTCATCCCATATCTATCGCAATGAACTTCCAATTCACTCAGCAATACTTGCAACCCCTTGGCTGACTGAGCAACTAATGCTCAATCAATAATCAGAAAACCTAACCAATTTTACGAATTCCCCTCCGACTTTCATTCCTGCATCCAATTCTTCCCATGCCTCTTCAATCATTTCCTCCACATGTATGTTGAACAGCACCGGTGATATTTTACACTCTGAAATTGTTGCATTGTAATGCACATTTAGCAGATGACTCCGTTAAAACTTACTGTTGCGGCATCTCCCGCAGTTTCTTGAAATTTGTCTAAGGGTATGAACAGCCTAAGTGTTTCAAAGTGGTTTTAACCTCGTGGACTGTGGCGCGTCGCGCAAGATTACGAATGCCTGTGACATTGTGTGTACGGTATTTCGTCACAACATCTTGTTCCTTTAAAAGCCCAATAATTTCTAAGTTTTAGAGGACGCCTCGGCAGGTTAACTGGCTAAAGCATTCGGCCGGACATCGAGGGATCCGGGTTCGAATCCCGGTTAAGGCGAATGATTTTTACACTTTGAAATTGTTGCATTGCAATTGACAACCCTGCCTTACACCTCTTCCTAGCACCGCCCATCCGGAATCTCCGTTCTCCACTCGCACCTGAGCAGTCTGAGACATGTACTGGTTGCGGATCAGTCTCTTGTCCCTCCAATCCATTCCTATTTTCTGCAATTTATTCATCCATTTTCCCTACATATCCATTAGTGTTTCGCCTTTAAACAAAATATAAACTAAGTTTACCTCCAAATGCTAAATAAAATTAGGCACCTTATGATACTCTACATCGTCGTGTTAGAGATCTAATGATAAAACACACTCTGTTAGAACGCTCCAAACCCCGAGGCCTAGGTCACGTTTTAATCTCATCGGAGAGATGGGATAAGGGGAAGGGAAGAGACGGTTTTGATAAACGGGCCAACAACACATTTCCCGAGTATCAAGCCTGGAGAGTCGCAGCCGGCAGTGTCTCCTCTCTTCACCTCGATCGGTGGCCATGCTCAACACTTCGGAGGCCTCCGTCCCTCAAAGTCGAGTTATGGTGCAGGCAATGGGACACCAACTCCCGTGAACCCCAGATAAACGCCGAGTGCCAAATGGCAGAAGAGACCTGTTACGTCCCTCGGCCTGGAGGCGTCCTCTAGCGGTGAAATGGAAAGTGAGGGGCAAGCGGCAGGTTGTGGTCGAGCATCCCGCGATATGAGAGAGAAAAAGGGGGTGGATGATCATCCCTCTAGCGTCCCTCCCTCGGGGGATGCTGGGTCTCCCGAGGGGCTTTTGGTGTCGCGGCCTGGGGTTGGGGCGGCCCCCAATGGCTTCGCAAATATAGATTATCGTCGTCTCCTTTGGGCGAACGGCGAAGTGGGTCGGATTCGGGAATGTTCGCCCCCCTTTCCTCTCTGCACGAAAGGGGATTCAGGGTCCGGCATCGACTGCGACGGGGGCGCCAGCGGGATTGAGGGTGAGCCCATATTTTGGGGGCGGAGGGCAAAAAGTAACACCCCCATCGCTTATATACACTCTCAGTTGGAAAAACAATCGTTAACAAACACACTCGTCCGTTATGCGTGTTCCTCTCCCCCTTTCCTTGTATCTATTTCTATGTGAATGAATATTTGTTCGCCGTATGGCGGGATATCGTGTTTGAATGAATATATATATATATATATATATATATATATATATATATATATATATATATATATAGTGGAAAACGCAATGCGAGGATATGGAAAGTTTACAGAAGAAGGGTGAAATTGGTGCTCTATACAGCAAGGTAAAGTTATTATCGGGAAGTAAGAAGGCAAGATCTGTGCTAACAGTTAAAGATAAATGGGGTAAGATGATAGTTGAACCAGGAAAAATCCAAGAGAGATGGAAGGAATATATAGAAACACTGTATGGTAAAGAACTCAGGCCGACAAGGTTAGACATAGAAAAGGAACATGACGTAGAAGAAGATAGCTTAGGTCCAGGCATACTCGACGATGAAATAGAAAGGGCATTAAAGGAGATGAAAGCAAATAAGGCTGTGGGGGTGGACAATATTCCTGTAGAAATGTTGAAATGGTTAGGGAAAGGTGGGAAGAAGGCCATATATGGGCTGATTCGTAGTATCTATGAGGAAGGAATCTGGCCGGAAGATTTTGTGAGATCGGTGTTAGTTCCTATTCCAAAAAAGGCAAAGGCTTCGTCATGTGAGGATTACAGAACAATAAGTTTGATATCCCACGCAGCTAAAGTTATTCTCAGGATCATCAACAAAAGGATAGAGAGTAAGGCAAATGATTACTTAGGGGATGATCAGTTTGGGTTCAGGAAAGGAAGAGGTACGCGTGATGCCATTGCAGTAATGAGATCACTAGTCGAGAGGAATATAGAATACAATCAGGACGTTTTTGCCTGTTTTGTAGATTTCGAAAAAGCGTTTGATAGAGTGAATTGGGAAAAATTAATGCGTGTATTGCAGAAAATAGGAATGGATTGGAGGGACGGGAGACTGATCCGCTACCTGTACATGTCTCAGACTGCTCAGGTGCGAGTGGGGAACGGAGAGTCCGGATGGGCAGTGTTAGGAAGAGGTGTAAGGCAGGGTTGCCCATTGTCACCGGTACTGTTCAACGTATATGTAGAGGAAATGATTAAAGAGGCATGGGAAGAACTGGAGGTAGGAATGAAAGTCGGAGGGGAATTCTTAAAATCGGTTAGGTTTGCTGATGACCAAGCATTAGTTGCTCAGTCAGCCAAGGGGTTGCAAGCATTGTTGAGTGAATTGGAGGTTCAGTGCGATAAATATGGGATGAGAATCAATATTAATAAAACAAAGGTTATGCGATTTTCCAGAAAGAAAAAGGCTAAGCTAAATATTAAAATAGGCGGGGAAAAAATAGAGCAGGTAGAACAGTTTACATATCTCGGAAGTGTTTTGGACCAACACGGTCAAAGTGGTAGGGACGTAAGGAGAAGAATTGCGCTAGGCAAGGAGGCTTTCTCAAGGAGGAGGGAGTTGATGACGGGGACGTTGAGTAGGGATGTTAAGACAAGACTCGTAAAAACTCTGATATGGAGCGTAGCTATGTACGGCGCGGAAACGTGGTCGCTGAAGCATGAGGATAGACGTAGATTGGAGGCTTTTGAAATGTGGGTGTGGAGAAGAATGGAGAAGGTGAAATGGACCGAAAGGAAAACAAATGAGGAAGTACTAGAAATGGTGGGGGAGGAGAGGGGTTTGTTGAGAGAAATCCTATGGAGGCAGGAAAAATGGATGAAAGGCGTATTGAGCGGTAGTGGAATGTTGAAGAAGGTAATAGAGGGGAGAATGTTGGGCAAGCGAGGTAAGGGTAGGAACAGGATAGGGATGTTGGACGGGATGAAGGGAGGAAGGAAGTACACCGAGATGAAGAGGGACCTGGTATAGATTAGTTTGCTAGGTGGGGAGTCACAAAATGGTTACTTGATAGTTGTGTCCATCCAAAAACCTACCTTAACCGGTAGATTACCTAATTATTATATATATATATATATATATATATATATATATATATATATATATATTCATTCACATAGAAATAGAGATAAGGAAATGGGAAAGGAACACCCAAAGAACGAACACAAGAGAGGTGGGGATGGCGGATGTGAGCAGATCACAAAAGTAAAAAAATTTTCCTCGACCGGGACTTGAACACCGGATCTCTCCACTTGCCGGGCGGATACTCTAACCACCTGAGCTATCGAGAAACTGTACTTTACACTGAAATCTGCGATCTTATAAAGCGCCAAAATGCTCCTATTTTTTATATTTTTATGTATACACACACACAAAGAAAGGACACTCACAGTACATAGTTTATGTTTCTACGGCACGACCGTCGTTATCAGAATGGCATTTTCGGGGAAGAGCGGAGATGACATGTCCAGGGGAAAGGTGAGGGGAGGAGAGGTAAGGGACCAATAGGAAACGTGCAAGGGGGGGAGGGGAAATGTAGGCAGCTATTGGATGCATTCAGTGAGCAAGGTTCAGCCCGGGTGGTTTAAATGACTGGAGCACCCAGATATGCGCCATCTCGCGTGTTCTCACTTCTATGCTACATGCAGATTTGGGAAGGGTTTTAATCACCGAAACAGAGGAGCAGTCATCGAAAGATTGGTCGTAGGAAGAAGTGTCAGTAAGAACGGGATGATTAAGGAAGATTGGAGATTTGGTGGAATAGCGGTGGTTGTTCATGCGGAGGGAAAGGGTGGTGGTGCATTCAACCACGTAGAAGGCAGGGCAGAAGTTACAGGAGAGGCGATATATAATGTTTTTTTGAGGAGCAGGTGGCGTTGGGTTGGGATTTGGCAGTAAGGGAGGTGGAGGGTCTTAGGAGATGCCAGTATTTGTAACATGGCCGGTTTCATGGTGCGGACAGGGGTGGGGAAGAGACGGGGGTGCTCGCAGGTGGTTTTTTCGACTTGAGGATGTCTCATGGATGGAGCGTTTTGTGTGTGATGGATGGTAGCTATTGAAATGGAGGTATTGTTGGTTGTTGGTCAGTTTAATGTGAACTGAGGTGTTAAAATTATTAATATGGAGATGAATGTCAATAACTAGGAAAGTGATATTCGAGTCAGATATTATTGAAGTGAAAGATACCGAGGAGGAAGAGTTGAGAGAGGAAGTGAGGGATGATAACGTTTCGCGTCCGTGGGACCAAAGGAGGAAAATATCATCAATCAGAAGAGTTGCTTGAGAGTTTGTTGCCGGAGAAAGTTTTTCTCCGACCATTCAAAAAGCCTAATCCAACTCAGAATATTTTTATCCAAGCCACATGCTTGTAGCTTCGTGAGAAGTTTACTATGAGGTACTTGGTCGAAGGCTTTCTTAAAATCCCGAAAAATCGCGTCCACTGGAACATTGCTCTCTCCCGAAGTTAGGATATCGTAAACAAAAAGCACAAGTTGTGTCTCGCCGGATCTACCTTTTCGGAAACCGTGATGATTTTTAATCGATTACTCCTCACTATCGAGGTGTCTCATAAGCGAACTAGCAACTATATGTTCTATGACCTTGAACGAAATGCACGTGAAGGAAACAGGTCTGTAATTGTACGGTTCCTTCTTGACTCCACATCTTTTGAATATAGCTTTTACAATAGCTTTTTCCAATCACTGACAACCTTATGATCTACTACCGATTTCATAAATATGATTTCTAGACAGGGTGAAATTTTCGAAGCTAGATCCTTGAATATACGAGGGGCTATTTCATCGGGCGCGGAGGATTTATTAGGCTTAATGTTTTTCAGCAAACGTTCCATTCCATTATATGAGATTTCAACTTTGGGCATCGGTTGGTAACCACGATTTGGTAACCTATCGGAGGCATTCGGTGGGACATTGGTGAAGACGCTTTGAAAGAAGTAATTAAAAGAAGTAAGCTGTTTCCAAACTGCTGGTTACTCTTTCGCCTTTATCAGTTTTGAGTGAATTAACAGTTGACTTATTTCCTTGAATCTTTCTGACAGACAATCAGAATGCTTTCGGATTCTCTTTCAAATCTTCTACTAATATTTTCCTTATGAATCACTTAACGGTTTCCGAAATACGTTCTTGGCATTCGCCCCAGATATCTTGTAATCATAAGTGATATTATCATTATTTTTGCCGCTAGAGATATCATCCCCAATATTTTTATCTTGGCGTGACATAGCCTTTGACGTCACATTACCTTTTTGACATCCGCGTTGTATCATCTAGGTTCCGTGTTATCTTTTATCAATTTACTGGAAATGAACTTGTAGACTGCTGCGCACGTCACCTGAAGGAAGTGATTCCACATATCCTCCGTATTTCGATGATTGCGTCTTCCTTAAAATTTGCAAATTGACTCTGTAGCAAGCATTTTAGGCCATTGCAGCCCCCTTCTTTAAACAAGTTAATTTTTCTTTTAGGTTTATTATTTCGGACTCCATGTAGCGAAAGCTTAGCATTTACTGCCCTGTGGCCACTAATTCCTTTTATAGTTTCTATATTTAGGACTTTTTCAGGAATATATAAATACATATAAATGAGTTAAAATGAATGTTCCTGGCAACTGGTTTTTCCAGCGGGGCTCCTCGCTCTAATACTGCGCGAGAAATCTCGAAAATTATTGTTACGCATCCAATTAATTCATCCGCGAGAGGAATTCTTCAAATGGTACCACGGTATCCGAAATTGTGTTTGGAGACTCTCACGCGATTTGGAGACGAGAACCAGCTCCTTATTAAGTCCTCGTGCGAGCCTATTGAGCGGGAGCGACCGCTGGATATATTTAGAAAAACAAGAGAGAGAATCGGGGTGGATGTTTCCCATTGCGAGATCAAAGCGACGCTGAGAATGCTTCCTGGCCAATTTCCTTTCAGTGGCAGTCGTCCTCTGTTCTCGAGAGCGTTCCTTCGAAGCCCGAGGCTAAATGCGAAGAGTCCCGCCTTGATGTGGTGCACTCTGGGCGAATGGCGGATACTTCCCTCCAAGGGGCCGCCAACGGCCCTCGAGGTGCTCACAGCTAACGCGGCGTTCTCCACGGGCGGCCCACCCAGGGGGACGCATGTCCCCTGCGGACAATTCTCGCGATCTCCACCAATGATGCGAAACGAGGAGACAATCGTCCGAGGGGAAAATCAAGAAAGCGGAATGTCTGAAGGAGAAGCGACAGACCGGAAGTTACTTGTAAAAGATCCCTCGTATTACAAGTCCTTCCGCTGCGAAACTCAGATTCATTTCAAAAGAGCGCTTCTGGCAACCTTAATTTTAAGGAAAACTCATTACAAAAAGTTAAGAAGGTCGTCAACCCCTGCGCCAAATTAACTCCGTATACCTGAATCTCACTCTCACAAAAGTTGAAATGAGAGCGTTGGAATGGAATCGAGAATGTGCAAAGGAGAAGATGAGATGGGCAAATGATCAATAGGAAGGCCTAACCGAGGCCCAGAAACGGACGAAACAAGGTAGTTGATAGCGATGTGAAAAATGAGAGATGAACTGAACGGAACTAGCCTCGGCCGTGACAACCTCCCGATAATACGTGGTTGCGAAAGAAAGAACGGCTGAGAAGACAAAGTGAGGCGTGAAAAAGGCGTGGAGGGTATGAAGGAGCGGAGTGGGCGAGAGGAGGAACAGTGAGGAACAGCCTGCTCTTCGAGCGAATATTCGCAATGTTGACTTCAGGCGACGATGGCTGAGTAAGCAGGCGCGCAGCGAAGTACAGTCGAAAACATCTTGCTTAATGGCGTTGAGCCAAAATAACAAAGCATAACAGAATGTTTGGGAAACGTCACTATCTTTGATCCACCCACACCCCAAGAAAAGTTAGACTTCAGAGTGTCTGTGCCTTGTTTTATCGCTCTTATTTGAGATTAATAAGCAAGAGCTAGAGGATACGACATCTATGAACACCAAAGAACACTACTGAGACAAGCAGTCAAGAAAGAAAAAAATCTCTTCTATCCTACTAGATTCTTAACTACATGAGATGAGTCCGTTGATCGGCGAGTACGGCGAGACCTCATTTCAAATGAGACGGAATTTCTCGAGTGTGGGAAGACGGACGACGATTAGAAACAATTCATTCTTGAATCTCTCTGGATCCTACGACATAGGCATTTTCGCCAGTTATTTTAAATCTCAAAATGTTTGTGTAAACAGTTTAAATTTTTTACCTTGATATTTAAAAAAATTAATGTTGAAGAGCGTAAAAGAGGGGAGAATGTTGGCCAAGCGATGAAGGGGAAGGAATAGAATAGGGATGCTGGACGGAATGAAGAGATGGAGGAAGTATGCGGTGATGAAGAGGGGCTTGTTGAATTAGTGTCAGGTTGGGTTCTATTAGGAGAGAAATGGGAATTGTCGTTGTACTGAGTGTAGCTGGTGTCCATCCAAAACCTATGTTAACCGGTAGATTAACAAATATAATGATATTAATAATGCCATCTGAATGTAAGTGCTCATTCATAGTAGAGAAGACTAGCTAAACCTCTAATTTACGTCTTTCTAAAAAAACAATCCTAGATCATAATGCATAGAAATTCCTCAAAACGGGCAACGCTGTATTGTGCATTTAGTTAGTCATTTCTGTTGGGGAGGCGACCGATAGCTGAGGTCATTTGCGCCATTAGGGATGGATGGGAAAGGATGAAGGGTGGAGAGAAACCCGTCGTCGGCATCAGCCCACTCTTAACGAAAGGCGCCAAGGGGTAACACAGTTTAACGTCCCTTCCGACGGTCGTCGTACTCACTCAAAGTGCCCTCCACAAAGCACCTCATGTAGGGATCAAGGTACCCCTGAAAAATATTTGTTGTCTCCAGGATTTGAACCCGGACCTTCACGGTGGGAAGCCCGTACGTTAGCCTCCGCACCATCCCGATCCCCTTTTGAATTTAGTTCGAAAAGAAAATTCGAAATGGAGTTTTCGAAATTTCGGGTCTCAGAATTGGTATAATTTAATTTAAAAAGAGTGGCAAAAAAGAATCTGCCAAAGTTTATTTCTTCTTCAATACTAAGATAAAAAACTGGAGGAATGCTCAATTGAATCAAGCTCCATGCAATGCCATGCCATGTCCATATCCAAACTCTCGTGCCATGGTCGCTACGAATGCACCAATGAAAATAACGAGAGGAAATTCTTAACATTTTAATCAAATTAATCTCACTGGATTCCTGATAAAGGTCTCATCGTCACAACAAACAACCTAAACGAGGTCGTGGTCTTAAATGAGAAACCTCGACGAGCAAAGACGGCGAGGAAAATGCATCAATTTTAGAGTCGGAAGAATCTCAGGGTCATGGTCACATTCCAGCCACGAAGGCAGCGAATCCGGGAGAGTTGGCAGCCCTGGCTGGCCAGGGTGCACACTTGGCAAAATAACCCAGCAATGGTCACCACGTCGCACAGTGGTCCACCGCAGTCGCCATCTCGAATCCCAGGGTTCGACGTCGACATAAACCCCCCGCGGTGCACCAAAAAGGTGAGTGGCAAGGGATGCCAAGTACCACTTGGGGAGGGTAAGTAATTAGGGAGGACAAGGTAGGGGAAGGAAAAAATATTCAGTTTAAACCATCGAATAACGTGTTAATTAAAGCAGCCGTCTTGCTGCTTCCTGGAACTATGTTTTGCATCAAAACTGAACTCGGACACAGGGATCTCTGTGAACAAAATCGGACTCGCGCGCTCTACAACAAATCAACGACAAAAACACCCCAACAACAGCATCACCATTTTTTGTACTACTTCCTCGCGGTAATTGAATGTAAAATGAAGTCAGCATTGTTTTGAAAATGATTCGGCGAATGAATACCATATAATATTGCAGCAATGATGAGGCAGCGAGAATTCTCAATAATGTTCGGCTTTTGAACATACATTCTCCATTATATTTCGTGAGTGGATGTAGGGTTTAATCGTTGCCAAAAGTTCAATTGATACTGTAACGAAATTTAATAGATAAATAGTAACATAATACACAAATAACAATCACGGGCTCTCCACTCTCCGCCTTACTCACGAGTACGCAAGCCTGGCTTCTTTCTCTGTGATTATAATCAACTCAATCAACTCAAACATCAATTATCAAAATAATAGTGGAAAATTATGTCTTCGTCTTTTTCCTATGAATATGAGAAAAGATTCCGTAAAGGGATCAGGAACGTCCATACAAATTGACTAGAGAAAATTGACAATGCGAATGCCAATTTCAAATGCAGGTAAACACTCGGGTTACGAAGCATTCGACATCATCATTGATATTTTCTTTGTATGAATACACATGTTTTCATCCGCTCATTCCAATATACATTGGCCCTATTCTTGAATAATTTTATGGATTACATTGGCTTTAAAAAATCGCAAATGGTCTCGATCTTGTCCTGGTGGCACGATATTCCAAGTTAATCGCCTAATGACTTAGTGTGAACGAAACGTATGAGTATATGTGACGAAGCATTCGTTTATATATTTCATACGGGCGAGATACGGATTTCGGCATGATCACCTACCATCATGGGTACCAAGATTACGGAACGGTATGTTTCGACAGAAGGGTGTGTGAGGAAACACAGCGAGCATTCTTTTCCTCCGTGGTCCTTAAAAGATTTTCCCGTGCAAATTTTACGGCAGAGCAACATTAGTTTGGATTCATCGTAGGAAACATGACGATGAAATTGGAGGAAAAAGTGGAAAGATCCGAGTTCACGATGCCCGGTGCAGTTTCCAATGAAAGTCCTTTGACCGAAAGCAAAGAGGCGAGACCAAGCAGACGGAGAGAGCGGGAGGAATCGGGCATCGCGATACTTGCCTGACCTTAGGTTTGTTACGTCAGGACAAACACTATCGCCCGACCTCAGTTTTCCTTCAAGGATATATCTGCCCACTCCTCCTTATCCCACTCAAGGGTGTGTAAAAAACGTTTTTCAACAGACCATTCAATTGGGAAATTCACAATGTCGCTCGATCTTATATTCAAAGGACAGGACGAGGGAAATTTTAAGAGCGCATGCAGGTATCTTAATTACGCAAGCAAGAACCTGCACATAACTTCATCACATATAAAAAATGAACATCAAAATGTGAGAGGATAGAATACTAAGTAGCAATCATTACAAATCATTAGTCATTTACTTAATTTGGAAACTTGGGTGGGGTGTTCAGGATTAGAGTATTACGAGGAAGGCAGTCAGAGCAATTCATTGGGTAATTGAGAAACTTAAAAGGGAGTAGCATAGCCACAAAAGCGTATAAGGTCCTGGTTTGCCTAATCCTGGAGAATCAGCAAGGGACCCTAAGAGGCGAGACATATTAAAAGAGTTAAGTGTAGCGAAAGGCGGCCGGACACAGGCATGGATGTATGTACACGGTGGGCAGGAAAGAACAGAATGGACATGGGTTATGCTGGATATTCAGAAATGGGAGAGTTTGCAAAATAGAAGGAAAAAAGTAGTAAGTTAGGTGCGATGGAATATGTATAGAATAAATTAAAATGGCGAGGTGTGGAAAGACTTGACGAAGGAAATGTGAAGAGAAAAAGCGATCATGGCTTTAAAATAAAAATAAGAACACAAAAATATTAAATAAAATTGTTTCTGGCGTGACTTGGTGGAAGATGTTCACGTTGAAAGCCAAGTTAGCTATTTTTCAATTTCAACAAAAATAACAGAACTATTATAACTTCCAATTAAATTCATGCTGAATGGAACCAGCTATCTGACGAGTTGTTCGAGCTCTTTCTATTACCCAGCGAGCCACCGCTAGGGCGTGTGGCAGGGGGTAAATACACACCAGATTAATTTTTACCCAAATATTTTTATCCCTACCGCGGTGGGAAGATATCATTCTGATGCCTTATTCTTCGTGAAAAAAATTACATTTTAAATCAATCTGTTCTACACTTTATCTCTCTAATTTTCTCAACATGGTCTCTCCTACCATAGTACGATGGGGGTAATAATACATTATCAATATCACTGCTAAAGAGACATCCTTCCAACTTACGCAAGAGCTTCAAGTCTGTAATTTAAACTTCGCTCAGTTCAATTACTAAAAGTTTAAAGAATGGGTGTAAGTAAGTCACCGGATGAAGAGCTGGGTGATAAGAAATTTACAATAAGACTGTAAGCAATGTGGACGGCGTGAGAGGTTGGACTGTATGTGTGATACTTTAAGATGCTTAAATTTGGTGAGGACGTAGGGATCACGTTTTTGTGTGGGGTGTTGTTGGGGCGTTGTGATAGTACTTCGTACTTTCGTGAAAGAGACAGTTGCTCGGATGTTTCAGAAGACACGTTTGATTGTGACGCTATGGACGTGTGCCGACGGACACTCTCAACCCGCGCATAAGTGTGAATATATATTTCTAACAATAATGATAATATATCCAAATATTATCCCATCAATAAACACTCACGAACTGGAGCGAAACATTTCCTAAAATATTCCAAATTTTGCAGCTGAAAAAATACACCATATTCCTTGGCTTAGTTTAAAAGTCAAAATCCGCTCAATTCCTCGAGCTAACTTATTCATGAAATATTGTCACGTCGTATCACTTATTGCGATTTAACTATTGTCGAGGTGTTACACTCGTGAAGTGCTGTGCTGATGTAATTAATGTGCGACATGAAGAACCACGAATTAAGGAAGAGGGAAGTAATGCGCACTCACATCAATTAGCATTGAGGCATACATCGAGAGGTCAAGAATGAAATAAAAAGCAAATGCTTATGAAATGCGTATTCATGACGGAAAAAATCAGTATACAGCATTTTGTCGAGATCATTGTTGTGATGGCTAAGAATATTAAAAAGGGCGCTTGATATGACGGAGAAGATGAAAATAACAAGATTCCGCGTGAAGGTAAACTAAACAATGATTATAGTCTGTAGCAGAAGAGGAGACGGCACTGGGGACGACACATCTGGGAAATTAAGGAAGTACGACAGAAGAAGAGAATCGGAAGAGACGAGTAGCAGAAGAATAAAAGAAAGAAATAATTAGCAGAAGAGTCGAGGATAAGAGAGGGAATTCCCGGGAGAAGTAACTTGAGGGGTTGTGGAATTAAGGAAGAAGCATTGATGAAATGGAATAGGCACGTCTCTCGAAGGACGGGCAATGAAAGCGGGGCGGAAGGGCGAGGAGAGTGGTGGAGCCACGGGTGAACTACCTTCATACGTATTATATTATAAAAGGCGGATCGAACAAAGAAGGAGGGAGAGGAAGAAGGGAGTTATGCAATGTGGACTCGGGAAAGGATTAAGAGTCAGGGGAGCACATGCCAAGAGAGAGTGGGCCGATGAAGACAAGACGTCCAAGGAAAAGTGAACGGGAAGAACTTCAGAGAGGAAGAGATCAATTACTAATGTGCAAAACATCAAAGAGAAAAATGCGACAACAACAAATCCGCTGCAATTGAAAATCTCCATTTCAATCTACTCGCGGTTTATTAAAAGACCGGAGAATGACTTAAGTTTGGGACAATGCTCACAGAGCAGCATATCAATTACTTAAAGGCGCTTTTACTTTTCTTAGAGGAGTATCTAATTACTAAACCCCGAATTGAACATCTCAACCTCGGAACTTCCAAATTAAGTGAAACTCACATACGCTTTACAGCTTTTGCGAAATATTCGGAGGAGAAAATGGATTCTTATGGTCAGTTGAGGAAAACAAGAGCCATTCCATTCTCAAGGAGCACGCTGGTCGATTGCACCCGTCCGCTCGCAGCAGCCGGGGGACCGGCCGCCACCTGCACGCGCTCGAGCGGTTACCATACCGACGCACGGCGCGCGTAGGCGCCCGCGAGCCGCCTAAGGAGGGCCGCGGTGGCCTTGGGGGCGACGACAATCATCGAGAAGCGTGGTCGGTCGCCACGACTGCCTTCGGATCTCGCTCCGAGAGCATTATCACGGTTTCTGGCTCCCCAGCGTAAAATCATCAACCGGAAAAGTCGTCAGCTGTTGAGGGCGGCGGAGTGTCGAAGGGGAGGGGGAAGTGGACGGCCTCGGGCCACATGAGGAGCGCGCGCGCGCAGTGATAACAACAAAAACATCACGAAAGAAAAAAAGAGCTTATTTTGTTTCCTTTCTCCTCAAGTGCGCCACGGAGACAACCACACGGAAATGCCCTTGGTTTGTCATTTGGAGCAAGGGAGCTAAATACTTTAATTAAGAGGCTTTTAAGAAAACCGCACGGCTGGAAGTTAGATATGCTAATTCTCAGATAGCACAGCCGCCCAAATCAAGAAGTTCGCATCCTTGAAAGAAGATGATTCACCATTCAGCCCGAAATTCGGGCAATTTCCGAATGGCCCCCCATCCATCCATCTTTATCTCTTTCACGCGCCTGCTAACTCCGCCCAACACTAACGGGGAAATAATGGGAAGACGCGGGTTAAAAAAAAGCGGCGGCTCATGACGACCTTGAAAATGGCTTAGACTTTCCAATTCCGACGAATTCTTCCTTAAACTTTCTCTTTGCTTGGCATTCAAAATACAGGAATCTCAAAATAACGATGCGCAAATACAAACTGATTCCAGAGTAGTTTGAAAGGAACTCGATCGGGGGAACCGAAAGAGGATGGGCTTCCTCTCAGTCATGCATCCAAGGAAATTAAACTAAAAGCTTCAAAGGAAATGCGTTGTTCCACTAAATCACTTCAAACTTAAACCCAAAAGAGAAAATTTATACTGCTCACAACCGCAGTGCTACCTGAATCTTCCGGACTCTAAAATTAACCGAATGAAAAAAAGAAAAAAGTACAGCAAGGATTCGTTCTACACGGCTTATCCACAAACACTGCATTTCATTTCCCACAGCAATGAGAGTCCTTAAAATACGCATCCTGTATGAAGTCGAAGTGATGCAGTAGGTTGTAGGGAATCATGTTAACTCCTCATCCGAACCGATGCTTCATTTGGCAGCATCCCATTGGCATTTCATCTCCCTAACCATCAATATTATCATCAACGCAAGTGGGAAGCGTAACTTAACATCTCACTATGTTAGTCTTCCTCGTCACAGAAAAATCGCACGAAGACTATTTCCAAGAGGAGTCAACACTCTGTACCGGAGGGACAGATTCCACTTATTATTCCAAACCGCAGAGCTTTAATTCATGAGAAAAACGAAAAACAAGAAGGCATTCCAGAAGAGCTTCGGCGTCACGTCTCACACGGGAGGGAGAGGGAGGTATTCTTCCAACTGGGGGGGGGGGACACTCACTGTTTGGCGTGAGGAGCATCTTGCTGAGGTTGGTCGTGTCCCGGTCGTCAAACACGATGACCCCCGCCGCGTTGGCCTGGTAGGCGTTCTCCACCTTCACGTCGAAATTGCAGTCGCCTCTCCGGATCAAGGCCACCCACGGGTCAGAGGGCAGCGTGTCCTTCAGGGGCGGGTGGCACCCTTTGTCGTTGCCGTCCGTGCCCACGTGCACCAGCAGCCCCGTGAAGTTCCCCAGCAGGCCCTCGCCGTACTTGCCGAGCTCCTTGCTCTCCTGGAACGTGTGGTTGGTCAGAGGGTCGTGGTAAGTGACCGTCAACCAAGCGGTCGTGTACACCTCCTCGAGGCTGACCACGGTAGACCCGGCGCCGGAGGACACGGTGACCCCTCCGGTGGCCCCACGGGTCCAGTCGACCACGGCAGAGGGCCCGGACGCGTAACCCTCGACCTCCGCCAGAAGGGCCGCGGCCGCCGCCACCAGAAGCAACATCTTCATCCCCCTCGATCCAGCGCTCGTGATGCCCTTGGCGTTCATCCGTAGATCTCGATCGATCAATCTCCCTCCAAATGGGACGCAAAATGACGATACCGGAGCCGATGATGTGTCATGGGCGGTCGTCACTCGTCGTCGAGGTCCCTCCGCCGGCCAGTCGGGCACCCTTGGAGGTCGGAGCTCGGGGACGGAGATGAGCGGGCGAACCTCGGTTCCTCTCCTCGAGAAACGTTGCGATGCGATGCAGAGCGCGACCGTTTTCATAAGAATGAACCTGGGGGCAGGGCCGCCGCTTCTCGTCCCGCCTCCGCCTCTCCCGTCCTCTCGCCGGCCCTCTCCGGATTTGGACGCTCGACTGCGCGTTGCGGCTCCTTTTGTCGCGCTCGATCCAGGGGGGGCAAAGGGGAGGGAGTGCAGAAAAGTCCAACTGGGTGCGGGAGAAGGGGAATAAAAGGGATTTACTCCGGCGGCGGACGGAAGAACTCGAGGGTCGCGGCTTAGAGGGGGGAGGGGGAGTATTATGGGTTCCTCCTCTTCACGGGAGGACGGGAGAGTGACGACGACACCCCGTGTCCGCACGTGGCGGCGGGAACGACCTCCCGCGCTGCGGACAGGTGGGAGCGAGCGAGAAGCGACCCTCGCCGCGAGGACTACTCTCGCCTCCTCTCCCGGCGCGGGAGACGAATGCGACGAGCACCAAAAGCGCGGCTCCTCTCGGGCGAGCTAGCTGCTAGCTGCACGCGCGACACCTTCACGTGCGGGGGTAGCGGATCACTCGCGGTCGGACGGCGTTGAACGCGCCTGCGTCGGGCGCCGAAAGCACACTGACGAGGGACGGAGCAAGCAAGGCCGGCGGGGCGGGAAGGGGGGCCCGTGGGCAGAGGGAGGAGTCATCGATCCTCGGAGGGGAAGCAAAACAAGGAGCAGTCGGGTTTTAAAGTCGAGGAGGGGAAGTGCGTGCGTGCGTGTGGGAGGGGCCTCGTCTGCTGCCTCGTCACTCCCCTCTCCACGACCTCAGTGGTGCATCTCGATGACGATGCCGCCCCGTCCCCCCAGCGCACACTCGACCTCACCCTCGCCCCATTCGGGCGGGGGAGGGAGGGGTGCGAGCGACGGTGGGGACACCCGGTGGCTCAGCGCTCGAACTGAGAAAGGGAGCGCCACTTTCGAAACGCGAGCACTGCCCCCCCTGGTCTGGGCTGTCGGTGACTGGTCCAAATGAACCAGGGGGACGACATCACGGATATTATTTTCTAACGCTTCACCGCGATCGTCTTTCCACGACGTTAATTGTCTCCGAAGCACAAATCGTGCGATAGTGAATTTGGCGAGTCAAGATTTCACGCATAGTCCTGCACAGTAAAAGTTGATTGTCCTCGTCGGAAAACTATTTACCGTCCGGAAGACAGTACCTGCGGCATCACATGAGTCGGAGGTCTCTAAGAATTGCATGACTTGGGCAAGCTCGGTTGGCCTGTGTGCCGTATTGTATGCAGCACAAAGATACCTGTATAGTTTTTTCCTTTGCTGAGAAAAAAAAGTTTGCATTCGCATTTAGGGAGTCACGATGGCCCATTTTCCAGACCTTAGGGCATCGGATCACGATAAGGTTCAAACCCTGGTAATTATAGGCGTCCTCGACCTAACCCTTAGGGTCGTTTAATACTAGAAAATGGTCTAGATTTCATTACTAAATGGTGTTAAAAATGGGGAATGCCATTCAAATCTTAATAAATGTTCGGTGGTAAATTTCTTTAAAAGATCCACGGGATTCGTTTACAAATTAGCTGGAGTTGACCTTGAAGTAGTTGATTCGGTGAAAGTCCTAGGTGTTACATTCACTAAAGACTTAACTTGGGGTACCCATACACGTAAAGTCTGCGGGAAAGCATATAAAAATTGGGATTTATTAGACGCATTGTCGGCAGAAGTGACTCTAAAGTCAAGGGACGTTGTTACCACGCTCTTGTAAGGCCTAATTTAGAATATGCATATATATTATGGGATGCGAGTGAAAAAGGCTTCATTCGAGAAATTGAGAAGGTTAAACGCCGGGCAGCTCGCTTCGTTAACACGTGGGTGGTCTGAAAAGTTTCCGACCTAACCAAGATACAAGAAATTTTGTCTGTAATTTTCTGAGTCGGAAACTTTTCAGATCAACCTTGTATATGTTACGATAAAACCCAAAAGCGTCACTGAAATGCTTCTTGAGTTGGGATGGGAATCATTGGAAGAAAGACGACTCAATGCTTGGTTAAACTTACTAAATAAATTCAGATCCGCATGTTTCAGCACCGAGGTCTATATAATTATTCGCACTCCAACATACTATGGTCGCTTGGATCATGTATACAAAATTCGGGAAATATATGCCAGAACTAGCAGACTCAAGGATTCCTCCTTCTTCCCACGGACAATACGGGATAGAAACTGTAGGGTTATAGATAGCAAAAATTCCACTTGCCACTTTCAGCGTCTAGGGAATAGTTAGGTTTACTCAAATGCATGCACTTTCACTAACATTTTGTGTTTTGTTGTCAAAACACTTCCCGCACCATTGAATTAGAATGCCATTAAAGAATTTAGTGCTCGGTACAGTATTGCTTGCTTTGTTTTCAAGTTTCTCCTTCCATCCCTCATCTCTCTCTCTCTCTCTCTCTCTCTCTCTCTCTCTCTGTGGGGAGGGGAGCCTCCACTGCCTGCAGCTGCGTGCTGCATTCCCTACCCGTGTCTTTAGGGGCGGAGACCATGATTTAAATGTCCATGTGATAGTAGTTTCCCCTTCTTGCATTTCAATTCTAAAGTCCACGTTTTCAGATAAATTTTATAAAATTTGTAGGTGCATGAGCATGTGTATGTTGGTTCATAGTATATGTATCTGGATGCGTGTGGGTTGAGAAGTTTTTCGCATGAATATAACATTCACCTCCGTGGGTGTAGGTTTGCTTGAATATGTTGGTTTTATTCTTTTTAACGGGTGGTGATCGAACACCCCCCGCCATACGCCCCCGCGGTGGCTTGCGGGCTCTTATGTAGATGTAGATATGTGTCTTTTCGAATGTTAAATCTTTCTAAGAGACTATATGGCCCCTGCGACATGAACTGACCAATCGTGTTGCATTGTCACTGAGTGAATTTCTTACGCCGCGGCGTAGTACTAGGTGAACTCTATCCTCTACCAAACCATGAAACCAACTCTCGGGTCTATTACTGCGGTTGGTTATAGAGTATACCGTAATGTCCACTTAGTGAATGTCCTCTGCAATTCAAACAACGGTGCATTGCGGTGGGTGGCACCAGACTTGATTGATGGGCAACGGGAATTGAAAAACCGAAAGTAGTCATTAAAATGATTGTCTCAAAAGACGAGATTCAAAAGTTTTCATTCTTAAGTAATGTTCGCGACAAAATGGAATAAAATTTGAAAAAGTTCCCAAGGGTCAAATTCATTAATCAGAAACAATAAACGACATTGTGGAAATCCAAACTAAAACTATGGTTCAAGAATAATATCAAGTCAATTTTAGGAAGCAAAAAAAGTTTCATAGAAGAGGCAAAAATAAGAAAAATATTTAGAGGCTTGGAAAGGTGAAACTGAGCTTCCCACGCCTTTTTTGATTGACTATAATAAGAAATTCTCTTTGGCCGTGAAGGGCTTTTTACACCCTGTACAAGGGCAAGGAAGGGGAAAAATACTTATTGTCGTTGTTCTCCCTTCCTTTCTTTTTCCCCTTCCTTCCTTTATACGGTGGTGCAAAAAACTCTTTACGGGCAAAGGAAAATGTTGTCCTATAGTCAATTTAATGGTTTATTTAATATATTTAGAAAAATCAGAGGAGTAATAGAAAACCTTACTTTTTTCATTTGCCTTTTTTTTAGGAGAACATAGTCCAAGCCGAGAATTTCAGTTCCACTTCCTTGAACTACGTGTATGCACGATCGGTGCATCTCCGCATGCCGCTCTTTCTCCGAGCATCGGAAAGTCGCGACTGATTCACCGCAACTGCTTGTACAACTAACTGTACATTTCATGAATCTCTTGGGGCAAAGAAGATGACTGTTTTGCCTTTGACGTCACACAACTAATATAAACGTAGATAACGGAATTTCACACTTAACTTCACTGGCATTCGGCAAAACAAAATTTATAAAATATGTTTCCTCTTCTAAAATTATAAGCAAAAGCTGAATTAGTTCCAGATCTAACAAATAAACAAATAGGCATTTTTTCTTCAAAACTATTGTTATTTTCGACACAGAGTAGTAGTTTCCTTTTAAGTCGATACACTTTTTCCAGCCATGCTCTAACTTTTTTGACCCTTCCAAATGGTATTTGACGTCTTTATGTGTAAAACATTGCATTCGCATATGCAATAACCTCTTCGTCCGGTGAAATTCAGTTCGTGAGCAGATGCGTTGTCCTAATGGAAAAGCACTTTCTTCATCTTCAAATGCGGTCGTATTTTTGCAATTTTTGCATTTAGCCTTTCATAAGGGTGAGTAATATTTTACCGTTAGTGCTATTCACCTTTTTCAAAACAGTCGATGAACGCCATTCCGTGAGTACCCCAAAAAACAGTAGTAGACACGATCACCTTCCCAACCAGAGGCCGTATTCCCGCGCTGTTCGTATCTACGCCCGATATCGAAGTTTTCACGATCCTTTTCTTTAAATTATTCCTCAACGTCCCTCTCATCAATTCCATCGTTCTCGTGAACGCTTCTTCGCCTAGTGCAATTTTTCCCCTTATGTCCCCAATACATTGACTAATTTCCAATAAACTGCGGGAGATGCCGCAACAGTAACTTTTAACGGAGTCATCCACTAATGGTCATTTCAGTGCAATAATTTCAGAGTGTAAAATCATTCGCATTGGCCGGAATCTAGCTATGCAAGCAATCCCGGTCAAGGCGAATGATTTTCTCTCTCTGAAATTGTTGCATTGATCATTTTGGTCGAAAGCACTTCCGAGATAAGTAAACTGCTCCACATTCTCTAGTTTATGAACTCATTTTTTTCTAAACTTGGCCATTCTTTTTCTTGAAAACTACATAACCTTTACGTTTTGTTTACATTGGTAACCCAGAGCTACGAGTATAGCACTAGGTCAAGGAAATATTTTTACGCTCGTGATTTTGCCTGATTCCGCCTTCCCCACCTCTCCTGTGATCGTCCTTTACACTCGTATGTGTTCCTATCACTTTTCCTTATATCATTCAATATTGACATATATATATTTCAATGATGCGAAAGCACTCATGAGAGCAATATAACATTGGGACGGCACAATAGAACACAGAATAAATGAATAATGAGTCTGACCTGAAGAAGGCCTCGGAGTAGGCCGAAAGCTCAAATAATCTACGATGTGTTCTTTTACGTGTTATCTGTTGTATTCTGTGTTGTACTGTAAGTGTCCTTCCTTTATGTTTCTGTGTGTGGAATATTTATTATCCGAGTGTTTGTGTGTTTGTGCGTCGCCGGAGAGCGTCAATTTCGAAACTCAAAACATTAGAGCTAGCTTTCATCTGGCTCTTGGATACCTGGAATCGCCCAGGTATTAACATTAGACGTTAATTGCCCCCTTTATACAAATAATTTCATCCCCCAACAACTTCCATATCATCCCCACCTTTTTTAAAATTCCCGCGCCTAACACTACCCCTCCAAACCCCTCTCCACGAATACCTTTTCCCCCCTTTTCCCCTCTCTCTTCCTCTCTTTTCCCCCTTCTCCTTCCATCCACTGCTTTCGGGCCCTCCTCTGCCTCAGTTCTGTTTCTAATTCCTCTTGAGAAAGGTGGTTGCACCACCGAAAATTCGAGAACCAGTGAGTCCCTCTTTTATATGTTTCAGTTTCTGTGTTTTTGTCCACTAGTTAGCCCATTTACATTACATATAAATATATATATATATACACACGTTCAAACACAAAATCCCGCAATACGGCGAACAAATATTATTTCACACAGAAATAAATATTAGGAAAGGGGATAGGAAAACACATAAAAGACGAACACAAGAAACGTGGGGAAGGCGGATTTTAGCAGAGCAAAAACGTAAAAATATTTCCTTATCCGGGATTTGAACACCGGACCTTCCACTTGCCGGGCGGATGCTCTACCAATTAAGCTAATAAGGAAACCTAATTTACACTGAGATCTACGATCTCTGCTAACAGTTAAAGAAAAGTGGGGTAAGATTTTAGTTGACACGGAAAAGATCCAAGAGAGATGGAAGGAATATATAGAAACACTGTATGGGAGGGAACTTAGGCCGAAAAGGTTAGGCATAGAAAAGGAGCATGACGTAGAAGAAGATTGCTTAGGTCCAGCCATACCCGACGATGAAATTGAAAGGGTATTAAAGGAGATGAAAGCAAATAACGCCGTGGAGGTAGACGACATCCCTGTAGAACTGTTGAAATGTTTAGGAAAATGTGGGAAGAAAACTCTATATGGACTGATTCGTAGTATCTATGAGGAAGGGATCTGGCCGAAAGATTTTGTGAGATCGGTGTTAGTTCCTATTCCGAAAAAGGTAAAGGCTACATCATGTGAGGATTACAGAACAATAAGTTTGATATCCCACTCAGCTAAAGTTATTCTCAGGATCATCAACAAAAGGATAGAGAGTGAGGCAAATGATTACTTAGGGGATGATCAGTTTCGGTTTAGAAAAGGAAGAGGTACGCGCGATGCCATTGCAGTAATGAGATCACTAATCGAGAGGAATATAGAATACCATCAGGACGTATTTGCCTGTTTCGTAGATTTCGAAAAAGCGTTTGATCGGGTGAATTGGGAAAAAACTGATGAGTATATTGCAGAAAATAGGAATGGATTGGAGGGACAGGAGACTGATCCGCAACCTGTTCATGTCTCAAGACTGCTCAGGTGCGAGTGGGGAACGGAGAGTCCGGATGGGCGGTGTTAGGAAGAGGGGTAAGGCAGGGTTGCCCATTGTCACCGGTATTGTTCAACGTATATGTTGAGGAAATGATTAAAAAGACATGGGAAGAACTGGAGGTAGGAATGTCAGGCGTAGGGGAATACGTAAAATTGGTTAGGTTTGCTGAGGACCAAACATTAGTTGCTCAGTCAGCCAAGGGGTTGCAAGCATTGCTGAGTGAATTGGAGGTTCAGTGCGATAGATATGGGATGAGAGTCAATATTAACAAAAAAAAGGTTATGCGATTTTTCAGAATGAAAAAGGCTAAACTAAACAATAAATTAGGAGGGGAAAAATAGAGCTGGTAGAACAGTTTACGTGTCTCGGAAGTGTTTTGGACCAACGCGGTCAAAGTAGTCGGGACGTAAGGAGAAGAATTGCGCTAGGCAAGGAGGCTTTCTCAAGGAGGAGGGAGTTGATGACGGGAACGTTGAGTAGGGATGTTAAGACAAGATTCGTAAAAACTTTGATATTGAGTTGTACTATGTGCAGCGCGGAAACGTGATCGCTAAAGCAGGAAAATAGACGTAGATTGGAGGCTTTTGAAATGTGGGTGTGGAGAAGAACGGAGAAGGTGAAATGGACCGAAAGTTAAACAAATAAGGAAGTACTAGGGATGGTGGGGGAGGAGAGGGGTTTGTTGGGAGAAAAAAATGTTATGTGTTCTGACTTACATACGCTTTATTAAAGATGAAAATCTACCTCAAGAGTTGTTGTTTGCCTGGTAATTGGAAACTGAAACTAAAGCGGTGTCATTATTTCGTATCGCAGAGTAGTTCCTCAGGGACAAAAAAATTCCAATATCTAACATACTGGCTGTTGCGACAGACGGAGCTCCGTCAATGACTTGCCGTCACCATGGTAATAGCATACTTGAGAAAATATGACCATACTTAAAAAAATATGTACCAAATATTTTTGCTATTCATTACGTAATTCACCGACAACATCTAGTGGCTAAAATACTGAGTGATCGCCTTCACAAGTCCTTAAAGATTGTAATGACTGCGGTTAACAAAATGAAAGCCCATGCCCTTAATGACCGACTCTTTCGAGTATTGTGAGATGAGAACGATAAAGATTTCAAACGTTTGTTCAAACGGAAGTTCATTGGCTATGAAAAGATAATTGTGTAAGGCGCATCTATAATCATATGTGCACTGTCGTGCAGTTTTTTGAGGAAAAATATGCGTTTCTTAGCGACAGCCTTAAAGAGATTAGGAGTGACACTGCATTTTTGTCTGAACTATTTACAATGCTCAATGAAATTAAATTAAAATTCCAGGGAAATGATATTAACCTTAAAAAGGTAATATCAGTGGTGACTGCGTTTATTTCCAGTTTCTTTTATTTAAGCGCAGCATAGATCGCCACGAGCTTTATCAACTTTCATCCCTGCTTAAGCTAGAAGAGCAAGCTGGCATGGGTGATGATTATTTGAGGGCCTTTTGTGACCATATAGTCACCTTGAATGAAAATATGACGCAGCGATTTGAGGATCTCATTTTGTTGGAAATTCCAGACAGGGTGATAAGTCCGTTTGTAGATATTGGGGAAGTTGGAGTATTAGAGGAAGAATCAATTGGACTACAATATGAAGTTTAACTGAAACCAAAGTTAAAGATAAATTATCAAGAGTTATGATTACAGAAGGAGGTTTTCAATAATGATCCTGCATTATGAATGGTGGTTAAACAACTCTTCCTGTCATTTCCAAGTTCATATTTGGCGGGGCATGGTTTTAGTGCATTCATTCGGCATATTTCCAAGCAGGGAAACTGACTTCAGGTTCGTGAACGCGGTGATTTAAGGCTCCTGCTAAGTGAAATTGAACCGGACGTTGGAAAACTGGTATTTGCTATGAAATTTCATTGAAAATACCAGTCAGCAAGTCGCATTCCATTAATTTTATTTAATGGAAATATGTTATTAAGTTAGGCAATAGAATCTCCTTAAATGACTTCTAGACAATGAAAAACTATAATAATTTTATTCTAACTAGTCACTAAGAAAAATAATGTCACTTAATTGTTTAATGTAATATAATTTATAATAATGCAGACACGTTAATATAACGTGTGTGATAAGACGTGACCGTTATTCTTGAATGGAAAAAATGGCCAGAAATGACTCAACAGACCAAGTAATTTGGTGCTCGCCAATAGATGGACTAAGCGAACAATGTGCGACCGTAAAAGCCATTAGCATCGCAACTAGACTGGCATGCACGTAATGTATGCCAGTGGACTTGAATACATTATGGAGTTTCTCTTGAGTCAGTTTGGTACTGCTGGTCAGCTTCATACATCCACATTTTAGTTTCTTGATATTTGTCTTTACAATTTAAGACCACTAATATGCTGTGTAAACTCATGAGGAATTGTCGGGCCCACAGGCGACCTCCACGTTAGATTAACACCCCACCACAAATTCCGATTGTTCGATTTAACATTATTTCTGTATCGGAGTCTTGGAAACCGTATGGTTTACACGGTTTTCCACCTCCCCCCAAAGCAAAGACTGAACGCGCAACCCCTTGGCATGTGCACGGGATCTCCTCTTTTGCAGACGCACGGCTGAGAAACGTAGTCCGTCGTCGAGGAAGAAGTCTTCGCCATCGATGACGTTTTTGGAAGTAAGGTCACCTTTAGAGCCACGGAAAAACAACACGCCGAGATCACTATCCTTTCTCTTTCTCTCTGCTCCAACATTACGTGGGTGCTCGAGGAGGGTGGAAAGGTCATTTGCAGAAGTGAACTCAGTTAAGTTATGTATAAAATACATTTTTGCTGAGCTAAATAAAAATTTAATCTCCAATAAAATGAATCCCAGTCACGCTAAATCGAAATAATTTTTCAGTTAATCCTTAAGTTGACTTAACATGAGAATTTACACTCCCGAGAAATGTTGTCCCCAGAAATGTGTTCGTTTGTCAAGAAATCAATAATTTCGGAAGCTGACAAACAGTGATAAAGAAGGAGAAACGTCAAATTGAAAACTTCTCTTTCTTTTTCCTCACATCATTTATTATTAGTAGTCAATGTATGTTTTGGTTTACAATGAACTAACTGCTGCTACATCTCTTAGCCTCGCTAAACAAGACACAAACTGACACTCTGCGCTATCTACAATAAAACCATCTCCGATTCCGCATGCAGACGTACCCCCTTCATTCTGTCCAACATGCCTATCCTTCTCCTTTCCCCGCTCACTCTGCAGAACGCACAACATCACAATCTCTCAACATTCCATCGTCAGTTATGATTCCTTGTCTTCGCTTTGCTGTCTTCTTTGGATTTCACCTTATTACCGTCTCTCCTCCCTCACCATCCTTTAGATTAGTAACATGTCAGCCTCTTATTTACATCTACATCTACACAATACCCCGCAAGCTGTCGCAAGGACGTGTGGCAGGGTGTGGTAGGTCACCAGCCATTCTGCATACATTCACTCTATTTCCTCATGCCCTGGCACCCCGCGATCCACCAAAAGCCGCGTGAAAAGGGGGCGGCGACTGAACATGCCTACATACATGCAACATGCCTACATACATGTACGTTACGAGTTAGCAACTATTCCTTTGCCTACACAAATAGGACAAGAAAATACGTTAAAATATGTTTAGTGCATGAATGTAATATCCGCGACCCCTGCGATTTCCCTTAATGAATTATGTCTTCCTCTCTTTGTCGTTATTTTCAATATGGAGTCCTGAATGGAAATGTCTCTATATTATTTAGAAGATTTATCCCTTCTTACGTCACAAATTTTAATACATCCAATTTTAATACAACACTCATCCATTAACTCGCAATTTACCGTTCGTAGTCGGGTAAACATTGGCCGTTAAAGACAAATTTTCGATGAATTAAGTCAAGGATCGACCTATACAAGAGAAAGGTGCCTATAATAAGTTAAACAAGGTGTTATTTGATATTAAGTCCAATTTTCACCAAGTTGAAGTCCATAATTCACTTCTGTTGCCGCCATGTGGTTAAGTTACGACTTTTTTTAATGTAAAACTCGTACACCAATCAGAACTTGCTTTGAAGTCCGTAACATTTATTAGCTTTGTTTTCTTCATAGCAAAGACTCGAATAGATCCACGAGAAACAGTGTTTCCCTTTTCTGGCGGTTTCCATGGACATCCTTTTCCAACTTCTCTTTCTACTCCCGGCCATTCACTGAACTCTTGGCACATTTAGCCTTTGGGGCTTTCTCCCAAGAGTGCAAAAATTTCTGTCTTTTTTCAGGCACGTTAAACTCTCGAGCGACAGCACAATTATTAGACATTGCGGTAAAAACGAGAATTTTGAGTTTAAAGCCTGACGAATACCTAAATTGTATTACAATGTAATATTATTAACAATGTTGTACATATCTTATTGACATGACTTTAAATTTGAGAGGGAATCAAATGCCAGGAAGGGGTACTTATTTTACTTTAATTTACTGTGCTAACACGAACATCATGATCATCTAGTTCTGCCCTCTGGTGATGTTTTCTTCGACACCTAATCCTTCTTCCTATAATTTATTTTATTTGGAACCATTTCGTCAGCTCTTTTAGTTTTTTTAATCGATGCATTAGAAATGGTCAAATACTTTTTACCGGATATGAACACCATCGAATCAGCTGCAAACATATCGATAAAAGCATTATTTTAGCATATTTTAAATTAACAAAAAAATTAAAAAATTGTCATCCATGTACATTATATATAAAAAGGCCCTGTATACACACCTCCTTGTGGGTTATCCATAATGTTTCCTAATGTTTGTGATTTAATTTTCTTCATTTTTGTTACTTTAACTCTTTCATTTGTATAGTCTCCGAATCATTCTATAATCTCCCATCCAATAATATTGAAACTTCGTTTACCGCAATATCCATTTACAGTTTCATATGAACTTTTGCGGTCGATAATAATGCATGACAATTCGTCCATCCTTTAGCTCCTCGCCCCATCGAATAAATATTATTTAATTAGGCTTTCTTCATTGATGCACTTCCTAAAGCCTGCCAAATAGGCATGTAACATGACATTCTCCTCTAAATGCTTATTAAGTTGCTTGTGAATCTAAACTAATGTCTTTGTCCAATCATGTACTTAACAAATTAATTGCTCGGAGCTCATCATGTTAGTGAGATGGAAAGGAGACAAACTATGCAAATTTCACTTGAATAGAGATGACATTAAGTGTTTGAAACCCGGGTCGTGAATAAATCTCTATTCAAGTGGAATTTGCATATTTTGTCTCCTTTCCATCATGGATAAATTTCACAAGGTTAACCCTAATACCGTTCGGTTTGTATGTTAGTGAGATTTTGGATTTTTGGGATAGAGATAGTAGGCTGATAGTTTCCATCCACTGATATGTTCCCTGTCGTTTTCCTGACGTTCCACCTATTTCACTTGGTTGAGCCTACTGGGAGTAGTTATCGCTGCTCTCGACAGCGGATTCCTATGGCTATATAAGAACACGCAAACATTTTCATTGCGTTAAAGTTACAACCCACAGGCAGGGTTCTCCGCTTAACCAGGCAAAAATTATTCACATTAGCATCTCATTTCTTGGGTGGGGAGTCCAAGTAGAAAATGCGACATGGAAGGCATTTAAAGTACTTCATTGGGTAATGAGAGATTCAAAAGGAATAAGGGTAGCCACAAAAGAATAAACATATAAGGTACTGGTTAGCCCTATCATAGAATACTCGTCCATGTTATGGGATCCATGTGAGGTGGGACATGTTAAAAAGATAGAAAAAGTTCAAAGAAAAGCGGCAATATATGTACTCGGATGGTACAAAAGAGCAGATAGTGTTACGGAAATATTGGATATGCTAAAATGGGGGAGGTTGAAAAATAGAAGAAAAAGGAGTAGGTTAGGCGCAATGAATAGAATTGTTAAAAATGACGAAGTGTGGAAAGATTTATGGAAAGAGATGGCCAAACCAAACGTTAAGGGAAAAAACTACCACAGTGTTAAAATAAAAATAAGAACGCAAAAAAACAAAAAAGAAAAAATAGTATTTTTTAAACAGAACTATTGTCCAATGGAACCAGCTGCCTGGAGGTATTTTGAGGTTTTTTCCATCCATTGTAAGCAGCTTTTAGAACAAGTGTAAAGCAGCCACTGGGTGATAGCCTTAATTGATCAGTTGTTATTACACTAATGCAGTTATTATAATCTTGTTTGTATGTGATATGGACGACGTGAGAAGTTGTATTGCCAAAGTGAATGATGTGCTAACGGTGCGTGATTTTGAACGGTACATGAAATTGAAGAGTGCGTGATTATGGACGGAGTGCGGCGATGGACGGAGCGTTGTATAAATGGTGTGAACCTAGCCCTCATGTGATGGTAAAGGTGCGGTTGGTCATCTAAAAGTGTCATGTATATAAGAGCATTTGGTCTCATATCTGTTCTTCTTGTATATGCATGTATGTGCATCGTAAGAGTGACCGTTGACCAGACTTGACCGTTGCCACCAGGTCAACTGCCTCTTTGCAACGAGATTCATATAATAATAATTTCCTCCGGGAAATCAACCTTTAACACATCGTTCTCCGATAATTTTTAATGAAATAAACTATTCAAAATTAAAAAGTTAAAAGAAGCATAAAGTGACGAGTTGAGAGCTAAACGAATGATTATATAACTGAAGTTTTTAGCTCGTGTCACGCGTTACTGATAAAATCTGCGTATTATTTACGGTTGATATGTGTGCTGTATTCGATCCTCCCTGTCGACCGGAAAACAATCTCGCTACGACCCGCGCGACGTACGCAGGAGGCTTCTTGTCCAAATCAACTGAATGGAGGAGGTAGGTTTCCTGAGGACGTTTCCTAAGGGACGTTTTACGTCACTATTCTCTCACCATTTCCCACAAATCTTCTCTTCAGTTTTACTTTCAAACGGAACAGTCTGTCAAAGGAAATTTTCTTTTTCCAACAATAAATGGGTTTCACATTCACATGGGCAGCGAACCTATAACTGTGACCTGGACTGGAAGTCGTCGTGTAACGATGACGACTTTTAAGTTGCTGCGCCATCGCCGAAAAGAGTCAACACTGAAACACGATTACAACACACGGCTGGGGGAAACGCCAGTAGGACAGTTGCTATTTTATTCGCTCATTTCATCAGTGCTCTAGTGAGCAGATTCTTGGAGAAGAATTACTTTTCGGCTCAGCGTTGGTCAGCAAACTGCGACGGAAAGCTCTACCGTTTATTTCGATAATTCAGTCCGGGAAAATGCTTGAAATCTCTAAGATACATTCGTTGAATCATTTAAAAAAAAGTCGGCCAACCGCACAGAATGCGGAGAGATCTGTTTGATTGCTGGACCGCGCCAGTTCACACTCAAGTTACATTTGCCGTAACACACAACTCTGAGAAGCCGTTTTCAAGCTCTTTCCTACCACACTATCGCAAGAGTACAATTTGAGAGAAATCGACATTGTTTGCCTGAAAGCTGCTTTTTTTAACTGAGTAACACTTATTCCATCCGTAGACTTGTAAGGACGCCCTGTGAAAGTGTTCTGAGAGGGAGCAATAATGCGCCGTACGGAAGTAATGCACTTAGCCGCCGAGGGGAATTTTCTTTCAGAGGGAATACTTTCAAG
Organism: Hetaerina titia; assembly: GCA_037158775.1. Lineage (NCBI taxonomy): Eukaryota > Metazoa > Arthropoda > Insecta > Odonata > Calopterygidae > Hetaerina > Hetaerina titia. The sequence goes on from CM073775.1 coordinate 101,553,199, forward strand.
GCAGGCGCACGGAACAAACTCAATTTGCACCCCGGGACTCGCCGAGCCCTCTAATAAACAACAAGGGGGAACGATATATTCTGTTCGAATGTAAACACGCCGCTTATTTTCTCGCCCTGAAAAGTATGACACATTTTCCTCATTTTATGAAGCTCTAGCAGTTAAAGCTGCGCCATGGCAACGGATCTCCTAGGAAACTGAAGAAAATCTGCGCATAAATGTTTCAGATATAGTGACTTTGAAAATATGTTGAATCGGCCGCAATGGAATAAAAATTTTAAAAAGTGCGTGGCGATGAATTTTTGGAAAAAGAGCAATTCCCTCGCTCACGATCTCACCTGGGTGAAACATGTACAAGGGGGAATATGTGGACAAGCTGACAAAAAATTAGGATTTATTAGAAGGGTGCTGGGTAACGGTAATGAAAAGGTCAAAGAGAAATGTTATATTTCGCTGGTTAGGCCTCATTTAGAATATGCTACAAGTACAAATATGGGATCCTCACGAAGTTTAGGTGCTAATGGAGGAGCTAGAATTGTACAACGTTGTTATGATAAACTTAGTGGCGTATACAAAATATTAGAGGAGCTAGGCTCGGAATCAGTAGTCTGGTGTGTGGTCAACCGCTGCCATACACCCTAGCGGTGGCTTGAAGGGTACTAAATAAATAAAAAAGTGATAGCGGGCGCATCATACCAACGCGACGCGACGGGTTTGCCAAAGCTCGGGAAGCAATACCCCTCCCTTTTCCCCCCGGACGACTCCAACAAAAACCTAATGACATGGTGAAAGGGTGAAATCACTTGGAAAACGTATTGCAATAGAGAGGGAAGAACTAAACCTTGAATCTTAGAAAGTCTACGTAGCTTGTGACATCAACGAGTGAATGCGGGCAGCATGTGCAGGATGTCCTCTTGGTTTTGCACTGCATGGAACTTTTTATATAAATATTTCAGCTTCTGCTGCAATGAGTTTATTTCGCGAATTCGTATAACAATGACCACAACAAGAGATGACGGCTAACAGTGAATCCATGTTACATTTAAGGAGGGACACTGCTCTGCCAGAGTCTCATTGCGATGCCTTTTGCATAATATTGCGTGATTCAAATCCGGCTATTTATCATAAGACTGAGCAGATACCCCTTTCCCGATGTCCGCATACGGCTGGAATGATGGAATTATCATGGTCTCTATGGAAACATGTCGCTTTAACGACCCTTTTTTCCTGTTACATTTGAATGGCAAAGTTGCTAGATAATACTTCGGATAAATAAATTCTCGTACTCTTGGCTTCAATTAACAGTTACATTCACTTAATTGTTTCAATCTTCTCGAGTTTAATATTTTTCAATTTTAGTGATCAATAATTTCGCGTTCGCCGAATGCGAATCAAATTGTTGCAATTATTTTCAAACCATGTAATTTAAGTGCTTTCGTCAGACCTGTACAAATACATATCAACATACTAGAACACTGGGATAGCTAGTGAAAAGTTTACAAAACTTGAAATGAAAATCCATGCGCGAAAATACACTTTTAAGCGATTTAATTGTAAATTGTAGTTCTTAATATTTAATTCGATATAATCAAATTTGATGCTGAAACGTTTGCTTTGATCTCTTATTTACCTGGAATCCTTAGCCAGTGGGCGATAAGGAGACTTTGCCGCTCCCTCACGAAATCCCGTTCAACCGCCGTACTCACGATCTCTCCTGGGTGAAACACATACGTATGTGGACAAGCTAACAAAAAATTAGGATCTATTAAAAGAGTACTTGGTAAATATGATGAATGTGATATCTTTCGCTGATTAGGCCTCATTTAGAATATGCTGCAAGTAATATATGGGATCTTCACGAAGTTAGATTAATTGCCGAAATGGATCGCGTGCAGCGTGAAGGAACTATATTTGTAAAACTTTGCTATGATAAACTAAGTGGTGTAGCAAAATTATCAGAGGATAAAGATTAGAAATCACTGACTGGATTGGAGCGACGGTTAAATTACGGATTAAATCCCTTGCATAAATTGGAAGGATATCTCTTTAGCAACGATGTTGAAAATGTATTATTAACCCCATCGTGCTATGGTGGGAGAGATGCATGGAATTGGTTATTTTTAGTGGAGACCTATGGAATACGAATTGACACAGAATTTGCGGCGAAAAAACAACAAATATTTCTTTTTCTTAACGACAACAAATAAGCAGTTTCACCTGTCGGCCATCTCCGAACACAAATGGAGTGAACCCGGTCACAACATCTTATTCCCAGACGCAAACATCATAGCTAAGGAGAGTAGATACAGGTATTATCCACGATTAATTAGAGAAGCAATTGGGATCGCCAAAAACCCGGAGAATATCAACAGAGAATTTATGTATTTATATATTCCTTGTATTGCTAATATTTACGGAAATAAAAGCATATAAACTGAACTGAGAACTGAACCGAGTCCATCAGAACCATCTTCGACCTGAAGACGCCGAATGCAACTTCGGCGAAACTGTTGTCAGCTTTAAACAACAACGCGGTGAAACCCGAAAATGCAGAATCCTTCAAGCCACCGCCGCAAAAATCTACGCAGCCATAGCTGCGTTCCTATTCAGAGTTTTTACGAGTCTTTTCTTAACCTCCCTACTCAACGTCCCCGTCATCAACTCCCTCCTCCTTGAGAAAGCCTCTTTCACAGTATTGAATGAATCCTGTAACTGCAAATTCGGTTTCAATCTCAGATGTTTCCCGCATCCATCATCCAGTTCACTATATCAAACGCCTTATCGAATTCTACGAAACAGAAAAAGTCTTTCTTTCTTAATGTTCCTTTGTAACAACTGTACCTCATTGCTAATATGGCATCACGCGTACGTCTCCCCTTTCTGACGAAAATTGTTGACCATCCCCTAAGTAATCCTTAACCCTCATTTCAATCCTTTTGTTGATTAAACGTTGCCGTCACCTTTTTTGACGTGTTTTGGATCACGCTGTTCCAAGTAGTGTGGCCGCATGAGGAACAATTTTATTAGTTGAAGACGCTATTACAAGAAGGAATTAACCGTGACGTTGCTTAAGGATCTTAAGAAAAGAGTAACAAACTCTGACATGGAGTATGGGTTCTTAGGGTGCGGAAATATGGAAGTTGAAGCATGGTGGTAAAAGCAGATTGAAAACTTTTGAAATTTGGTTGTGGAGAGGGATGGAAAAGATGAAATGGACAACAGGTTAAATAAATAAAGAATTATTGGGCGAGATGAGGGAGAGGAGAGGGTTGTTGGAAGACATTCAAAGATGGATGCTTTTCGACGGTATCATGGCTCAACTCTGTGAATACTCATTTTGAGAGGAAAGGCAAACTTTTCAAAACAGACCAACATTTTTTAATCAATATTTTAATTAAATGATGGAATGTTGGACGGAATGAAGGGTATGTGGAATTGAAGGAGAGTTAATAGTAGGGTGGGATGTCAAGTTGTGCTCTGCATGACGGATTTAAGAAAAGTAGCAATGTTCAGTCTGCATCCAAAACCTATTCTACCATTAAATACCATTTAATGGTAGAAATAAACCCATTAAATACCATTTAATAAAATAAAATAATTATTTCGCGTTCAAGTTAGTTCTAATAACATCGTGGGTATTATTTCACGCTCTGTTGTTTCAACTGTTTCTCCACACTGGAATAATAAAACAGAAGCGCTCTTGACACCCCGTTCCGTTGAATGCGCCAAGGTCCTAAGGGTGTTCTTGGCCCCATGCCATGGAATAAATTGTCTTTTTTCACCTTTCTCTCAGGTTCACCATACCGGAAGATACGATCACCAACTGCGGGATGCCACAAATTGGATTGGCATTAGGGGACCGCGAAGCCCCTCCTGTCGCCCCTCCCCAGGGGCTCCCTGGGGCTCTCGGCAGCCGCGGTCACGTGTACTAGAGGAAGTGCCGTCGAAAGTAAAACCTCCCGCGACACGCAGGGCAGTAAGTGCTCCACATCGCGTGCGCTTCGGCATTAAACGCGGTAAATGAAATCATTAACGGATTCTCCCGGGAGGTAGGGGGTGGGGGAAAGAGGGGCGGGGGGATGTTGGGAGAAATCCAAAGAAGGAAGGAAAGGTGGGTGCTTAGCATTCTGATCGGCGCTTAACACTGCGATGGAGGGAGAACGTTAGTCTACGTTTTGACAGGGTAGCAAAACCCACCGACGAGCAATATCCTTCCCGGCAACGTAGTACAACTGCAAGAAGTAACATAACATTGAATTATTTTCAAAATAATACAAAATAACCATTCGAACTTACGAATTGTGAATATTATTATGCAGTCTTCAATTTAAGGTAGGTTTTGGATGGACACGGAATGATCATCGCTGTAATTCTTGGCTGCGTACAAGGCAAAACCTCATAACTAACAATATTATGTAACAGTAATTCCTTTCCTCATATTTTTACTACCCCCCTTCATTCCGTCCGACGCGCCCATCCTATTCTTCCTATTCCTTGTTTGCCTGACGTTCTCCCATCTGTCCAACTCTTCGATATTTCATCGGCAATCAAAATGATCTGCTCTTATAAATTCGTACTAAGATTTAGCCCACACTTAGTAGCAATTAGCCCATGAAAACTCTTTCCTTCTCGCGTTTATCTTTCTAATCATCTCGACAATAGTCCTGGATCCCCTTGCCGTTTTCCTATAGTTTAGCTTGCGGCTTTCGATATTCACTACACCCTACGTCCGATTCCTTTCTTGCCGCCCCTGTTAATGCTTCTACATTGCATTTCCTATGCCTTTTTTCCTTTACAATCTGACGTTACACTTCATTGTTGCATAATTATGATCCTATTCCATATGACCTCCCATGGAGCAGAGAATTGATCGCGATAAATCTGACTCCAATCACTTGTATAGTCAAACGAATATCTTCCTGAATCCCCAGGTATTTTCCATGTTTTTCCTACACATGTTGTTTTACATATACACCTCTATTGACTCACACTATTTTTTCCGTAGTGTAACGCATTAGCATTTCGCGCACATGAGCTATTTGAAATAGGAAATCTACGTATGAGCTTCACAGATTCCGCTCGCTTCAAAACATTTTAAACGTAGAAATATAACAAAATGTGAATGCTTTTGCCGTAACACACCCTATCAGTATTTTCTACGCAAAATGTAAGAAAGAAATGAAAGAACAAGTTACGAAACTCGATATGTGAGGCTGATCGATTGCGATTAAGATCTCGCACGTCACCCTCCCCCTCCTAATTTACGCATCACAGCAGTACGACTCTGATGCCATGAAGTCGACAGCCAGTGAATTAAAAAAATGCATAACTCTAAGTGGAAATCTAATGGAAGTGAAGAAATAAATACGACACCTCCTCGCCTACTCTACTGCTTTAGGTCGAAGAGATGCCATTGAAAAAGCTGCAGTTGAAGGCAATGCAAAAAGAAATAAACTGTAAACAGAAAATGATATGGGATTAAAGGACGTGCCTGCAGACTAGGTTCATCAAGATAGAGCCATCGATATCCATCTCAGAGTTCAGCATCTTAAAGAATAAGCGGAAAAAATTGCATAGTCAAGAGTTTGCAGCTATCCAAGGGTGGCAGGGTCGGTTTAGGAAGAGGAAAGCTATGGTGCTCGTACACCAGCAAATAAGTGGTGAGTCCCAGGTTGTGGGCCATATATCTATGGACGTGTGGGTTAATGTCATTCTTCCCACGAAACGCGCAGAATGAATGCCCAGACACGTTCATTGTAGATGAATTGAGGCTTTTGAAGTGAAAACTTCTTATGCGAGGTCCGCCTCTCCGGTTGTTCTAGATGGGGAGTGATTTGGTGCGAGCTCAGTCGACTGCGTTAAGTCATTAGCATACATGTTTTGTTCGTTCATACACTGTGTTTGCTTTTCAACATTTTCATATGGGGGAAATTGTATTTAATAATATTTGTAACTGCAGTTGTTGTGCATATACTTTACATCACTATTCTTTCAATATTATTATTATTGTTGTGTATATAATTGACATTAATATGGATTCGCTTACAATGTTATTATGAAACCATAAAAACAGTATTAAACCCGAAGGTCGGGTTGGTTCGTGATGGTAGAGCTCTAAGTCCGACTAAGCGACTAAGCCCGACGACGTGTGAATATTCACACATCAGGGTAGGGGGCCAGTTCCTTTCCCTTCATGGTTTCCCAGAAAGGTACCCGAAAAATCACATGGCTTGGGTGGAGCTGCAGGTGCCCAGAGTTACTTGCCCGGAAATCGAACCCGAGCCCTCAGGTCAGCAGTCCAACGCTCTACCCCCTGGACTACCGCGACCCACAGTGTTATTATTGTCGTGTATACAATTTACGTTGAAATTGATGGGTTCGTTTTCAATAATCAAAATTCATGGGTTTGCTTTTTTTTAATTATAATGCCGTGCGACTTAGTATTACAAGGTATGGGTTCGCTTTCAATATTATTGAAATGCAGTGCAACTTTCTTATGTAAATTACATCTATTTCCTTTGAATATTATTGTCAGTGCATCATAATTTATTGTATAAATTACAATTTTTATGAATATATTTTACATTAGAATTATTGGACTCGCTTTCAATATTATTATTGTTTTGTTTATAATTTACATGAAAATCAATGGGATGCTTTGGGATGGGATCCGAATTTGTGAATTGTTTTTTCTGCTTGCACAAGACTGGGTTTGCTTTAGGGGATTATCAGATATTTGTACCCAGGGATATTATGTACATAATTTATATTAAAATGAATGAGTTCGCTTCTGATATTATTAATGTTGTGCATGTTATTGACATCAAAATTCATGGGTTCGCTTTTAATATTATTACAATGCCATACGACTTACAATTACAAAATATGGGTTCGCTTTCAATATTATTGAAATACCGTGCAACTTTCCTATGCAAATTATATCTGCTAGTTTTGTATAATATAATTCCATACAACTTTCTTATGTACATTACATCCGTTTTCTTTAAATATCATTGCCATTGCATCATACTTTATTGTGTAAATTACAATATTTGTGAATAAACTACACTTTATAACCAATGAACTTCAGTTTTTCATTTTTAACTTCTGTCAGCAGTACCAGAAACTGCCACGTTTTTTTTTTTTAATCTGTCCCAAATAAGAACATGGTGCTCCAGACGGAATCATGCCACGGAGGTAAACACAGCAAGGAGCGAGTCACTCTTATTCTATACGAGGGCAGGCTGAAAAGAAATACGCACATGCTTGTAGACCACAAACAAAATGACCTTGAGAAGCACTTCTGGCGGCTTGTGGAAGTGACATTCTCCCTCAATCTCCCGCGGAAGTATGGAGACGTGTTCTGTTGCTATGTCGACGCGAGTTAAACAGCGTGCTGTTGTCAAATTTTTAACTTCACCTCATCGTCCGAGGTGTAATGATTACCGTTGATTTGTCTCTTGGATTGAGGAAAAAAATAAAAATCGCAAGGTGTAGGATCGGGGGAATAAGGAGGGTGTGGATTCTGTTCAAAAATCAGGTTTCGCAGAGCCTCTCCAGTTGCGCGCGAGTTGTGTGGACGAGCGTTGTCATGTTGCATGATTATAGGTTGCCTTTAATACGACAAACTCGACCAATATGGTTTGCGATACACTTTTGAGTGATTCGCAGGTCATTTTGAATCAAATCTTTGACGATATTTATCGTCTGTGGCAGTGATCGCGCGTCCGCTGTGTGTTTCATCAGCAATTATGGCTTTTCCAGGCTCGCAACCAAGAAATTGGACTACCCATCGATTTACAGTAGACCTATAAACAACATCATCCCATAAATAGTCTTTAAACGACGACGATTGTCAGTACGGGTAACTTTTTCAGCATTTGAAAATTTGATAACAGCTCGCTGTTAAACTCGCGTTGATTTAGCACTAGAACACGTCTCCACACTTCCACTTCCCGAAATACACTGGATGAATGTAACGGCCTCAAACTTACACATGCATGTTGAGGGGGTAATGTTACTTCCACATACCCCCAAGAGTGCTTCTTAAGGTCATTTTGTTTGGGGTCTACACGCATGTGTACATTATTTTTCCGCCTACCCTCGTGTGCTGCAATATGGACGGATCAGAGTACTTGGTCCCTTTTCATTTGTAAATCCGCTAAACCTATGGGCTTCAAAAATATCAAACCATTTCAATGTGAATATACGCATCAAAATTGCAGGAACTCCCGGAACTCTGTTCAGTGAGTGAATGCAGAAAATTGACAAACAGTTTGGGGCTAAGGATCGTAATATTACTTTATTAAGTGATTGCTTCTCTGCACGTTCAACAGATTTAGAAGTCTTTAAAAATGTTTGAGTGGAATTCTTGCCACCTACGCTCCAGCCTTTCAGTTTACGTGAATCATCTGAAACATTACTACAGGAGGATGATAACTCGGCGACTATTAAGTTTGGTTGACCGGACGACGGAGAAGGGCAGGAAAATCAACACTTATCAGCCATGCATTTGGACATAGCAAATACCACCACCACTAAGTATCAAATTCACCTCACTTTATTTTCACCGTTATGATCGTTATTTTTTATAAAAAGAGTACGAAAGCAGGAAAAAATACGGCTTTACGTACTCTCTCGCATTCCCTTTCTTATTGTTAGGGGTCGTGGGATCAAGTAACGCCGAAAACTGTGCAGAACTGCTTCCAAAATACTGGATTTAAGGTTGTCACTGATTTCGGTGACGCAGAACCTTCAGAAGAAGTTGACCGAAATTTCATCGATGGATGAGAGAAATGTATTAACTTTTTAGAAGCCAGCGAATACTAAAGAGTTCGAATCAGTGGACGATTGTACGCCTATCACGGCTGTGCCGACCGTCCAGGAGGGTCTCCATTTCCGCGGCCGTCGTGACGCGGATGACGATTCGGACTGGGGAGACCGTGATGTGGGACGTCTGCCAGTGACTCCAACGGAGAGGATGGAAGCGCTGGGAATTTTTCAGTAATACATAAGACAGATGAACGTGGGTGAGGAAGTGTTCAGGATGATTCAGAGCCTTGAAAATACTGCCTATGGACACTGAGAAACGCCCATCATCAAAGGCCTCCTTTTTGCCTAAGTTTGAATCATATGAACATGTGGATGGAGATGCTCGACGGCATTTAACAGATCTAAATTTCGTAGCGTCTGTTGTTTGCATAAAATTATTCTTCTTGTGGCGTATTCACATTAATTTTCGCCAATTTAGTTAATAAAAAATACCAGTCTGTGTATTTAAAAATTAATAAAAAAATTAACAGAGGATTAAGCAGTTTTCAATGAAGTTTTCCTTTCCGTCAAACACCTTAAGGTCAGGAATTTTCCAGCAGCAGCAATACTGCACGTGATCACTCTAAGAGGGGTTCAAGTGATGGCCATGCATGAGGACAACTTGCGATGACAGAAACGGCGTGGGTTGTACTCATATTGTGTATGTATGTATGCATATATATATATATATATATATATATATATATATATATATATATATATATATATATTGTAGATGATTTAAGCTTTCGGCCTACTCCGAGGCCTTCTTCAGGTCAGACTGACCTGAAGAAGGCCTCGGAGTAGGCCGAAAGCTTAAATCATCTACAGTGTGAGTGTGCTTTTACGTGTTATCTGTTTTATTCTGTGTTCTATTGTGCCGTCCAAAAGTTATATTGCTCTCGTGAGTACTTCCGCATCATCGATATATATATATATATATATATATATATATATATATATATATTCATTCAAACAGAAATAGGTATAAGGAAAGGGGATAGGAAAACACATAAAAGGCGAACACAGGACATGTGGGGAAGGCGATTTTTGAGCAGATCACGAAAGTAAAAATATTTCCTTATCCGGGATATAAAATATTTTTACTTTCGTGATCTGCTCAAAAATCGCCTTCCCCACATGTCCTGTGTTCGCCTTTTATGTGTTTTCCTATCCCCTTTCCTTATACCTATTTCTGTTTGAATGAATATTTGTGCGCCGTATGGCGGGATTTTCAAGTTTGAATATATATATATATATATATATATATATATATAATAAATTGAGAAGGGCCACAAATAAAGCAAAAGAAGAATGGTGGAAAACGCAATGCGAGGATATGGAAAGTTTACAGAAGAAGGGTGAAATTGATGCTCTATACAGCAAGGTTAAGTTATTATCGGGAAGTAAGAAGGTAAGATCTGTGCTAACAGTTAAAGATAAGTGGGGTAGGGTAAAAGTTGAACCAGGAAAAATCCAAGAGAGATGGAAGGAATATATAGAAACACTATGGTAAAGAACTTAGGCCAACAAGGTTAGATATAGAAAAGGAACATGACGTAGAAGAAGATAGCTTAGGTCCAGGCATACTCGACGATGAAATAGAAAGGGCATTAAAGGAGATGAAAGCAAATAAGGCTGTGGGGGTGGTCAACATACCTGTAGAAATGTTGAAATGGGTAGGAAAAGGTGGGAAGAAGGCCATATATGGACTGATTCGTAGTATCTATGAGGAAGGAATCTGGCCGTAAGGTTTTTGTGAGATCGGTGTTAGTTCCTATTCCAAAAAAGGCAAAGGCTACGCCATGTGAGGATTACAGAACAATAAGTTTGATATCCCACGCAGCTAAAGTTATTCTCAGGATCATCAACAAAAGGATAGAGAGTAAGGCAAATGACTACTTAGGGGATGATCAGTTTGGGTCCAGGAAAGGAAGAGGTACGCGTGATGCCATTGCAGTAATGAGATCACTAATCGAGAGGAATATAGAATACAATCAGGATGTTTTTGCCTGTTTTGTAGATTTCGAAAAAGCGTTTGACAGAGTGAATTGGGAAAAATTATTGCGTGTATTGCAGAAAATAGGAATGGATTGGAGGGACAGGAGACTGATCCGCAACCTGTACATGTCTCAGGCTACACAGGTGCGAGTGGGGAACGGAGAGTCCGGATGGGCGGTGTTAGGAAGAGGGGTAAGGCAGGGTTGCCCATTGTCACCGGTATTGTTCAACGTATATGTTGAGGAAATGATTAAAAAGACATGGGAAGAACTGGAGGTAGGGAATGTCAGGCGTAGGGGAATACGTAAAATTGGTTAGGTTTGCTGATGACCAAGCATTAGTTGCTCCGTCAGCCAAGGGGTTGCAAGCATTGTTGAGTGAATTGGAGGTTCAGTGCGATAAATATGGGATGAGAATCAATATTAATAAAACAAAGGTCATGCGATTTTCCAGAAAGAAAAAGGCTAAGCTAAATATTAAAATAGGCGGAGAAAAAATAGAGCAGGTAGAACAGTTTACATATCTCGGAAGTGTTTTGGACCAACACGGTCAAAGTGGTAGGGATGTAAGGAGAAGAATTGCACTAGGCAAGGAGGATTTCTCAAGGAGGAGAGAGTTGATGACGGGGACGTTGAGTAGAGATGTTAAGACAAGACTCGTAAAAACTCTGATATGGAGCGTAGCTATGTACGGCGCGGAAACGTGGTCGCTGAAGCAGGAGGATAGACGTAGATTGGAGGCTTTTGAAATGTGGGTGTGGAGAATGGAGAAGGTGAAATGGACCGAAAGGAAAACAAATGAGGAAGTACTAGAAATAGTGGGGGAGGAGAGGGGTTTGTTGAGAGAAATCCTATGGAGGCAGGAAAAATGGACGAAAGGCGTATTGAGCGGTAGTGGAATGTTGAAGAAGGTAATAGAGGGGAGAATGTTGGGGAAGCGAGGAAAGGGTAGGAACAGGATAGGGATGTTGGATGGGATGAAGGGAGGAAAGAAGTACGCAGAGATGAAGAGGGACCTGATGTAGATTAGGTTGCTCGATTGGGTTTTGTTTGTAGTTACAAAATATTTATTTGATAGTTGTGTCCATCCAAAAACCTACCTTAACCGGTAGATTACCTAATAATAATAGTATATATATATATATATATATATATATATATATTATTATTATTATTAGGTAATCTATCGGTTAAGGTAGGATTTTGGATGGACAAAACTATCAAATAAACATTTTGTGACTCCAAACTAAACCCAATGCAGCAACCTACTCTACATCAGGCCTACAAGCCCCTCTTCATCTCTGTGTACTTCTTTCCTCCCTTCATCCTGTCCAACATCCCTATCCTGTTCCTGCCCTTTCCTCGTTTGCCTAACATACTCCCCTCTTTTACCTTCTTCAACATTCCACTACCGCTCAATACGCCTTTCATCCATTTTTCCGGCCTCTGTAGGATTTGTCTCAACAAACCCCTCTCCTCACCCACCATCACTAGTACTTCCTCATTCATTTTTCTTTCGGTCCATTTCACCTTCTCCATTCTCCACACCCACATTTCAAAAGCCTCCAATCTACGTCTATCCTCCTGCTTCAGCGACGTTTCCGCGCCGTACATAGCTACGCTCCATATAAGAGTTCTTACGAGTCTTGTCTTAACCTACCTACTCAACGTCCCCGTCATCAACTCCCTCTTCCTTGAGAAAGCCTTCTTGCCTAGCCCAATTCTTCTCCTTACGTCCTACTTGGACGGCATTGGTCCAAAACACTTCCGAGATATGTAAACTGTTCTACCTGCTCTATTTTTCCCCTCCAATTTTAATATTCAGCTTAACCTTTTTCTTTCTGGAAAATCGCATAACCTTTGTTTTGTTAATATTGATTCTCATCCCATATCTATCGCACTGAACCTCTAATTCACTCAGCAATGCTTGCAACCCCTTGGCTGACTGAGCAACTAATGCTTAGTCACCAGCAAACCTAACCGATTTTACGAATTCCCCTCCGACTTTCATTCCTACCTCCAGTTCTTCCCATGCCTCTTTAATCTTTTCATCCACATATACGTTGAACAGTACCGGTGACAATGGGCAACCCTGCCTTACCCCTCTTCCTAACACTGCCCATCCGGACTCTCCGTTCCCCACTCGTACCTGAGCAGTCTGAGACATGTACAGGTTGCGGATCAGTCTCCTGTCCCTCCAATCCATTCCTATTTTCTGCAATACACGCAATAATTTTTCCCAATTCACTCTGTCAAACGCTTTTTCGAAATCTACAAAACAGGCAAATACGTCCTGATTGTATTCTATATTCCTCTCGATTAGTGATCTCATTACTGCAATGGCATCACGAGTACCTCTTCCTTTCCTAAACCCAAACTGATCATCCCCTAAGTAATCATTTGCCTTACTCTCTATCCTTTTGTTGATGATCCTGAGAATAACTTTAGCTGCGTGGGATATCAAACTTATTGTTCTGTAATCCTCACATGATGTAGCCTTTACCTTTTTCAGAATAGGAACTAACACTGGTCTCATAAAATCTTCTGGCCAGATTCCTTCCTCATAGATACTACGAATCAGTCCATATAATATACATCTATGTATGTATATATATTTATTTATTTATGTGCATATATGCACACATATTCATTCACATTGATATAGATATACGACAATAGGATAGGAACAAACATGAAGGAGAAACACAGCAAATGTGGGCGAGGTGGAAGTGAGCAGATCACAAGCATAAAAAAAGCTTCCTTGACTGGGACTGATATATACACACACACAAACAATGTATGTATATTTTAAGAAGTAATTTCACCTCTACAAAAAGGAAAAATGCAGGTATATGTGATTATTCAAGCAAATTCAATCAACCAAATTAACCTGACAGAATATTATGTTCAGTCTTGCATAGAAGAATAAAAAGAGACGTTTCAGGCATGAAAATTGCATAGAAGAATTATACCCATAAAAACCTATCAAAGAATAAAAAAAGAAAGCAGAAGAGGACACTAAAATAAGCCTAAGTTACCACTTTGTATACATTGATCTAGAGAAAGCTTTGATATTGTCAATGGAAATATGATGCGAAAAACCCTAAATGAAACAGGAATGAACTACAACTTGTTTAATGACAGGATATTGATATGCACTACACTAGATAGAGAGGAGGCAGCAGAGATTAGACAAGAAGCAGGTAAAACGAAGGAGTATGGCATGGTTTCACATTAACACCCTAGATATTTAACAGGTACCTTGAGGTGGAAATGAACCATCAAGGGAAAGATAAGTGGTGGTGCATTAATGTGAGGAAAATGGATAAGTTTGCTGTGATTTTCAAGACAATAACATAGGTATATATATATATATATTCCAGAGAAGAAGGAAGACCTTACAAGGACATAAGAAAATATGGAGAAGGGGATGAAAAAGTAAAACCTCAAGATAGACAAGATTAAAACTAAGGCAATGGTCTTCCGACAAAGGGGAGAAGATAATCTCCTAACGATAATAGGAAACACATGCAGGAACAAGTGAAATACATTACGCAGAATAGGAATGACGAAGGAGGCTTTTGACCAGAAGAATTACTTATAATGGCAAATGGTACCAAGATGACATCATAAGGGGATTCAATGAACTTATAACTACACAGTCTAATTCTACAGATTTGGGAGAGAAACAATAGGGGTGGTAGAGAAAAGAAAATTGGAGGCAATAGAAATTTGGTGGTGAGGAAGAACGATGAAAATACAATGGGTGGGGAGAATAACAAGTGAAGATGTTCTTAGAAGAGAAGGTGGAGAGAGAAGCTAATGGAGGAGAGACATCAAGAAGAGAGAAACTGATTGTGCACATCCCAAAGTACGTTAGCTCACTAAAGATCATAACTACTTGGCAGGGAAGAATTACTGAGGCTAAGCTATGGGAAGTACATAACGTCATTGCATGGAATAGTTTGGAGAGCTACCACTGATCAATCCTTGGATTGAAAATCTGTGATGACATGCACAAAAGCCAATTGGCCAAGGCACATTGGTTTCTACACTCCAGTCCATGCATGCAATAGGCATTTAAAGTCTATGGGAACTCGAGGGTATGCTTCAGAATTGGTAAATGTTAGAAAAATCCAATTTTTTAGACTCCAGGAAATGCTTCCCTGTGAAACAACACTATCCAAATGGAATAACAAAATCTATTGATCTTTATCCGAAAAATCTGATAACAATCATTTACTGAAAATTCAGGCAGGTTGAGTTTTCCTCACTGGCCATTCCTCAATGATGTAAGTGCAAATTTTGTGAGGGCCAATTAGAACCTGTCATTGGCAGCCAGTGAATCACTTTCCCAGATTCTCAATAAAGATTAATACAATGGTTTTTCTTAATTTTATTTATTAACAAGATATCAGACACATACAGAGGTACATAACAATGTTATCGATAAACCTACAGATGGTTTAAAAAAGAATTGATGTCAAAAAAAGATTTTCATTGAATTTCTTTACAGGGATAGTAAATTCATCACTCTCAATTTTAGGACCTCAAGTAATGAATCTAAATAGTGTCTGACTGAAAAAACATAACCTAACATTGCACAGAAAGAAATTTTGTTGGTGATACAAAAGTGATGACCATGTGTATTCACAAGATGGAAAGGTAAGAGAAATGAACACAGTAAATTCAAATTAGTCTGGACAAATTAGGTCGTCCCGAAAATTCTTTCCAGGGAGCAGTTACAGCATGCCAAATCCTTTAGAATAGTTGATTGCTTTCAGCAATCTATCATTTAACTTTTCCTTACTTTCGTATTCAGGCAGCATTAAAACATTGAAGCAGGTGTGGGCTGTTGGTAACCTGAAATGGAAAAAGAGTGACATTTACTTACGAAATTACCACCATTGCTAGATTAAAGCTTTGCCAGTAGAAGTTTTTAGGGGAGGCAACCGACAGCTAAGGTCAATTGCACCATTAAGGATGGACAGGAAAGGATGAAGGGTGGAGAGAAACCCGGCGTCAGCATTAGCCTACTCTTAACGAAAGGCACCAAGGGATCTGCCGTTTTACGTCCCATCCGATGGACAGCACACTCAATCAAAGTGCTCTCCACAAAGCACCTCAAGTAGAGATCAGGATGCCACTGAAAAATATCTGCCGCCGCCGGGATTCAAACCCGGGCCCTCTGGGTGGAAAGCCAGTATGTTAGCCACCGCACCATCCTGATCCCCTTGGGTTCACACTGATCTCAGAGGAGTAGCCCCATCGTCCCTTGCAGACTGGGCTTCAATGCCCAAGGCACACATAACAGCCCTCCAGAACAAGAAGATAGTGTCGCCACAAACAGAGACAATTTCGAAGTCTCTAGCTATCAGGCCCTAACACCCAAGGCCCCAACTCTGGAGGCCCAACTCGTGAGGCCCCCTGAAGAGGTCCAACATGTTTTTCAAGTCAACAATTCACAGATTAAAAGGTGCCCTCCTAATCTGTGAATTAATGTCATCATCAAAATAGGTGCAGTAAGTGATTTATAGGGGTGAGAATGGGTGATACTGTTTGGTACAAAAAATTGACTTTTTTTAATAATGAATGATGTTTTAACATTGTATAGGATGTCATTATTGCACTGACTGGGATATCAACGACACCATCAAAAACAGCGGAGCTACCCAGCAAAGGGATTGTGAGCTGGGCAGTTAAATATAACTAGCAGACATATCACGTATGCAAGTGATATCAGACAGTGAAATTAATCTCAAAACAAATGAAAAATTAGTACTCTATGTGATCATCATTTAAAGCAGAATACAGCTCTAAAAAAGCAGCAATATTTAAAATTTGATCCAGCACGTGCTTTTAGATCATTATCACATTTATGCCAACACGAATTATTTTTGACATTCTACAAACTGGTCAGAAAAACTAATTGTGTGAAATTTCATAATAAGCATAATTTCCAAAATTTCATTTAGTTCAGATAATCAATGGAGTGGTTTTGTTGAATAGCTCTTCATATTCTCCCTAGACAATCATAATGAATTAGAAATTAGTACACGCACGAAAAATCAAAGGAATGCTCACCTGTCTGAATCTGGACCATTGCGAGCAATAATGAGTTTAAGTTTACTGAGGCCTCCAACTGGAACTCTGTCACTTCCAGTTGCAAACTGCAAGAGTTTCCGCTTACTTTCTAGAGACATACTGTGAACGATTTCCCAGAAATATTTGATTATGGGGCTGTCATCAGTGTACCCATCATACTCAGTTGCCTCTTCTAGTTCATTGAAATCAAAGTTCTGCAAAGAGAAAAAGTCGGTCATGTATTGAAATTATTAGCCAGGGGTCTTTGAATCCGTAATTCTACATCAAATCTTATCTTTATCAGGTTTCCTTTTGACTCAAATTGAACTTGCACCATCATTTCCACTTAAAGAGGATACCCAAAAAGCTTCTTTAAGCACAATTTATTCCATTCCTATTCCTAATGGAAAAGAAAATACTTGGTCCTTCCACATAAATTTTATTACATACGACTTTGTAAGTCGAAACCTAGGTCGTGTCTAATAAAATTTATGTGGAAGAACTAAGTATTTTTTCTTTTCCGTTATGAATCGCTTCCACAAAGTGACGCCTCAAACCATTCCTTTCATTCCTATTCATTTAAATAGCATCCACAGATACCTCAACTGATCCTTAGAAAAGCTAGAGAGCATGCTTCCAACTTGAAAAAAAATATTGAAAATTAAGGAATAAAATACATAAAAGTAAATAATAAATGAATAAATCTAAATTAGATAGAGGCTTAAGAAGAGTTTTGAAAACCTATGTTTTAACATGACCCATCCTTCTTTAGCATGCATTCTAAATTTATTTACTGATCGTTTTCCAGCAAATCAAAGTTTCTGCACCATATCTGTTTATTTTACAACATATGCCAGTCAGTAATGCTCCCAAATAGTTATCTCCTTCCAGTGAACTCATAATGGCCTAGGTAACAAATAAAATGAGCTGTTTTTCCAAGGGCAGAAATATTTTGCTGTTTACATTCCAGATACATAATGAGTCACAATCATGATCTGGTGACTGAGAAAATTCATCGACTTGATTGAATTTGTTCCAAAATTGATGGCCCTTGTATGTAGGTGGCACCACTCGTTACCACATTTGTCAATTTTAAAAAAGAAAATGAAGAACGTTATTGTTTTAATTGAGCAAAAATAGTTCATTCGAGTGCACATACTAACAGATTTAACTGTCTTAAAATCTTGTTGATTGATTAACAGTATCAGTAACAAACGGAGAGCAGTTGACGTAACTGTGTGCATATAAAATTTTGGTTGACACATTGTAAACAATTTTTTAGCATCTGCTAGCCTTTAATCTGAAATGAATATCTGACAAATATCACAACAATTGTGAACTTGCATGTTTCTATAAAAGATTATCGCAATTTTAAATCACACAATGAGCTAACATCGATTAAACTAAAGCAATTAACAATATCACTTTCAATGAATATACCATTTTAATTATGAATAACATAAATTATTCTGCTGTACCACCATCACAATTCTTTAAAAAATAAATAAATTAAAACTTACTTTACTTCCACACACTAGCTGTTCCACTTCCTCTGGCCTGAACAGCAACTGAAGAGGTGATTCATCAGTAACCATTTGGAAACCACGCCTAAAAGCTTTAAATTGCTTTTCTACAGATTTATTTAACAAAAAGTCAGCATACAAATCAACAAACTCCTGGAATACACAAAAGGGTGAAAGTTTGAAAGTGGCCTAGCAACCACAATTAACACGAAATGTTTTACAATATCAGCATGGTGACAGGAATTGTCTGAATGATGGTGTTTTCTTACATCAGGCATTTTCCTTAAAACCACGTTCAGCTAAACAACAGTAATAAACCATACTTTTACTCCTCCACTTTCTCATATTACACAAAGAATAAATTGATCAGACATGTATCATAACTTACCAAAAAAATCTGTTAACTCAACATTTACAGAATTAATCTTTAATTAATTAAGACTTCAGTTTTTCATGCCGCTGTAACTTACCAACAACATTGCCTAAGCAATGCTTTTAAAAACCATAAAATGATTCTAATATTGTACATTTTCTAATTAGAGAATTTTAAAGACAGTCCCTTATTCCATCCAGTCTCGCTTTAACCAGTTGACTTTATCCAGCCGAACTTCCTCCAGAGGGAAAATCATGCAAATTATATAAGATATCATTTGGAATGTTAAGATGCAATGGTTTATGAAGTTTTCAACAATTAATGTTCCGTTTTATCATGATAAACGAATAGTACAAAATTTTGAAATTCAATTTATTAGCCTGAAATTACATGTATTTTCGTTTAAAATGAATACACTTTGTAACTTCCACACAATTTTTATTCGTACTACCGGTTTCAACGCTTTGGCGTCATCATCAGGTCTACTCGTCTACTCATCAGGTCAGGTATTTTGTTTGGTATAAGATGTGTTTTCTAATTAACTGACCCCTGGCCAAGGCTCTGGGATCACAGTGGAAGAATAAGAGGGATACTTATGTACAAGGTCTGTTCAAAAAGTTCCCAAACATTTTTATATTGCAAAAAAATACTTCACTAACCAATTACTGGTCAGGATCCCTTTCAAAGTAGTTTCCTTCCCAACGTATACACATACCCCAGCAGTGTTTCCACTTTTGGAAACGGTTCTGGAATGCTTCTTCTGGAACATTCACAAGTTCCTCCGTCAAATTTTTCTCTGTCCCTGAAATGGTGGTATATCTTTTTCCTATGAGTGGGGTTTTATGCTTGGGGAAAAGGAAAAAGTCAAATGGGGCCAGGTCTGGTGAGTAGGATGGGTGGGGAAGCACAGTAGCCTTGCTTTTGGCTGAAAACTCAAACAAGTTCAGAGAGATGAATGAGTAGTTGTGATGGATAAACCACTTGCTGCTCCTGCAAAGTTTGGGCTGTTTTTGCCTGATTCTCTCTCTTAGGCATTTCATAACCCCCAGGTAGTATTCTGCATTGATAACCTGGCTTTTAGGCATGTATTCGTGATGCACAACCCCCTTTGCATCGAAAAAAAGTCAACATCGCCTTTACATTAGAGCGATCTTGTCGAGCTATTTTGGGCGGGAAGATGTTTCACCAATCCATTGTGAAGATTGACCGCACTTTTATTTCGATGTCACATCCATGAACCCATGACCTCATATGATCCTGGACAAGAAAATTTCATCCTCTTCAGCCCGATCAAACAGTTCCCGACAGACTTGTACTCGAAGTTGTTTTTGGTCTGCTGTCATGAGGCAAGGTACGAATTTCGAGGTGAATCGATGCATCCTCAATTTTTCAGTCAGGATTTCATAGCATGAACCAATCGAGATGCCACACTCTTCTTCAAGTTTCCTGACAGTCAAATGTCGATTTGCATGACTAGATCATCCACTTTCTTGATGTGTGAATCGGCGTTGATTGTCTTCTGGATTGCTAGTTGTCTTCCACTTATTGCCTCCCCTTTTTGAACTGGGCAAACCACTCATAGCACGTGGTATGTTTCATAGCATCCTCATCATAAGCCTTGATAAAAGTTTCCTGGAAGGATTTGCAGTGTTTCACGCAGAATTTCACAGAACAATGCTGCTCCTTCTAAGAGCTCATTTTCACGGATCATTTTACATGAAAGTCAAGTTCTTCTCTGGCAGGCAAAACACCTGGTGCCAGGCTTTCTCCACGCACTTACCTACCCCTGCTACTTACTACCTTCCTTTCTATTTTTTTTTCATCTGCTTGATTGATGGGTCCCTGGAATGGGAGGAATTCTTGTAAATCCTGAACGAGTGAGTGTGAGTCACAAAGGTCTAATAAATCCGAGTTATTGCACTTTTACGGAAGTCCTTTCTGATTCATTTTGTAATTTCTGGGTGATCTACGGGTTAATGGCATGGAAGAAATCCTTGAAACCCCAAAGTATCAGTATGTGTGATTGGCTAAGGTCCTTGTTTCAGAACACAGCCGAGTGATTCAGTGAATGAACAAGGTCTTTTGTGCATCCATTTTATTTTTTTGTGTGATAGACAGGTCTCTGGCATAAGAGGAATTCTTGTAAACCCTGAATGAGTGAGTGAGTGAGATTCAGAAAGGCCTAACACACTCAAGTGATTGAGGAATTGAGCGTTACAATTAGTCCTCTCTATTGTGTTTTATCTGTGAGATTGAGCAGTCAATGGCATGGGAGAAATACCTGTTAACACCCAAAAGGGGGAGGGGCAATGGTTCCTGTCTCTGAACATACCCGAGTGATTGAGTGAATGAGCAAAAATGTGCATACATCAGTTTTATAATTTTGTATTCGACTGTATGATTGATGCTTCACTGGCATAGGAGGAATCCTTGTAAATCCCCCTTGCCACACACCTTTTTTTGGTGGCCCGCAGGGTATTTATGTAGATGTAGATGTGTTATGTAGATGTGTTCACTGAATGAGTGTGATTCCCAGTCAAACATGCTCGAGTGATTGAGTGACTGTAAATGTCAACTTGGGTCTCATTTTTCTTTTTTTAATTTCAATTTGTTTTTCATTCCTGTGAGAGTACAACAGGTCCCTGGCATAGGAGATATTCTTGCAAACCCTGAGTGTGTGTGTGAATGTGATTCACGAGAGTGACTGTTATTATAAAGATTAATTCAAATAGAAAATGTATGAAGAATAATCATCACCTTGACCAATCAAAATCTGGATTTTGCCATAGACACTACTGATACTGCTCCAGTCAAAATAGCTGATATCAGATGCTCAATGGATGCATCAATGGGAGGTATTAAACTTGTTCTGCTAGATTTTAGCAAGGCCTTTGATTCATTGCATATTGACATTTTCTGCAAAATAAAGGTGCATGGGCTTTTCTGCATTCGCTACTGATTGGATTAATTCATAACTATTAGATCGACAATTGAAAGTATTTGACAATAACACAGGCTCATTATGAGTGAAGGTTTCAATAAACATGCAATATGCTAAGTGAAGTCTAATTTGGTCCACTTTAATTTTCCCTGCACATCAGCATTATCTATTCTTGCTCATAAAGTGCAATTATCACCTGTACACACATGATCTGCAAATTTATTTCCAAAGTACTTTCAATAACTTGTATAACAGCATTAAGCACATTAATAATGATTCAGAAAATCTTAACGCATAGAGAAAATCTAAGTTCTTAAACATAAATCCTAGAAAGTCACTAGAAATAACAATAAGGCTCCCAGAGTTGTGGCAATTGAGTAATAATTAGCAGCTGCCAATAATATTTATCCAAATGTCCCTATTGCACAGTGCAATGCTGTTAGAAATTTAGGTTAAGTGATAGTTGAAACTCTCTCTGCATGTAATAGAAATATTCAAAACCATCAAATCAGTAATCCTTATATCCCCTACTTAAGTGCATCATAACCACATCTCTAAAAATACATTTCTTTTCCAGCTTAATTCTACCACTTTGACTATGTCCTTGTATGACAAGATGTCTCTCAAGATCTTTTCATAAAGCTCTAACATTCCCACAATGCATACATTAGGTTTTAACTTTAACCTACTAATATCTGATAATATTACCACTTATTTGAACAAACTCTTCTTGCCTAAAAAGTTGACTCTTGATGTCTACTGCATACTCTAATCCCTCGGCACCAAATTTTGAAAATCAAAACACCTCAACATTTTACACTCTATTTCCAAAGTCTTGATAAGGTACACAAAGCAAACACTTGACAAAATCGAAAAGCTATAAAAAACATTTTTTTAGTACTTGCTTAACAAGCGACACTTCACATAGAGAGTGATGAGGAGAGGGAGACTACTGGAATGATAGTGCACCCGTGGCAACGGTTACTTATTTTCAATGATGTTCAAAGATTGTTTCTCATATGAATATTTGAAAAGCAATTGCAATGCATCATTATTAACAAGAATACCATTTGTGAGAAAGTGGAGGTGATTTTCGCCAACCTAGTCAGGAAGATGCCAGGATCATCAATGGCTGAAGAAGTACTGACTTTTAATAATCAAACAATTATCAATCAAATAATTAAGTGGTTTGATTATTAAAAGTCAGTATGAAAATTTTCCACCAAGTTACGCCAGAAACTGTTTTATTTATCAAGTGGCTGAAGAAGTATTTAAAGGAAGCCTAAGGGAGGTTCAAGAAGTTTACGAGAAGAACACGGCATTGTGAAGCAGCGAGAACAGACTCAAAGGTAGCAAAGAAGTTCATTGGCGACTTCAAGCAGTTTGTAGATTATGAGGGTTGCCTGCTGCTCAAGGTTTTCAATTGTGATAAGATGGTTGTCTTCTGGAAGAAAATGTCCGAGCAAACCTATATACGTAGATAAACAATAGAAAAGAATGAATTGTCTGGACAAAAGCCAATTAAGGCAGTCTCCTGCTACTCTTTTGTGCCAATGCAAGCAGCAATTTGAAAACTGCCTCTTTACAATTCAGAAACTGCACCAGCCTTCAAGGGGTGTAAACTCCCAAACAGCTGAAATAGTATATGAGATGTGCAGGTCATGGGAAACTGTGGCATCACACCATGCATATGAAGCATCACCCTCACACGGCTATGAGTACCACATATTTATTTAATGATAATGCCAAGTTAAATTTTCACAAATTTTTGAAGTGTACCAAAAACAAATGTCTCTAGACAACTTTTTAGTAAAAAAGAATTAGGAATGTATAATAAATAATATATTCCTGTAGAAATGTTGAAATGGTTAGGGAAAGGTGGGAAGAAGGCCATATATGGACTGATTCGTAGTATCTATGAGGAAGGAATCTGGCCGGAAGATTTTGTGAGACCAGTGTTAGTTCCTATTCTGAAAAAGGTAAAGGCTACATCATGTGAGGATTACAGAACAATAAGTTTGATATCCCACGCAGCTAAAGTTATTCTCAGGATCATCAACAAAAGGATAGAGAGTAAGGCAAATGATTACTTAGGGGATGATCAGTTTGGGTTCAGGAAAGGAAGAGGTACGTGTGATGCCATTGCAGTAATGAGATCACTAGTCGAGAGGAATATAGAATACAATCAGGACGTTTTTGCCTGTTTTGTAGATTTCAAAAAAGCGTTTGATAGAGTGAATTGGGAAAAATTAATGCGTGTATTGCAGAAAATAGGAATGGATTGGAGGGACAGGAGACTGATCCGAAACCTGTACATGTCTCAGGCTACACAGGTGCGAGTGGGGAACGGAGAATCCGGATGGGCAGTGTTAGGAAGAGGTGTAAGGCAGGGTTGCCCATTGTCACCGGTACTGTTCAACGTATATGTAGAGAAAATGATTGAAGAGGCATGGGAAGAACTGGAGGTAGGAATGAAAGTCGGAGGGGAATTCGTAAAATCGGTTAGGTTTGCTGATGACCAAGCATTAGTTGCTCAGTCAGCCAAGGGGTTGCAAGCATTGTTGAGTGAATTGGAGGTTCAGTGCGATAAATATGGGATGAGAATCAATATTAATAAAACAAAGGTTATGCGATTTTCCAGGAAGAAAAAGGCTAAGCTAAATATTAAAATAGGCGGGGAAAAAATAGAGCAGGTAGAACAGTTTACATATCTCGGAAGTGTTTTGGACCAATACGGTCAAAGTGGTAGGGACGTAAGGAGAAGAATTGCGCTAGGCAAGGAGGCTTTCTCAAGGAGGAGGGAGTTGATGACGGGGACGTTGAGTAGAGATGTTAAGACAAGACTCGTAAAAACTCTGATATGGAGCGTAGCTATGTACGGCGCGGAAACGTGGTCGCTGAAGCAGGAGGATAGACGTAGATTGGAGGCTTTTGAAATGTGGGTGTGGAGAAGAATGGAGAAGGTGAAATGGACCGAAAGGAAAACAAATGAGGAAGTACTAGAAATGGTGGGGGAGGAGAGGGGTTTGTTGAGAGAAATCCTATGGAGGCAGGAAAAATGGATGAAAGGCATATTGAGCGGTAGTGGAATGTTGAAGAGGGTAATAGAGGGGAGAATGTTGGGCAAGCGAGGTAAGGGTAGGAACAGGATAGGGATGTTGGACGGGATGAAGGGAGGAAAGAAGTACACCGAGATGAAGAGGGACCTGATATAGATTAGTTTGCTGGGTGGGGAGTCACAAAATGTTTATTTGATAGTTGTGTCCATCCAAAAACCTACCTTAACCGGTAGATTACCTAAAAAAAAGAAATAATAAACTAATTATTTTGATTATCTTATGTTTCGGTGAGAATAAAATCGAACAAATCGAATTTGCATTACAGGTTGGTTCAATCTGTGACAGAAGAAAAGATGAAGATGATTCATGATCCTACACAATGTATGCATATTTTTTTAATAAACCTCAGCTATAATTTATTTTTTTCAGCATGGAACTCATTATTGTAATTACATTAATTTATATGGGAAAAATAGTTTCACTGTAGTCATGGAACTTTCCACCCAATATGTAATTAATAAATTGTGTAAGGGGAGGTGGTACTTGCAGAGGAAAATGACTAGACCCATGGCACAACAGTTGTTGATCAAAATACTCTTTTAAAAAGTCATACCCTTACTTACAGTCACTCGGAAGGGATCGGAAGGAATTAGGGGTTTAGGACATTCCATGCCCCTAGAAACAGCACTCATGTCACAAGGCATTAATGAAACTAGATTTTAACATGGAGTTGCATCAATAAGTAAAAGCAACTAAAGGCAAATCCTAAGTATATTAATGTTCATTACATTCTTAAAAACTGATGCCTAGGTTACTGTTACGGAGAGCCATTCTTCAGCCATAAATTTTGGTGCGAGCAAAAGTTACTTTTCCTCAAATTGTTATTTTGTTAAATTTACCAAACGATGAAATTAAAAAGTGATTCTACAAAAAATAGGATTTTTGGGCATTATGGGACTACTATATATTTTGTCAAACATTACAAACTCATTTCCTCACGTTTGTCAAATAATTTATCTTATGAAGTGATACTGTTACAGATTGTCGTGTGCTATAGAATATCTTCCTAAAAATGGCATATTTATAGATTCAAGTTGGGGACTGGTGAAATCTAAGATATGCCTAAAATTGCGGACATAGGTCATATGGTTGTACAGCGTAATGTTCCTTATTAGTAATGGTAATCTATCGATGAAGATAGGTTTTTGATGCCCACAGTCGATACAATGATACATCTACTTGACTCTCCTAACAAAAAACAACCCTACATCTGACATTACAATAAGTCCCTCTTCAATTACATACACTTCATTCCATCCAACATGCCTATCTTATTCCTGACCCTTCCTCGCTTGTTTAACGTCATCACATCTAGCACAGTTTTCAGCAAAACAATATTTGCAGAGAACTCAAAAACAGCTAAATTTTGTCACACAACACGATATGATTTGATTGAACCATAGGCTAGCCTTTAGAATTACTGTAACTGCCCTGTTTTACAGGCTGTAGCAAGTGGATAAAATAAGATGCATCGACTCCCCGGATTCTTATGTATTTTAATATTTAGAGTATATTTTTCAACAATATTGACTAATGACAGCCAGAGAACAATGCATTTGTCCATGCCATAATGTCATGGATTCAGCAGCCCAACACTCCAATAACATTCAGAGATGGTATCTGCAAATTTTAGGGAATGGCTTCTGATGACATTTCAGGTAACCGATGCCATAGTGGTATTCTTAAGCAAATAGCATGGCATCGGGCACCATTGTTACAGAATAACCCCCAGGAATATATTTGCTCCATGAAATGAATACATGTTACAACTAGGAGTCAGCTATGTAATTTATGTATCATAGGAACACCTGAGAAAGATTATCCATATTGCACATAAGTTAAAATTACAAGGAATGAAAATGACTTCGGACCCAAACATTATGAAACATGAAAAATGCAAAAACTGATGACTTGACATCTGGATCAATTGCATTGCCTCAAAGCAACAGGGGGATCGGGATGGTGTGGTGGCTAATACACTGGCTTCCCATCAGGAGAGTCCAGGTTAAAATCCTGGAAGTGACAGATATTTTTAAGTAGTATCCCGATCCCTACTTGACATGCTTTGTGGAGAGCACTTTGAGGGAGTAGGATGTCTGTCGGATGGGACATTAAACTACGGACCTCTTGGCGCCTTTCAATAAGAGTAGGCTAATGCCAATGCTGGGTTTCTCTCCACCCTTAATCCTTGTCTGTCTATCTCTAATGACGCAAATGACCTCAGCTGTCAGTCACCTTCCATAAACTACTACTACTACTCAAAACAATGTTAAAACGGTGATGGGCTCTTGAACAATAAAAAGTATAGAAACTTACTTTATTGCATCAAAACTACAGAGAATCAAAAATAATTTTATTCCCTTCGCCAAATTTTAAGTTGGACAACTGTTTGCACTAGTTGAACAGCGAGGTAGCTCAGATTCTTATGTGTTAAGACAATGACTTCAGTAATTCAGCATGTAGAAATGATGATTCATTCTCTACTGCTTACATTTTACCTACATTTCACACTTTTTCCTGGATCCCTAGAAAAGCGTAGACAAGGAGTTTTGTGGTATTTCAAATATGAAGTTTCATCATGAAAAAGTGACGGGATATATTCTAGATAAATAAACGGCCTCTAAAGTTTGAATCCCAGCTTGAACTCATGATCGTCACCTCCAGTGTCCAACTCAATTCCACTGTAAAAAGAGACGTTTCAGGGGTGATATGGTGGAATATCATGACTGATTAAAATTAGCAATTTTCCACAAAATAAAATTTTTATTAATACAACAGGTTTTGATGTATCTACATTATCTTCTGGTCTCACCAGAAGATGATGTAGTTACATCGAAACCGGTCGTATTAATAAAAATTTTATTTTGTGGAAAATTGCCAATTTTAATTAATCAATTCCACTGGGCCAATCTGTCCCCTTCACTCAAAGGAAGCATAGTTAACCCTTTGCGCTTGAGGCCGTTTCCGTGCGGACCAACCAGCAACTTGAGCCGTTTCATAGCATTTTGTCATTTTACAAAGTAAATACGAATTTATTGAGCAAATTTCAAGCCCCCAAAAAAACAGCTTACGCCACCATTTTCAAGGATTTTCATAAGAAACAGTACGTTGCGGCTGATTGATCTGCACGATTGACACCATGCATATGTTTTATTTAATTTATTACAATATTAGGCTTTTTTAATTTAATTTTAATTAATCATGATATTCCACCATATCACGCCTGAAACCTCTCTTTTTAATATTAGGCTTCTTGACGGTAACTTCAACACCACCTCGTAACATTCTTCTCACAGAAGTCATTCCTGCAGTGTTCCAATTCGTCAAGCACGTGACCACCCTTTTATCTTTCCATGATAAAACTAATGTATTTCCCTTACTGAATGCTATTGTCGATTTCCTGCCGAATTATTATTTTTTGATTTGGCTTGGCAAATGCTTCCTATTTGTTAGTATTACTCCTGGCAAGTGGCATTTCAATTTCAATAACTCTTCAGCTAGGATAAAGCTGGTGTAGTACCGATTGGTGAACATGTGGTGTCCTTGACTAACAGGAACTTTCTCCAGAAGCATTGTATAAAGGTGCAGCAGTATTCTTGCAGATATCAGAAGGTCAGGCCTTATAAGTTTCTCCGTGGTAAGACTTCCATAACAAGGAAGAATACCACAGATATAACCACTATTTGAGTCTGCCATTGTGTAAACCCTAATACCCCATTTCGTTGGTTTCTTCGGGTTGTACGTGATAAAAGAAACCCGACCTTTGAATTTGATAGTGGACTCATCCACACAAATTTCTTCTCCCTGTGTACAATACTTCAAAAGCTTGGAATTTATATATTCAAGAAAGCAGCTTACTAGCTGCAACAAGGGTTCTTGGACCTGCATCTGTTGTTGGGATTGTTTTTAGATGAAGCATCCAAAAAATCTGGCTGAATCTATCTCTGGTAAATTTGTTTGAATAAAAAGGTATGTTACTGACATCATTCCGTGACCAGTACTCTTGCAAATTTGCGAGCGGCACTGTCCCCATACTTATTATAACGCCAATAAATGCCCACATTTCTTCGGTAGTCACACTGTGCCAAGTTTGCCATATCGAGAACGGTGATAGCATCTTGTTCTCTAACTTTCTTCTAGTGTAATTATTTGTTTTTCTAACTACTTCACTTACGAGTTCATTAGTAAAAAATAATTTTAAAAAATCTAATGGTTCTTTCGTGTCTGCGAATATGTGCGGTCCTGCAGAATTGTTGCCGGCTATAAATGGTATTCTCTGAGGTATTTCTTTGGATTCTGGACAGCTAATCCACTCAGAACTGTTGGATTGTGGTTCTTCTCCAGCATCACTGTCACTGTCTATTATTCTAATTTTTCACCTTCTAACCACTCTTACTTCATCATTATCATCATCACTGCTCGCGTTCTCTCTATCGTCAAGTTCTCTGTGCGTAGATGTAATTTCCTCGTTTAGCAACTCTAAATCAAACTCATCTTCACTAGAGCTTATTTCATTATTATGTTCCATGGTAATGGGGATCAAAAATTTCAACTTTTCTAGGCTCTTTGCCACGGCTGTCAGGTTCGAACTGAGACCAAAAATACAATCCGGTTCGTGGTTGTGTACTAATTTCAGATAAGAAAGTCTTCTCTCCATTTGAAGGGATATCATTTTACACTTCATTAGATTATACAAACAGAGCGTAGGAACCTGCATCGAAGGAACTAAACGTAAACAACTACGCGCATGAAGTTACCGCAGCGTACGAAGTGGTGAGAGACAGTCACCTCTCGAGTTGCTGCATGAAATCGCGTGGTGAGTGAGACTCACCTCTCGAGTGCAAAGGGTTAACTTTGTTAGCATAGTTGACTTTGCTCATGAACGTTCTCTTAAAAGTAAAACACATAAGTGGCATCATATGCCCCAGGCTTCAAACCGAGAGGGTCTGGGTTTGAATCCTGGCAAAGACAGACTTTTTCAGTGGTATCCTTCTTGAGGTGCTTTGTGGAGGGCAATCTGAGTATGGCATCCAACAGATGAGATGTTAAACTGCGGACCCCTTGGTGGTTTTCATTAGGAGCGGGCTGCTGTGGGTGCTGGGTTTCTCTCCACCCTTTCTCATTTCCCATCCATCCCTAATGGTGCAAATGACCTCAGCTGTCAATCACCTCCCTTAAATCTACTACTACCAAACTTTATGTTATGGGGACAGTTAAAGATTTGCTGCGAGCTGATGACTATTTCGTACAGTCTGCAACTTTGCAAACAGGAGTTTAGAAATAACTTTGCGGCTTCCACATAAAATGGATTCGCAATGGATTTCCACAAAGTCTCGGCCTCAACCATCAGTCACTGCAACTTTGCAATTGCTCTTTCCTTCTCTCTGGTAAGCTGCCACACAATGTTGCCACAGTAGTATTGGTACCCACCCTTGAAAAGTGAAAATGTACCCACTATAAAGCGCACCTACCAAACCCAGCACTAAGACCTGATTTCTGAAAACACCTGACGGCTTCAAGCTGATTTTAAAATTTTTGAGCATCAGAGATTGAACGTGTGAAAGTTTCAAAGGTTAAGGTCAAAGGTGGAAGGTTTCAAAGGTGTTAAGGTTACATTTGCAGGTATCTCATATTTGTCCAGGTGAAACCAGCTCCTTAGAAGATGAATGGTTTGGAAGAAAAAGTAAGGTCTGCAAATCATTTATGCTTGGAAGCATTAGAAGGAACAGGTTTGAAGAGATATTCAATGGACAATAGTAAAAGGGCAAAATCAGATTTCTTAGCAAAATTGAATCCAGTCAATTGGCTATTTCATAAGCCCTTTTCAAGAATTGCATCTCTAGACTGGTCAGTTTCTACTGGTGAGCCAAGTAACTCACTCGCAGAAAGCCAATGAAATTCAGGCGCAAGGTTTGAGAAGCAGTCTTTCACTTTGGATGCTGCATTCAGTACAACATCTATCATGGCAAGGTAGACGGCAGATATATTTTAGCTTTATCGAGGGCCTTGGCAAATCGGCAGTGTTAGGTTTTGCTGGAATGCTTAAAAATCATTTTTTGTTATTGACATTCTGATTTCATTTAGAAACTTCTTCAATTCAACAAATCTAATGAGTGAACTCTCAGAATTTGGCTGTGATCAAAGAGGAACTGTTGGGGTCAATTGAATTCCTAAGTCCCTTGGGTCCAATTTTAAACAATTTATAAAAATGAGAGAAGTAAATCTGCTGGCCTTGTATCCGAGGGAGACATTTTCATGCTCATTCGGTGGATAGACTATGTATATGGTCACAATTCTGTCAAATCAGTTTGACATAGCAACTCACAATATGTATGCATGTGTGCTTGTGTATCTGTATGTGCGTTTTTATGTGGCAGGAAATAGTACATGCCATCAAACATAGAAATCCTCGTTGTCTATTTGTTATTATTAAAATGACAATGCTGCCTTTACATTTTGACACCTTCCTAGGATTAAAGCATCGAAAACTGTTGATTATGCCCAAGAAATGGGTTGACAGCCCCATTATTAAATGTACTCATTTGCACAACTGCCTTCATGAAGATAAATTTTTACAAAATTTGCAAAGCAGCAAGCTTAAACTCAAAGGCAGCAGAGAACTTCATCAGTGACTTCAAGAAGGTTGCAGGTTCTGAGGGTTATCTGCTGGAACAGGTTTTCAGTTACGATGACATTGGTCTCTTCAGAAAAAGATGCCAAAGTAAACCTGTATAAAAGCAGAGAATGCACTGCTTGGCCACAAGCTAAAGAAAGTCTCACACAGCTATTTTGTGCCAATGCAAGCAGCATTTTCTAAATTAAATACCTACTTGTTCATTACCTTTCAATAACTTTATCAATAACAAAAATAAGAAGTTCAGAAGAGCTGCCTAAATTTGATTTGCGTTTACAAATCAAATTTGAGTTCAAGGTTGGTTCATTCCTCGATATAAGGAAATATGAAGATGATTCACAATCCTAAACAATGTACTCTTATATAAAATTTTCTTTGAATAAACCTGATGCATATATTTCTAAGTATTTTTTCAGCATGGAATGCTTTTTCATATTTTATATTTATTTCTATGGGAAAAGTTGTTGCACTAGATGATTTTTTTGCATCAAGTGTAAAATTCTGGACTCTATTATACTCATTAAGCATGGTTTAACTGTTAAGTAAGGTTACATTTTCAAGCAGTTTCCACCTATGTTTGGCAGCATTTTTGGTTGATTTATTTATGGAAATGGCTAACATCTCCTGTTTGCTGTATGGGGAAGAATAGGCAAATCTTCCAATGTATTTTGTTTTCCCCATCATGAAGTACAACTATTTAAAGTGGATACAGACCAGGTCCGTCCTTTGCCAAAACCTTAAGATAGGTATCAACTCAAATTATGTTCAAAATAATGCCAAAGTTGTGTTTAATTCTTGTCATCATCATTGCACCTTTTGTAAGGTAATACAATAAGAATGAAACTAGGAAATGGATTTATTTCATTAGATATCCTGTGAGAGATATAAATTGTATTTCATTGGTTCAAAGCCATTTCAATGAAATGATTTGCAATAAAAAATGAAAATTACGAGGTTATGAAAACAATATGATTGTAAGGCAGAAAACTAGTATTATATTGTTTAAAGTGGATTTAAAATCACCTAATAAAATTTATCCTCCTTTTTGACAATATATTTGTGAGCTGATGCGTGATAAAGAATTTAACTTCCTCATAATGTTCGACATACTGTATCAGACCTAGCAGTGTACACGCTGTCTACCATGGAAACTCTTTATGTGCGTATCATTTATCATTGACTCATCTATCATTACTGGTTTACATGGCATTGGAATTAGTGATCCACTTTGAAAAAATGCAATTATACAAGTAAGAACAACTATAAAGAAGGCTGAAACTGTTACACAACTTCAGAAGAATCATGGCAGTAATTCACTTTACAGACTATCCATGATTTTTTGTGCCATCTTATGATTTGAATATTATTCCAAATGATACGTGGTATAGACATTGTATAATGAGTTCCCCTAATATTACTGTTATTATAACAGTATATGTACTAAAAACCCTGAAACTTAAACTTTTTAACATCACACAAA
Source organism: Hetaerina titia (assembly GCA_037158775.1). Classification (NCBI taxonomy): domain Eukaryota; kingdom Metazoa; phylum Arthropoda; class Insecta; order Odonata; family Calopterygidae; genus Hetaerina; species Hetaerina titia. Next base: position 101,586,164 of record CM073775.1, read on the forward strand.
GTAAGAAGAAAGCTACATTTGGTTTCACAGATTTCATATAAAATTTGATGCAACCGTATGTTGCATCAAATTGATTACTTTCACTACTGATGCACCGGATAATTTGAAATGGATCCCACACAAGCATTAAGCATTTTACCAGAATATTCACAGTTGCAAAATGCACTGGTGTCATTTTGAATTCTTAATACAAAGAAATCAGTAATAAACTACAGTTTTGACTCATATTTGTAATATGCATTAATGACTGATGCTCTAATGAACATGTTGTCTCCTTAAATTAAAGTAGCTCAGTAAGTAGCATATTGTTTGATTCCGAATTTGATCACCTATTATCCACAATCAACTTTGCTGGTGATTTCATTCTTGATTGAAACTGCTTTTCATTGGTTAAACACAATCTACAAAATTGTCAGTCAAACCAAGAAATAAACCTCTAATCAAGTACTAATTTTTGTGGGTGAAACAAGGCCCAAGGCTCATTTTCATGGATTCTGCATTTTGTCTATTCGATTAACAGCAATTAACCCTTTGCACTCGGGTGCCTTTTTCCTTGATTTCCTTAGTCTACTCGGGGTTAAATTTTTTAAATATCCCATATTTAATAAGCGTGGCACTAGAATGAAAAACTGGAGTTTTTTTCAAGCAAACTAATTTAATTGGATTTTTTTACATAATTATTGATAAATTTATTGATAAACCATAATTTAAACTTGAAAATTTTTCATGGTAGGATATTTTTTGAAGGATTCAGCATCATGAAGACCTGGGTTACCTTCACATGTCTCACAGATATGCATCATCTCTCTTCTTCCACCTTTGATTTTTCCGTTAGAGCAAACCGCAAAATCTTTATGATGTTTGTTAGGGTGAGGTATGATTATATGCTTTCCCATCTAAACGTTGCTCTATGTTTGTGGATGGTAATCTAACCCTGAAAGTTTGTGACACATCTCGGAATTCTCCAATGAGATAGTGTACTAGTTTTGTAATAAATTTCACATGCGATATCGGTTTTTCATTTTTTCTTTGTTGGCATTCTTTGTACAATATATATGAATTTACACCCTCCTACTCAAGATTCCTGATTATGCAATAGATAGAAAAAGAACGTTTGATGAGACAGCTAACACTAGGAAGAAAAGGAAATGAAAGTATCCAAACTAGAGCGCAATGAAACACGGAACATCTGACTGAGGTAACTTGACATTCCGGCGATTTTTTTTTCAGAAACAGATCATCTCTCAAAGGTATTGCTTTACATTTAGCTGACTTCCAAGCAATGAAGGGCAAACAATGCAAATGAAAAAGAACTTACAATACAGAAGAGAGATAACAACAAACACCTACGTAGGTGGTGACATTCTTTGGAGACGGCATTTATGTCGACGACAACATTGTGGGTCGATACTATTCATTTATAAAACAAGCCATGCTATTAATTAAGCCTTACTTTACTTGTCCTTTCATGCAAATGATTACAAGTAAAGTTATTGGAAAATTTGGACAAAAATCCCAATTCCCCTCACGGTGAAACTCCGTGTCGAGTGTGGCTCAACATATGAGCTGCTGCCGCTGCTTACCGTGCCGAGTCACACTCGACATGCGAGTGCAAAAGGTTAAAGGTAGTATGTTTCATAATGAACATTCAGTGATAGTTTTCCAAAAGACTTTTACAACTAAAATAGACCATGACCCTCCTTCAAATCAATGCACCTGGATCGTGCATTCACAGAGCAATTGTTTACCAGATGCTTTATAAAACGCAGTATTTGAAGGTGGCATGAAAAATGTTTCTTGTGGATTCAATATTGTTACCCATGTTGAGGCCCCGAGGCAGGATGGGATGAAACTGAAGTGGATCACACAAAAGCAAATGGCTAACCGAGACTGGAGAATAAGACGTCAAATAATCATAATATAATACGCATTTAGCAGACGACTCCATTAAAAGTTAATGTTCTGGCATCTACCAGTTTCTTAGAATTTATCAGATAATCAATCTGAGCTCATCTGAACTGCATAGCCGACCTGACTTTGGATGTAAATCATATTGATGTGCCACTGGTTGGCATGAGGTTTGAAAAATAAGAATTCATTTACCTTCTTATTTTCTTGGGTGACATAAATTTGATCGCCACCATCCTTCAGTTCATGGAAAAATGCAGACCCAAAGACATCTTGGTAGCATATCCTAAATGTTTGCATGAAGGTGTCTTCAATGTCGTCTTCCTCATATTCAAGCAACTCCTTTAAACCAGTGTAGAGGGTCTACAAAAAGAGTAACATATTCATTAACTTCCCTACAATACATCACAAATTAAGGTTATCCTTGGAGAAAAAATCAATAAGCACTACATTCCGTAAATTACTTACAGGATTCCACTCTTCCAAGTCATGAAAGGTACCTTTCTTTCCCATTAGTTTACGATAAACCACCATAGGAAAATGTACATCAAGAATTATGTTGTTATAAATGGCAAGTCCCAACACAATTCCTATAAGAGTGAACTGAGCGTCACTCTCAAATGAAGTTGGGTTGAACCAAACTGTCCCGGTTTCTTGTTGAAAAGTAAACATCCCTATAAGAAAAAGGGACAATAGTTAGAAACATATCATGCATTTCGAAACACTTTAAAAAAATAACAATAATGCAGCATTCAAACATTATACAATTCTAAATTTCAACTCAACCAAAACCAGTGGAGGTGGGGTTTCAATAATTGGAAATTTCAGTCCCACAAGTTATATTATGCCTGGATGGTCAGATTAGGAACTGACATTGGGGTGACATGAATGCAACTTAACAAATGACAAAACAGCAGTCAAATGTTTAACAAAAGTTTTAACTGGGCAGTGCAAACACAAGTGGGATTGGATTAATTTACCTCATTGATACATGGGTCATTTCATAAGTCACCATGAAAAAAATTGAAACAAATTATTTTGGGTAGATTTTATTATTTTTCAAAATTATCTCCTTTTAGCTAAATACACTTTTCCAAGTGTTTCTATAACTTTTTTAAGCCGTCCAAAGAGCAGGATTTCAAAAGGTCCTCAAAATAGGTATCCGTGCTGGTGATGACCACCTCACTCATGAATTGTTTTCCATGGAGCCATTTTTTCCAGTATGGAAATATTAAGTCACTAGGGGGCAAATCTGGTGAATACAGTGGATGTTGTGCAAATGCAAACTTTTTTCCATTATTTTCTGTACAAAGAATATGCACCTGCATGCCCTGATGGAGGAGAATTTTTTTTGCCTAAAGAGGATATTTTTCTTGATTTCTTCCCTCAAATGGTGCAATAACAATGCACAATATTCTACATTTGGCATTTGTCTTCTCCAAGTAATAGATGTAGATGATTCTGTGGTCATCTCCTCATTGGCCGATTTCACTGTCTTCCTCTTCTCCAGAGTCGACCTTTAGAAAGCCTGTCCCTTTTGTCTCTGGAGTGTACTTGTGTATCCATGTTTCATCCACAATTAAGCATCAATGTCAGGATTGCAATGGAAAAGCACTAAACCAGACCGAATCGACCACACAATTTACTGATTTACGATACTCAGGGCAAACGTGGCAACCATCTTCGAGATTTTTTTCACACCCAATTTTTTGTGCAATATTGAAAACACAGTACTACCTTGTGATACACACATACATGTATGCCTGTGGCCTCAATTATTTCGCTAATATTGATTTTTCGATCACTCGAAACCAAATCATACATTTTGTCAATCATTTTGGAGGAAGTCATTTCCACTGGACATCCCAGACGATGTTCATCATATGTGGATGGACGGCCACTTTTAAACTCATTTACAATTATAAACAGTTGCAACCATAGCAGCAGACTCACCAATCAAAACTCATTTTTTCCCATTTTTCTAAATAAACAGAAGTTTGTTTCTTCAATTGACTATGAAAATGGAATAACAAGATGGACATAGCTGAAACTTTAATTGAAGTATAGTAAGACACCAAGCTTACTAAATTCAAAACTTTTGGGATACTAAGAGACCATCTCTTGAATTATCAAAGGAGTCATTCAACAATTCATGGGTAAAAGTGATAACTATGTTTGTTTATTTGTGAGCAAGCTATCCATTTGCAACACATGCATGAAAGAACAGTACGACCATCAAAAAGGTGTAATATATATCAGAAAAATAAAATTTGGAATCAATTAACATTTCTTACGACGATATACAAGTACACTAGGTATTACATAAGTCTCAAGATACCTATGGTAATATTAATCACCATTAGATATAAAAAATGCACTGTAAATGGCCCTATATGAACTCTTGTTCAATTAGAAATTGTTTAAGGCAATAGAAATAACAAAAACAAAAATTTCTAATAAATATCATTCATGGCCCTGATGGTTACATTTAACAAGCAAGTGTGAACTGGCACATACACACAAGGCCTGTTCAAAAATTTCCCAAATTTTTACATTACAAAAAACTTACTTCACTGACCAATTACTGGTCACGATCCCTTTCAAACTAGTTTCCTTCCCAACGTATACACATAACCCAGCAATGTTTCCACTTTTGGAAACAGTTCTGGAATGATTCTTCTGAAACATTCACAAGTTCCTCCGTCAAATTTTTCTCTGTCTCTGAAATGGTGGTATATCTTTTTCCTATGAGTGGGGTTTTATGCTTGGGGAAAAGGAAAAAGTCAAGTGGGGCCAGGTCTGGTGAGTAGGATGGGTGGGGAAGCACAGTAGTCTTGCTTTTGGCTGAAAACTCAAACAAGTTCAGAGAGATGAATGAGTAGTTGTGATGGATAAACCACTTGCTGCTCCTGCAAAGTTTGGGCTGTTTTTACCTGATTCTCTCTCTTAGGCATTTCATAACCCCCAGGTAGTATTCTGCATTGATAACCTGGCTTTTAGGCATGTATTCGTGATGCACAACCCCCTTTGCATCGAAAAAAAGTCAACATCGCCTTTACATTAGAGCGATCTTGTCGAGCTATTTTGGGCGGGAAGATGTTTCACCAATCCATTGTGAAGATTGACCGCACTTTTATTTCAATGTCACATCCATGAACCCATAACCTCATATGATCCTGGACAAGAAAATTTCATCCTCTTCAGCCCGATCAAACAGTTCCCGACAGACTTGTACTCGAAGTTGTTTTTGGTCTGCTGTCATGAGGCAAGGCACAAATTTCGAGGTGAATCGATGCATCCTCAATTTTTCAGTCAGGATTTCATAGCATGAACCAATCGAGATGCCACACTCTTCTTCAAGTTTCCTGACAGTCAAATGTCGATTTGCATGACTAGATCATCCACTTTCTTGATGTGTGAATCGGCGTTGATTGTCTTCTGGATTGCTAGTTGTCTTCCACTTATTGCCTCCCCTTTTTGAACTGGGCAAACCACTCATAGCATGTGGTATGTTTCATAGCATCCTCATCACAGCCTTGGTAATCAACTTAAAGAGTTTCTGTAGAGGATTTACAGTTTCACACAGAATTTCACAGAATGATGCCCCTTCAAACAGCTCATTTCTGCAGATATATTTTTTCTCCACACTCCATGAACATCCCTTCATATAAACTGCCATAACTAATAAAAAAAACAAGATGTCATCTAAATGAATGAAGGTGATTATTCCAGGAGTTTCTGTGGACACAAATCATCTGAGAGCATCAAAAAATAACTAACTGGAAGCATGCTACACAAAACGTTTGGCAACCTTTTGAACAGACTTCTTAGGTTTTTAATGTATGTATTGTGAAAGAAAATGTCACTGAAAAGAAGTGAAGACAACAGATGTAGTAGGAAAAATCCGGCAAAAAGGAAGTTATTTCCCCTGACTGTATGGCAAAAATATTAAAGAAAGGAGATAGTATAGCTGCTCTCCATGGGTGATAAATGATAGATAGAGGTCTTTATTTTAAATGATGAGCATAAAGGAAAGAGGAGGGGACAAAAGAGAAAGGAACTGTACTTTAATATTATACCATGAATATGGGAAGTGTGGATAGAAGTAATGGAATGATGGATGTGCATAAATCATAAAATTTCTCATTATTAGCAGTCAAAATTTGTCTTATTTGTTGGACATGTCTTGTTTGAATATCTATGTCCTTTATAAAAAGAAATATGGTATACCAAACAGAAAAGTTTCTCTTCACATTGGCAGAACTTTAATTTTGGATTACGGTGTGGCTCCTCCTAAGGGAAGAAGAATACTATGTAGGCCACCACTATTCGATTGATGGAGAATTTTTCTGATATCATCCTTCCAACTTCCAAAAAACAATTCCCAACCCAACAATGTGTATTGTACTATAAAACAGGAGTGCATAATCAAACTATGTAATGGTGTTTTAGTTAGAAAATTGTATTATGTCCTGACATTTTTCCTGTGCTACTGCAACGATGAAAAATTCAGAAGTTATCGCCAATTATGGTAGTGAATGGAAACTTGGCTAGCCAAGCCTATCCAAGGCAATCTGGGTACATTTCCTTTGATCTCTCTCAATATTATTTAGGATGGAGTAATAGAAAAACCAGAGGACTGAACAACATGTAGGAAAGGTCTTACCAATGAGCAAAATAACATTCATATTCTTAAAATGTATACAAAAGCTGGGCATAAAACCAAGGTTTCAATTGACAAAACAGAGGAACCTCACTTAACAGGCTCCTTGAATAATGATTCATTTGTATGACAAGCAAAATTACTTTTTTAAATGGCTCTTACCGAGTGACACTTTGCAAAACAAGAGACCAGGAGAGGGGATTTCTTGGATTCATTGTGTGCCTGCTGCTTCAGTTTGTGTTTGGAACTCGTTCCACTAGCATCTAAATGTTGATAAGGATCACACATTTTTCCTAACATGTATTCAGACATTTTGTTCTTGATTTTTCTAAGCAAAGGTAAATAATATTTCATGCATAGTTTTCAAAATTTACCTAGGGAAAAAGCTGCAAGAAAACAGCCATAAGAAAAAGAATCCATACAAATGAAAAGTAAAATAATCGAAAAGCAAGAACAAAGCGTGAGGATGGCTAACTTAGCATGTATATACAGGTTGACATCAATGATTTGCACATTCGCAAAGAACAAGAACAAAATTAAGGAAGTGACAAGAATATCTATGCAACGGTCATGTACTTTCAGTTATGTCAAAAAGTTTCCTTTCACACAAATAAACAAAGCGCAATTGCCAAGTGACATTATTAAGGAGAATTTCATTTGTGAGAAGCTGAAAATGATTTTCATTGACCTCGTTAAGAAGATGCTAGGATTGTCAATGGCCAAATTAGCTAATATGACAGTGGCTATGCATGCTTCAAATGTATTTAAAATAAATGATTTCGCATTTTTACAAAATTTTAAGCATCGACAAAAACATGTTCCTAGACAACTTTCTAGTAAAAAAGAATCAGGAATGTTTCATAAATTATCAACTACTTATTTAGATTCTTTCTTGTTTCCTAAAAATTGAATTCACATTCCAGGTTCGTTCATTCCACAATACAAGAAAAGACAAAGGTGATTCATGATTCTAAACAATACGTATGTATTTAACTTTCTTTGAATAAACCTTGTATGTCATTTATATTTTTGGCATGAAATGCATTATCCTATGTTAACTGTAGTCTAGATGTTTTTATTCCATGAAATAATTGCCAATAATCCACAAATATTAGGCAGGAGCTTGGCTGTAGGTGGTCACTAGTATCATTAATCAACAAATTTAATAAAAGACGACCAAGATGTGACTCATGGGGAGCCCCTGAAGTGACCTGAAAATGTGTAGATAAGGAGGATTTAATCTTGACTACAAGTCTTTTCCATTGCATGAATAAGATAAGAACCTTCATTTGACAGGGAATTTAATTTTGCAACAAAAGGATATGATTGACAGAGTCAAAAGCTCTCATAGAATTAGTACAAATACACCCACCCTATAAATCCAAAGCCTTAACAATACATGGGCTAGGCGATATTCAGGCATCTGACCACCGTAGAAAAACCTATCCATTTCCTCCCTATTCATCCATCCCCTCTTTATCTCCTGGCCACCACACACAACTTATGACCCTTATTGCTCAGTTATAACCAATTTCAGCCTCTAACCCAATCCCAATCACCCTCATTTCCCCCTTCCCCATGCTCACTTATGCATAGAGAGGCACAGTCAATGTATCTGTGCTCATTTTATATCTGATGATGATGGCTAGGAATTGAAATGCATTGCATACTATAAGTGTGGAGCACAACTTGTGGTTTTTTAACTATAACAAATCATTTCTAGCAGTTCAGTTTCCATATGGTCGATTATTATAACGCACAGTAATAACCTATAATAATTTGCAGCCGATTTCAGAAGTCCATGAGGATTAATCCTTGCAAATCCCAAAAAAAACAGCTGCCATAACCTTCCCAGGTGTAGGAATAATGTTCACCTTGTGACTACAAGTTGATATCGATTCAAAATATTATGTGCCCACTCACTCGAGATGTCTACAGCATTAGCAATCTCACTAACCTTCATGTCTATCAGACATCCACGTATCATGGATTTTAACAATGATTTCTTCAGAAGTGACAGGTCATCCATAAAGTTCAATATAACTTGTGTTCATGTGGCCAATGTGAAAATTTTGAAACCACTTATAAACCATTTTGATCAAAGGGGCACATCCACCATAATGCTAGAAGTGTCTCTTTAGTTTCCTTAGGCAATAGCCTTTCATAAAAAGTTTGATTAATAAAAAAAGGATTCTTTTCTCCACTTTTTGGAAATCAAAAAATGTGTTTGATTCAAACAAAAGCTACACTCATAATAACAGACTGATCATGGCCAAACATTGGCGTGTTCCTTAACGAGATTCTACCAATTGAAAATAGCTTCAATATGTACCATCTGACTTAGCATGGACTTTTCAAAATACCCTCACAATTCTATTATGTTTAGCCCATAAAAAACATGAAACAATGTGACATAGGAAAAGTCTGATGACTGATTAAGTCTGAGTTACTTAATCAGTATAAGAGACTGATTAAGTCTCCAAATGTGAGGGTGGTGATAGTTGTGGGAAAAAATCTACCACGTTTTACAGTACATTGAGGAATCTGTTTGCTAATTGCTAGTGTCGAGGATGAACTTGAATCAGTTTAAATCAAGCAAAAATATTCATCCATGTGCTCATGTATTTTCAGTAGGTCAGATAACATATTTTTCCTTGTTAACTTCAGTCCAGTCTTTAAGAATCATCCAGTTTTAAATTATATGAGAAAAAACATGTACAGGCTATGCAGTAAATATTTTACATAAAAACAGGTATGATTAAGTGTCATTGTGACCAACAATCAAATATAGTTTATATTTTATGGTTTGATTATAGTCCAAAATCCTGTTTTTACTAAGGCTTCCAGGATTGCAAGACAAGCCCACAGAATTCTTGGGTATAAATGATAAAAGTATGTACAACTTACCATAATCAGGATTGAATATTTCTTCAACAATAAGCTGGAAAAATTCTTTTGAAACCCCTCCTTCATCTATACCTTGTTCACCTTCAAATTCAACAACTAACTGTTTCTTCAGATCATTCGGATTTTCCATGGCCATTTCAAGCTAAGAAAATGAAATAAATACAAAAAGATAAGTAAAACAGGATAAAGATCATATAATGAGAATCTATTATAGAGCTACCGATGAAATAACTCACATTAACTTATATCCCTAATACCTTACTTACTAGTAAATAATTTAATTAATAATGAATGGAATATATTTTCCCCCCATCAGTGATTTCCTTTTAATATAATTAATACAAAAGGATATTTTTAAATAACTTTCAATGTAGTTCATTAAAAATACTAATATCATCCTCGTATGTGACATTTGTTTCTCAGCACTCACCTCCACTAATGTGTCATCAATAATATGATCCCGTTTCACTTTCAGCCTCAAGTAAGGATTTGTGTGCTGCCCAGCAACATTTTGAAAAAAGCTCATCCTACGTTCACTGTACATTCTTATTCTGTTGTCATAATAAAGCCCAAGAGTTTTTGTTGCCGGAGTTAAGATGAAGGAATAGTTCATAAATGAAAATTTCTTTTGGTCAGCTTCACTCTTATAGTAGGCAAAGTCTTTGTCCATCTCAATGGCATCACTGAGTGGTTCGTTGTAGAATTCACTAAATGGTATAAAAGGACGTCGGGCATCCAATATGTCCACACCTAACTCTACGCCCAAGGGGTCTTTATGCCTTGGCCTTGACGTGCTCCCACGACCCAGCAAACTATCACTGCTGCCAACACTTAAAGCACCACCACTGCCACGCTCACTTTCATCCTCTTCCTGCCTCAGATCTGCAGGATCCAGCTCCCCTGCCAGGATGTTTGCATAGTAGAGGATCTTCATAACCTTTGTAGGCGCAGTGACTCCCTCCTCGTCATTCACGCAATAGTCTCGGGTGAACACCCCAGAGATGACCCTCAGAGTGACCAATTGCTGAAGGGCCTGAAAAGCAGATACATTATAGTTGAGACAGACTCTCACAATCATTGACGCTGCACTAGGCATGTGATATCACATCCAAATTGCAAATGACAATATGCCCAGAGAAATTAATGACTTTTGGCCACTTGAATCTCTCATAACTAATGGCATGACAAAAAAAATTCAAATTGTTACAAGGCATGTAAAGGGAAATAAGACTGGATCAACTTAACTTTGTACCACACAGATTGTATAGCTGAGGGTGACAGCTGCGCAAGCATTAATTTTTTCCTTAATAAAGGGAAGTAATAGTGAGAGAATTGCAATGTGATGAAGAAGATCCATCTCTGTTGACCTGATTCATTGATAGACAATGCTTAAATACTACTTGCCAGAGGGGGAGACAGCTTGAATACTTGATCTCATGAAATATCAGTAATGGTGTGATGTTGACTTTAAACCTTAATCAACAAAACTTGATGATATTCTCTTAAAACATTTGACCTTACCACTCATTTGAAACAATTGCATGTCTAACACAGCAAATGAATAAAATATTGTATGGAGAATAAAGAGGGAAAAATGACTCAATATTACACCACTTTTCATTGACACAAAATAATAAATACTAATGAAACAAGCTTACATGGTAATAACATAGTTTAATTATGCAAATTATCAAAATAAAGCGGAGACCGCTTGAGCCATATGAAGCTACACAGTGATGCCAGCGGAATAAATAGGTTTGACAAGGACAGAGAGTGGGCAATTTACGAGAAGTGCTATCCAAAGGCTTATAAAATCAAAATAAACAACATGATGTACGGCATAACAGTTGAACACATACAGTAAGAGAGTGACAAGTTACAAGAAGTTGAGGAGTTGTGTCATTCAGGAAGCAAAATCACTGACTATGGAAGAAGGAACTGTACACACTTGCAGTGATCTCAGATGAAAAAGAGGGGAGGCGAGTTCGAAGGATGAGACCTCATCCAGGAGATCAAATTTTCTATTCAGCATCAAGTGCAAGTTACATAGATTTTGACAAGTATATTGATAAGAATAAATTGGGTAAAATTAATAAATGCACAGCAGAAAATAGGAGCAAATTAGAGAGGCACGTGACTTCTCTACAACCTTCACATGTCTCATAGTGCTTGGATGTGTTTGGTGGGATGGAGAGTCCGGATGGGTGGTGTTATGAAGAGTAGTAAGGCAGAGTTGTCCATTTACCACTGTGCTTTTTAACGTAAATGTGGAGGAGATGGCAAAAGGGGCATGGGAAGAACTGGAGATGGAATGAAAGTTGGCTGCTGGTGCTATATTGAATTGAGTTCTGGATTTTGGCTGGATTGGCGAGGATATTGGTGTCAACGTAGCTACCTTTACGGAATGAAAAGTATAGGGGAAAAAAGGTAGATGAACTCATGATAACATTCAAAATATCATAATACTTTTTCCACAATCATATTTAAAAATACACTATATCAATACCTGTATTTTATTAGCAATATTACCAGCCAAAAATACGAATAACTGGTGATGGCATGCAATGGTTCAATTAGCAAAAATGAAGAATAAAGTGATATAAAATCTAAACAATACATTCTTCCAATGTGTTTTCAGTGAGCTGAGTTCAATTTTAGAGCCATTTTTATGGAAAGGCAAAGAATTTGGGGTACAATAAGAGTGAGGATTCTTTTCAAAAATTCATAATTGCAATACATTCATTGGAAAATTCTAATAACTTACTGTTTTGCCCACAAATTCAAATCAGAACTATTTTTCTCTGTTATGCATTCAGATTAATTGGATTAGTGTTTTAAGTAGAAATATTCAACAAATTTATAGTTGATAAATATGCAACTAAAATGTTTGTGCCTTCTGATGTAATAAGACAGATAAATCCTGGGTGGCAAATTAATGCCAGTGTGAGTGAAATGTTCCACATTACAAATGTGAAGAAATTACATTGTTCATTCTTCAACAACTATAATTCCAGTAGTGCCATAAATTTCAGCTATTTATTTATTTCACACATATTCATATTTTTTTCATGTTAATAAGAGTAATTTTGTGCTAAAGTACGAGTAGTATTTTTAATGTTCATCATATGTATGACCCAAACTATGTGATTTTTCGGGTACCAGATCTTCCTGAGAAACCATAACCGGCACAGGGAAAGGAACTGGCCCCCCTACTCTGATGTGTGAATTTCACATACCATCGGGCTTAGTACTGGGTGAACTCTACCATCACCTACCAAACTGACCTTCGGGTCGACTACTGTGTTTATGGTTTTTTCAAGTATGCATGAGTTAGGGTACATAATTGGTTTTTATTAATTTTTTTCTTCTCCTTTCCTCGGGTATATATCCTTAAACATGGATTAAGAGCAATATCTATGGTCTCGCTATCTCGTTTTCATTGCTTCACGACTGTAGCTGCATTCATTCTATATTTACAGAAGTCCAGGATATGTACATAAACATACAACATAAAAAATCAGAACTACTCAGACCTAAGGTTCCAATTTAAAATGCTATGTCCTCTATCCAGCAATGACCTCACTTCCTACCAATGTCGTCAACACAATGTTAAGTGTACCAATGTCTTTATTGATAAACAAGTGGAAAATTTAAGGCAAAACCTACAGCTTGACGTACTGATTTAAATGGAGTGATAGTATTCATAGGTTTTAACCTAAGTCATGAGTGTGTTCAAAGCTTGAATGCCGACTTTGAATGTGATTTGTGGTAGTCAAATGTAACACACTATGATGCATTACAAACGTGTGAAAGATTATGTTCACTGTTGACAAACATAAGATTTGGCAATATAAAGAACCAATCGGAAGTAAAAATTTGTACAAGCATGCTCCAATTACATTATTATTTGACGAATGCAAAAAAAATTGCATATTTAATTACTCTCAATCAAAATTCATGACTACTGATGGATTCTTACTGGTACACAGAAGGAGGTGGCCATTTTCGAATCTTCCCAATTACTAACATAAAAATATTTTAGCAATTGCAGCGGGGATGATGTATGATGGATTGTACATGAAGGTATAGGTTGATAAACAGCCACCTGAATCTATGGCAGTAAACAATGCATTACCCGAAGATTGGAAATTCATGGTGATGCAATCAGGAAGGACTACAATAATAGAGAATTGATTTATGAAATATGAAAAGCAGTAATATCTTTGGCAAACTTTGTCATAATGAACTCACTGATAGTTTGCACCAGAGAAAAAATGTACAACTATGAAATATTTAAAGAAAAGACTGATTCAAGGAACAGTGGGTAACAGCATGATTCCACTTTTCTGACACACTGTGTAAGTGCTAAAAAAGATGATCTCAATTTCTGCATGACCCAAGGAAACAATTTTTGGCAATAAAATTTCAATTTATTTGTTTAGAGCGCACTATAGCTGTCTAGTAACCCTTCACAACTTAAGCCTGATGTGGAAAAAGGTATATACAAATTTTTTCAATGGATTTGTTTAAATTTTAAATTTAGAAAAGCATAAGAAACTTAGTAAAAGATAACTATAGCTACATGATTCAAATGATTCTCAGAGTCTCACTTTTCTAGTGGAGAATTGGCAAGTACCTAATATTTAGCACCAACATCCAAATTAAATGATAAAATGTTGTACAATCTAAAAAAAAGCGGTGGGCACCATGTGAATGGCTAATTTTTTTCTCCACTGATATTACTGCAATATACTATTATTGAAACACACAGCCACAGTCCCAGTCCCTCGAGATAGATTGTTTGAAAGAGAAAAATTAATATAAAATAAATATCTATTCAAAACAATAAAATCATAAACATCATAATTTACTTCATTCAAATAACTCTTTGACTTTAAGATAGCATCGTAAAAAATTAATAAAGATGAAACAAGAATAATAAGAACATACGCAATTGGAGATTAGAGATCCACTGAGAGTAACTGTGCCAAAAGAAGTCACCACACAAATGCATTGTTAATTATATTAAAATATGAAAGGGGGACATTTTGAAAATTTCAACAAGTAAGTAGCTTCATGTTTAATCCATTCTCTAGAGGCACAAAAATAAAATAAATTTGTAACAAGAGCCAACCTTCATAAATTCCTTTGAGGGCAAGGAAAAAGCACTGGTATAGCTAATTACGACAATATGTGAACGAAGCAGAAAACAACTAAAAAAGGTCACCTCCATAAAACCTTCAACTAGACAGCTCATTAATGTATGGTGACACAAAGGAAAAGGAACTGCCTTAGGGCAACCCAAGGCCCACTCTTGTGGAGAACCACAAAGATATTCTGGTCAAGAACTAACTAGAGAATTACGAGTGACTGAATTGTCCGAGGAAATGCATTTTTGTGACAGAACTTCAATAAAACACATCATGGGTGTTGAAATGTGTCCAGTTTTGGAAAACACTATATTCTCTCCTCTCTCTCTTTATGGATGGATCAATCATGACCATGCAGAATCAATCTTTGTTGGCTTTTCTTTTAGCCCCGTATTCCATCATACACAATTTTCTACCCTATATTAAGCAACAACTTTATGAATTCCAGTGAAGTGCTGTTACTACAGAAAACTATCTACATTCTGCGAAAAATCATTCATCTTCATACTGGGATACAAATCCAGATCCCTCAGTTTTTATTTCAGTGCTTTATCTTGCTTGCAGAATACATTGCCATAGAATAATTTGCTTGCAGCTTTAGACAATCTGACAATAACTACTCATATAGCCAAACTACTCAGAAATCTAGAGCTTAGTGGATGCCTCTGTTGATTAACTGGCTAATGCACTCTTGCAGGAAGGGAGGAATTTGGTCTGGTTGAGGGGAATGGTGTTCTTATCGCAACATATCTCATGTGTGAACACGGCAGGAGACTCCACTGAAGATAGTGTTGCAGCACTTCTGCAGTCTCCAAGACAATAAATAATCAAATTCTGTCTTCTTTTCTTATCCTATTGTGCATAGAAAACTTCTGCCAAGAATTCCTTACATTTAAACAAATTGCTTCCTGTTCCTTATACATATAGAAAATTGATACAGCAATTTTGCAGCAAATATTTATTGCCGGCCATGGTTTTCACACCATGTGGCATCATCAGATTAAGATACAAAGTCAGTCAAGGTATATTTACACTCAGGAAGAAGGGGGGGTAGTGAAGTGAAAAGGGGAAGGAGAGGTCTTGAAGGAGTGACGCATTTGGGAGAAGGTTGAGAGTGAGGGGTGGGGTGAAAGGTGAGGGGTGGAGGGAAGCACTGATGGGCAGCTCACTAATTGTTCACAAATGTATACTATGGTGAAAGAAGACACTTTGCTTCACTATATAGAGTATTTTTATTAATTACGACATAGGTTCGCTACAGTGCAACATCTTTAGATCTGACACCTTAACACCTGAAGACGTTAGCTACAACAAAGCCTAGGTTATAACAAAAATACTCTCAGTGGAGAGCAAAGCAAAGTGCCCTCTTTCATCAAGAAGGATTTCTTCCTGAAAATGTGTTATTTTTTAAATGTATACTAAAATATGTACTAAAAGGGTATTTGTTAACAAACAGACTTCTCTATTCGCCAAACACCTACGTGGGTGGTCTGAAAAGTTTCTGACTCAGAAAATTTCAGAAAAAAATGTCATGTATCTTTGTTACGTTGGAAACTTTATTTAACATGTATCTTTGTAAGGTCGGAAACTTTTCAGACCACCCTTGCATTGACACAACTATTACAGTGCTTCTCAACCCAAGATCCGACACATTGAGAAGTAAGGTCTCAGATTAGGTGCGCTCAAAGAGTAAGCACACACTCTAAGAGGAACCCCTTCCCCCAGTTAACGAATCAGCTATTGTGCTCTTCCCGATCTCCCCTCCTATGTTTTCCAGTGCCCACCTATCTCCCTCGACCTCGCAGGGCACTCAAGCCCCTGTGAGCTGTCCATCAATCCTTCCCCCCCTCCTAACTCCACTGCCCGCCCCTTCTTCTCAAGTGTATACACACCTAGACTGACTTTGTATCTTCACCTGATGATGCCACAAAGTGACAAAATTATGGTCATCAAATATTGACCCTAGAATTGTGGTGTCTATTTTCTATATAATGGATAAATCCCAACGAGTAATGGTGAAAACAGTCTCATTTCCATTCCTTGTTCATACACAAATTAAACAGTTGACTTGGTCAAAAATCTTCATATTGAAATTGAAAAAAAAAACAACTTGGCTTTTCCAAATAGAATTAAACGTAATTCTTTGTGGGAAAGCCAAGTTGTTTATTTTTCAATTTCAATTGTTCATACACCTTTGAAACTTATATGGTCTTCCCTTTTGATCCTACAAAGGTTGCCAAAGGCTGATCTGTTTCTTCTGTTACTCATTTGCATGATGACCAATTTGTTTTCAAATTAAGTGTAATTTTTCTTGCAGGTGAGCAGTAAAATTTGACATTACCCTCTGTAAGATGATATTGTTCAGAAAAATTTCAGTCAAAATGGAATCATTCTGCATCATATCTTAGAGCTGGAGATACACGGCCTAAATTTTCTTAGACTCTGAATAGCATAACATATTTTGCCAGCTCATTACACCTTCCTATCCAAATAATGGTTAAAATCTTAAGAGTAATTAATCTTCCTGATCATTGAATCTATTCATAGGTCAAAAGAAAGCACTCCACATCATTTTGTGCTTGGGAAAACATACACCATGCAGGCCACTTTTTTGATTAATCACTAGATACTAACTCTTCCACCTGCTTAAAACTATATTAACTTTCTTCAACCATTAAGGCCCTCGGGCATTCCTGCACATTAGGGCATCTCTTGGCAACAACAGTTTCTCCTATCCATAAATACTCAACACAAAGGAACACGACTTTCACTTATTTTCAATTAATCTGAAAAAAAAACTGCTAATGCACTAAAAGAGATGGGTATGGGCACTTTTATTTAACTCTCCATGTCTGTCAAAGATGCTAGAAGTATCACTTCCTTGAAATGTAACTTGGAAAAAATTCCTACTTTGAAAATTGCATTAGTATCTTAATGATCAGTGGGATGTTGAAGATGGTAATAGAGGGGAGAATGTTGGGCAAACGAGGAAAGGCCAGGAATAGGATAGGGATGTTGGATGAGATGAAGGGAGGAAGAAAATACACAGAGATGAAGAGGGACCTGATGTAGATTAGGTTGCTGGATTGGGTTTTGTTTGGAGTTACAAAATGTTTATTTGATAGTTGTGTCCATCCAAAAACCTACCTTTACCGGTAGATTACCTTATAATAATATCTTATGATACTATATTGCAGTGACCACTATATTTTATGCATTGCATATGTATCTACATACATTTGTGTTTTTTTAGACTTCTTATTATTCTCCATATAAATGTTGACATGGGATGAAGGAACATTATTAATATTATAAGGCGACTCCAGAGTATAGAGAAAGCAAATTATATAATATAAACTCCCCATCAATAAAAAGCTTAAAAAAAACCTACAAAAATTTTTATAAGAAGCCAATAAATATCTTACAAATCAAGTTATCTATTCAAACAAAAAATATCATGAACACATTATTGCAAGGAAAAATTGCCATTAAGACTTTTAATTAAGCCACTGGCATGTAATTTTTTTAGAGTACCACCATCATTTTAATACTAATGCCTTCTATCTTGCTTTCTTAATGAGTTATTTGTCAGTGTCTATCAGACCACAATGAACAATTTAGTATAATTATTTTAAGTAGGTACTATGAAGTTCATTTCTCCTGGACAAAGCCCTGATCTGATTCACTTTTGAATTAATTAGCTTACACCATATTAACATTGATTTTATTTTTATGGGCAATTTGATAAATACTTCACTGCTACCACGTCCTTTCATTTTGGGCCAATAGGTAGGACCGTTGTTTTTTTGGAATGTACTCATTTGAACTCTGAAACTCAAGTCTATCTAAGTAAGATCTCTGCATTAAAATACTTCCAAACACAAATAGCCTCAGAAATAGAATTGGTGTCTTCAATACATCCACTGAATCAATGTATCTACTAAATATCTGACATGATAAATCATAGTCTATAGTCTACCAATGACTAGTTTAAACAGCTCATTTAAAGGCTGCTGTGGGTGAAGATAAAACAAACTCGAAAAAGAAAATAAAAATCCAAAATTAAAAGCAAATGCTTTAAAACTACATTGACCTATAATTACAGAAAAATAAGTACTACAAGCATAAACAATGAACAATTGTGAGTGGGAAATAAGGCAAAAGAAAACATTGCAGAAAGAGCAGAGCAAGGATATGGAGAGTTTACAGAGATGGAATAAGAGGAGGTAGAAAGTACAGAGAACCAAAGAACAAGTTATTGTAGCATTTAGACTGGGATCTAAGGATAGTTTTTGACACACTAGTTAGGATTTAGAAGAAAAGTAAAGTTACTAACTTACCCTAAACTTGTAGACAACAGCTAATATAACCTGATTGTGGAATTTCATTTCAGTGCAGAAAACTTATTCTGAGCATTACACTGTACCTTGGAATACTCCTAGATAGTTTGTAATGGTAATGGAAGTCTGATAATGGTTACTTGCTACTCTTATTAAAGAGTGGGTAAGAGTTAGGATGCAGACTGAATTGCCAGTCTCAAAACTAGGGCACAGGACAGCTGCAAGCTCTCCATATTACTTTCAGGGCACCAGAACTATCCGAAATACTTGGAGGGCACAGGGTAAACAACTTACAACTTGAATTATTGAATACCATACCCTGAATGGTTCAAGTTTACCGCAGGGATTATTGACAGATGAGCTTTTCACTCACTTATCAAAACAACCTCAGGTTGAATACTGGTAAAAGGTAAATAGACAATACTTTTTTTTGTTTAGTGCATCCTACTACACATGCAACATAATGACTTTAAAAGTAAAACCAAAAACTTTTGATCTTCCTCATAGTAACATGTTTCAAGTAAAACTCTAATGAAAAATTAAATGATTTTGAGCAATGTACTCTTGCCACCAATTTTTGAGGGGTTTCAAAGAGCTTTCCAATTCAAATAAAAGATGATATACATTTAAAAAGAAATAAGAGAAAAGTTGTGATACCTGCAGGAGAGTTTTGATTCTGGACTTGCAATGGCGTGCCCAAACTTTGGCAAGGCGGGCCTGGGCGACAATTGGGAGGCGAGCAGCAGCACGGCACAGTTTAGGGAGGGCCACCTCGAGGTATTCAGACGTTCCAAGGACTGGGAGCTCTGCCACTATCACAAACACATTGAGGAAGTCTGGGCCCCTTCCTGCATCCCCTAACAACCGCACATCCAACTCCATTGTGAGTGTTGTCAGAGCATTCACCAAAGCGCTTTCAAAAACTGAACTTGGTACTTCAAAAAGCGCTTCATAAGCTCGCCTTAATGACACCAAGTCAACATTAACGTCATCACCCTTGTCCAATATATTGTTAGTTCCTAATTTCTTACTGCTGGATCCACCTTCCTCAACTTCTTGGCTGTCAATCTCTTTGTCCATGTCACCTTCTAACGTGCGAACATCTTCCTTCTTCATATTTTTCAAATCAAGAGGAGCCCTTTCTAGCATTGAATCTAGGGGATTGACTACATTTATATCCTTCTTGATGAAACTTTTGTTTAAAGAATCAGTACTTGAATAAACTTCACCAAGAGTTCTTATAAGCAACGAATATGAGGATTCTCGTTTACATGTTTCTAGTATTTCTAGTAATTTTTCTTCGGTTATAAACGGTATATCCTTACCTGAAATTGTAAATTGAAAATACAAGTGATTATACAATTAATGACAATACCACTACCCTTTTCATGCAGCTACTGCACGGCCCTGAAAATAAAATTATGGGGAAATTTTTAACCAATTGCCTTCTAGAGGATGTTAAATGGAATGCATTTCAATAACCACTGCCATTGATTGTTGCTGAAAATACTTCATGCTAAAATATGGGCGTACTAGTAAATTCAGGGGTTGTGCCAATAGTAGGGTAGCTACCACCTATTTATAAAATGAACTTTTGCAATTCCCACTCACTTAAGGGGCCGCGTTGTGTAGCGTCTGCAACAGAATGACTGGCAACTTTGTTTGGCAACAGTTGATGCTCAACACTGTCACCTGAAGGTGCACCAACAGCACCGGATGCTTCATCTCTTGCGATATTTTCACTTGTGGATATATCATTCTCACCTTTTGCACCATTGTCTTGGGTCTTGGGAACTTTCGTTGGCTTAGTATCACAAAGTCTGGCTTCTTGGGCAAAGAGACGTATTGCTTGCGCTGCTGCTTGATTTCTCGTCAATTTCTTGGCCTGCAGAATGTTTACGAGTGACAATTTGCAAAGAATACCATATTAAAATTAAGCTACTGCTAAAATACACCAAAGGGAATAAATGTCAATAGGGTACTGACCAACTAGGTACACATACTGACACACTCGGATAAAATTACATGAAGCAACATTGCAAGAAACACAAATATTACTTACTTTACCACTAGAAGCACAATGCTCATTGTCACATTTTGGATTGCCACATCCATCAATTAGTTGAAAGAAATAACGTTCGATCAGTTTTTTTGCAGCAGCTCTTTTCATCGTTTCACCTTCAGATAATATATCTTTCGATGATAAACTTCTTTTGTGAACCGTATTCTCTGTAGTCTCAGAGTTACTGTAAAAAGCAAATCGTACTATGCCAGCATCGCATCTAATAATAACGATAAAAAAACAATGTCTACACAAAAAATGGTTAAAGTACAGAGATGCAAACAAATAATGCCTACAGTGACTCCGGGACAATTTCGTAGATCGTTCAAGTTTCAATACACAAAGGCACCTAAACGGTCTTATCATCCACGCTGAATCAAAGACTAAAACTCCCACTTTGTAATACAAATAAATATTTATCAATTAGAATCATTTTTATAATCCTGAGGACTACAACGCTTATTTTAATACAGGACGTGCTCTTTAAAATGATATGAACGACGAGCAAAACAGGTACAAACCTTTATCATCGCCTAACCCTTCATTAACGCCTTCGAATCTAATACGAGTCAGGATAACCTAGTGATTTCATTTAATTTACTTTTCCACCAAAATAAACACGACTTTTAACTTCGTTTCTTGCTGGTTAATTAGTATACCTTGAGGCTTCGCCGTCGCCTGTTCCGTATTCCTTGTCCTTAGAGGTCATAGAATACAAATATTTAACTAGCGTAATTTGGAAATCCAAATTTTACCAATTAAAATAGTGAAATACATTCAACACTTCACTAAATTTTCAATCTGCGTTGTACCTCAAAACGGTAGCCACCGACAAACTATGACAGTGCTGCTGCAGTCCATGAATGATCGATAAGTTTGGCCTGGCGTCCAAAATGAGCGCCGTATAAGAAATGGCGGTAGTTTAACATTGGTGAAAAAAGACCTACATTTTTACATCGATTTCTACTGGTGTATTTCAAAGTAGACCTCTTGTATTAAATTTCATACGTATAATAATAGTGGGCAGTACACGGAAAATTTTTATTTTAAAAAATTTCACACCAAATTTACAAATTTATTTGTAGAGAACAAAATATAAACAATGCAGTTATCTTTTTTTGTAAGAACAAGGCCGTAATTCAATGCTGGGAAGACTCTTTCCTTCTTTCAGATTTCTTTCTTTTTTGAAGTCGAAGAGGTAAAATACGTCTTTCGATAAGTCTCGGCTTATGCACAAAAAACCAAACTTACAAATGACTTTAATGAAGCTTTCAACGTTGTCAAAACGACTTTCGACCTCTGCGATTTTTAGGACCCCCCTGCAAATGAATATTTATACATACATTATATTTTACACAGCATATTATTGTTATCTGTGCACATGAATTGGAACTATAACATACATCATACACATAAAAACGGACTTACCCTATTTTAAGAACTCTATTGGCTTCAATGACATAGTCAGATAAATTGCTCCCCATTAATGACAAACAAAACACCACAACATCAACACTTCCATTAGAAAGAGGAGTATGCACCATATCACAAACAGTAACATGTTCATTTAATGCAACATGATCAAATGAATGGACCCGATTTGGCAATGACTGTGCAATCTGTGCATCCCCACATCCAAAGTCAGCAATTACGTAGTTAACAGGCCTGAAAATTAATACAAAAAAATTATTTTTCAACAGCAATTCTCAAAAGAGTTCCAAAACCCATTTTATCATGGTACTAATAGAAGAAAACATTTCCACAACAACTGATTCAGAATGCCAGCACACATATTGTATCATAAGTGTGATAACTTAGCCACTTTCAGTGGCAACCTATTTCCTACCTCAGTTTAATGAATCTATTGGCACCATCGATAGACTTCAATGACAAGTTTAAAATTTACGAGTTTTGTGCAGTTAACTAGGAATTAGGTTTTTTATATATATATATATATATATACACACACATACAAGGGTGGTCCCAGATATACCTAGTATGGTGGTAGTTGTTCGAAAAATGTCACTGTATTAGAAAATATAGTATGCAATCTATAAGGCATATGTTTCAAATTTGAAGATGCTAAGTTGTTTAGTATTTGTTTAGCAGCTATCAACAGTGAACGTTTTCAGTGAATTTGCAAAAATGGAGAAAACTGGTCATTGTTATTTGAAGCAATACTATTATTTGAAAGGCCTCAGCCCAACATAAAAGCTGAACTGGATTCTACTCGGGGTGAGTCTGCTCTGTCATTTACAACAGTAAAATATTGGGTAGCAGAGTTTAAACGATGCTGTACGAGCTGTCAAGATGAGCATCTCATTGGTCGACCAAATGAGGTGACAACTTCAGGAATGGTGAAGAAAATTCACAACCGTGAAGAAGTGAAGTCAGCAGTTAATGGCTACTTTGAGGTGCAAGACAGTTCTTATAATAAAAAGGGTATCAAACTTATTAAACATCGCTGGGAAAAGTGTATAGAGCTGAAAGGAGATTATGTTGAAAAATAAATACATTTTTTCCAAAATTTTTGTGCTTTCTTTGTTAGGTTGGGTACTTCTGGGATTACCCTCATATTCATCCATGTACCCATTATTTTACTATTGGCTTTTCAATATCTCTCGTTATTTTTCATTTCCGGTTGTTTTATGATCCTCTAAAAATCAATCTGTATCCCAAATTTAGTACTTCTTCCTAAAAAAAAGAGACCCCGATTGTGATTCCACCATTTTTTAATCCTTTTCAAATATTTTGAAATTCTATTGCATGATAGACACTATCCAACACTTGCCAAATTTTAAATCATACTATGAAATCAACGGTCATGAACAATGAAAATCTCACAATTAATCATATAAAAAAATGACAATTCCATAGAGTAACCATGAACCTCGACTACAATTTGAACCTGGATCTCTAGATTTCCAGCTAGGTGCTTTCAACAATAACGTTAATGAAGTGGCCTGTTAGACACTGCCTTTAAAGGGTAAATTTCTCCTCGCACTATAAAAGGATTTCGTAGCTCAACTTACAAAAGCACTTGACTAGATATTAAGGGATCCAGACTCAAAACCCAGTAACATGAATGATTTGTGCCACGACATGCTGGCATGCATGTGCCAGACTTTCATAGTACAAATTGGGTGACTCAGCTAAGGTTAATGTTATTGGAGTTCTCATATTGTCTATGACTTTTTCAAAATATATAGATAAAAAATCCCTGGTTTTACCTTAGAACTCCATGCAAACTAATTTACCATTGCAACTTGTGGATTACTTTATCAGTTGTCCCAAAATCTTGAATCCAGAAAATTCAAAATTTAGAAAGCATTCAGGTCAAGGTGAATGATTTCTACACTTTATAATTTCTGAATTTTAATGCATATCAGTGGATGACTCCATTTAAGGTTACTGTTGCGGCATCTCCCACAGTTTATAGAACAAACATTTGAATTTTGCAGCAGATAAGCAATTTACAGCATATTGATTAAGGCACTATCCTGCAAACTTTACTTATTAGTTCACAGATTCAATATTCATAATTTCAATGACCCTGGGATTACCATTCTGAATGATTACTATCAGATAACTTACGAAAATCAAGAATTTTATGTTGCAGTGGCAGGGGATTAGCTCCAAGCCAAAAACCATGACCAAGGTTTTCTAAAAAATGAGGCTCTGACCTTGAAACAAGGGCCCAGTCTTCCCAACAGTCGGTTGATGAGATAAAGGAGAATGTGACGAGGCAGCTAATGACCATTCCAAAATAGGATTTTGCCGATTGTTTCGAAAAGTGGAAGAGGGATTGGATAAATGTGTGAGGCCCCAAGGGGAGTACTTTGAAGGGGACTAAGGTCTCCTCATTGTTCTAGGGAGGCTATTTTTCTGAAGATATTGCATGGCTGGATCTTTTCCAGACAGACCTTGACTCCACATGGATTTACAAATAGTGACATAAAAACAGAATAAGGTATTCTTCTTGACCTGGCATTAGAAGCTCTGCCAAAATAATGGGTAATACACGTACTGCCTGGGAGAAGAAATAATAGGGTAGAATAGAGTGCATACCGTGCATCCAAGGGAAGATGAAGCAGGATAAATTGTCATTGGGTGAGGGAGAAAAGGCACTAGAAGTGCGGAACAGGATTCACTCTGACACTATCGGCTCCATGCTTCCTGGTCCCATGGAACATGAGTGGTTAATCATCATCTACAGGATGCAGCAACACAACTTCCTTTTTTAAACGGAAGAGGTTTCCAAAAAAGGAAGTTATGTTGCTGCACCCTGAATAATGAGGAAGAATCAAGTTGTATGTCACCAGTGGTTATAGAGAACTGATGCCCTTTCCATGTTTAAGATCTGATGTGTGTCAAGGGAAGAAGATTAATGAGTTCCAAACAGGTCACGGAAGAGAGTAAATGGGGTACAATTTTCAAAACTATTCGGGGAAAATGGGATTTTGCACAGGAAGATAGTGATTTATACATTGCGGCAGAATGGGCTTGCTGAGCATATTAACCTCACTCCATGCAATGTGGTGAGGTGCATGATTATGGAGGCAGGGGTGCCTCCTTCAATTTGGGCAGACTCTTCAGACAGCCTCCTGTGTGTGAAACAGACATCCTTCAACACCACTGAACTTCTGCATTCCACTGGAGGAGTGGCATAGGGGAGAACTGCAGAAAAGTCATGTGGAGCACATTAAGACACTACTTGGGTGCAAGGTGTGGGCATAGGCACCAAACGTTCATCGGGAGGGTATATTAGGGAGTGTCTGCTACTTGGGTAAGATGAGGGTATCAAAGGGAACCACCAGTGAGACATCAAAAGGTGGTTGGTGCTCAGCAGTAAACAGGTGAGTTTCCATAAGCTCATTTTGCCCCTTAAGTCATCAGCTAGCATGCCCCAGCAAACACGGAGGGAGGTTGAGCCAAACTTTCCTTTATGGTTGGAACCAGATGCCGGGGAAGTTCCTGATGCAGGAGAGGTGCCAGTCCTACCAAGGAGATCAGGGGAGGAAGGAGTACCCAAGGCAGGGTGCAAATTATGAGTTATTTATGCTTTTATGAGTTAAGGGATATTGTGGTGCCAAGACACACTAGAGAGGCACTCGAGGGACCCAAAGTGGCAGAGTAGAGATACGAAATGTCAGGCGAGATGCAGAATATGAGGGGTTGAGACACTTGGGAGACAGACCCAAGGACTCAAACATGATTGAGAGTAAATGGGCGTGTTTGTTTTGAAAAACATGAGGGAAGAAATGGTAAGGCTTAAGGTTACGCTGGAGGCACAAGTGGTCGGAGAAACCTAAGGGGTTTAATGGCAGTTCATGTCGCTATTGAAAATGACTGGGAGATTGAAATAAGCCCCAACTACATTAAAGTCCTCCATCTTAAAGTAGTTTGGGTTGGGGTAGTGTACAATTTGGGAGATGTAACAAATTTATTATCTATGGACATTGATAGAGTATTACATAAGGGGCAACTATTCATTAATCTGAAATCTTTTATTGAAGAAAAAGAACAGGAATTTTTAATGCTACATTTCAAGGTTTTAGTGCTCCATTTGAGGTAGGATGCATGAATGGTAAGCATGAAAAATGAAAAATTTTGTCAGAACATTTACAGGAAGGCTTTCGGAAGCATATTGTACGTGGGAGGGATAACCAGGGCAGACATAGCAAATGCAGCATGGATGGTCAATTTTGGTTTGCCAATTTTGTGCAGAATCAGTTTGGGGGAACATGAAATATTTATCAGCATTTGAAGAGTACCAAGTACTATTGCCTTATTTTCTGGAAAAATGGTGAACCTGTAAAATCATTCACAGATAGGGTAAACAACAAGGTTCATGCAAATCCTTTTTAGGGTATGCTTTGTATCTTCAGGGCTTGCAGCTTGTTGGCAGAGTTGAAAGTAAAAATGGCTGGCTATATCATCTAGTCATGCTGAGTGCATAAATAGCTATGTTTGAATTTGGTACAGAGTTTATTTGGTTGAGGGATTTCTTGCACGAGTTTGGACAAGAAAGGCTTGTACCAAAGCCATGTATAATTTTTCGGTTCAACATGGTAGCAATGTGTATTTCTGAGTTAACAGCTATGTCCGCTAGAAGCACATATATGTAGTATATCATTACTGCATGTATTTGGTGCAATGTGTAGATATTGTTTTTGAGTAAATAAGAATGTGGTACACCTTCTAACAAAACCACTTCTTGGATCAAGGGCCACAGAACTCACTAACAGGATAGGCATTTACTGCGGGTATCAAAGTTACATGGAATGCTTAATGCATTATGAATGTGTAGTGTTGATTGGATTGCTATATTCAACATATTCAGACGCTTGCTATATCCATCAGATTCAGGTGCTCATTGGATTGCTATGTCTAATTGTGTGACAAATGTGGAAATTTACTGATTGAACAAAGAAGAGGAGTGAAATTTTGTTAAATGCTTGTTAGATTACATATTACAGAAAGAAAAGAGGTGTTGAGGTAACACTATAATTTTACATATGTTACATTGGTTGCTTTACTGACCATTGTATATTGTCTTTAATGCATGTAAGAGTATTGTGGTGGTGTCAATGAATATAAAAGTTGTTTCATTGACTGTTGGAAGTACATAAATGCTTATTTTGCTTTCTTCTGCACCCAGATTACATCCTGTAGTAAATATACGAAGTAAACTGAACAGCTTTTACTGCCAGGAAATGGATAATATCTCAACATATATAATATTTTGTGCATGTACAGCAAATCCTAAGAATAGAAAAATGACTCCATGTATTCACATAATGACTTTATTTTGACAACCAAAAATGAAAATAAAAGATGAAAGTCAACTGAACAAAGGGCAATGTTTAAGTACCACATATCTCAAAATTCTGATGAAAATCCATGGCTCAAATCTAAAAAGGATTGGAAACAAAAAAAAATTAACTTTTAATTTTAACAATGAAAAGGAATTGGTGGATACATTCTGCATATGAAATTGTTGGAAATTATGGCCAAATGATAACGAACCAATGACATAACAATTAGTGTTTCTTTGGAATACAATTTCTACGAGGGTGTGATAACTCCATTTATATAAGGGTAGCTTACCATTTCTAAATGTATAATGCACATCATAAACAGTAATAATAATGTGCAGCATGTTATTGTATGAGGGGCACTCAATACGTAAGTTTCAGGGGTCTTCCAAAATCAAAAAATTCATGTTCACCAACTTCTCGAAAGCTTCTGCAAAGAAGGGCATACTTATCATTCAGAGGAAATTCTGCTTGTCCACCAGGACTGCATTACTGATGGAGAAACGTTTACCTTCCAGTCCCTTCTTCAGTAATGGAAATAAAACTAAAGTTATCCAGGAGGGTTATACAGATCTGGACTGCAGGACTAAGTCTTTCCCAACAAAACTCTTCCAATCATGCCCGCCATATTTAGACAGGCATTACCCAGTTGCACAAAGACATATTTGGTGAAGAGGTTTGGATGTTTTTGAGGAATTACAAATTTCAATGAAACCATGGTTTCACAACATTAATCAGCATTCATTCCTCTTTCAGCATCAATCAGCAAAATATCCTCTTTCTATATCAAATCACATCACCCTGCCAATCAATATTCTTTTCATTCATTTCTCCCGCCTCTTTATGAATTCCACCAACAATGCCCTCTCCTCCCCCACCATGCCAAGCACCCCATTTTTTTCCTTTTTGTCCACTTCACCTTCTCCATCCTCCTCCACACACACACATTTCCAAAGCCTTCAAGCTATGCTTATCATCCTGTTTCAATGACCATATTTCCACACCATACATGACTACACTCCATATAAAAGTTTTCAAATCTTTTCTTAATATCCCTACTCAACTTCCCCGTCATCAACTCCCTCCTCCTTGTGAAATCCTCTTTGCCTAGCGCAATTCTTTTCCTTACATCCCCACTACTTTGACCATTTTGGTCCAAAACACTTCTGAGGTACATAAACTGTTCTACCTGCCCTAGTTGTGTACTTCCTACTTTAATGTTTAACTTAACCTTTCTCTTTTTGGAAAACTCATGACCTTTGTTTCATTTAAGCCTATTCTCATCCCATATATATTGCACTTAACTTCCAATTCACTCAGCAATGCTTATAACCCCTTGGCTGACAGACAAACTAAAGCATGGCCATCAGCTAAGCTAACTGATTTTATGAATTCCCTGCCCACTTCCATTCTTAACTCCAGTTCTTCCCAGGCCTCTATAATTATTTCCTCCACATATACATTGAACAGCACCGGTGACAATGGGCAATCCTGCCTTACACCTCTTCCTAACACTGCCCATCCGGACTCTCTGTTCCCCACTCGCACCTGAGCAGTCTTGTGGATCAGTCTCCTGTCCCTCCAATCCATTCCTATTTTCTGCATTAAACGCATTAATTTTTCCCAATTCACTCTATCAAACACTTTCTCGAAATCTACGAAACAGGCAAATACATCCTGATTGTATTCTATATTCCTCTCAATTAGTTATCTCATTACTGCAATGGCATCACACGTACCTCTCCCCTTCCAAAATCCAAACTGATCATCCCCTAAGTAATCATTTTCCCAGCTCTCTATCTATTTGTTGATGATCCTAAGAACCACAAAGCGAGTTGTCACAAGAAGGACACAAGGAAGAAAATCCTATAGCCAATAAAAATTGAAGAAGAACTCCAATGCCGGTATTTCGGTCACCAGGTGACCATCTACGGGGAGAGAATCGAAAGGGAACTGGAAAATTGATTATTTCAATTTTCAAATTCCCTTTCAATTCATTGACAACTTGTTCAACAGCCAATAGATCCACATCCTCTATTTTTAACCACAAAGCGGCATGCAAAATCAAACTTATTGTTCTGTAGTCCTCACAGGATGTAGCCTTTAGCTTTTTCAGAATAGGAACTAAGACCAATCTCACAAAGCCTTCCAGCCAGATTCCCTACTCAGAAATGCTACGAATTAGTCCACAAAGACTCTTCCTCCATATTTTCCAAAACCTTTAAGTAGTTCAGCCGGGATGTTGTTAACCCCCACAACCTTATTTAATTTCCCATCATGCTCTTTCTATCTCACCGTCAAGTGTGCCTGGAACTGAGCTATTTTCATTGATGCCATATTCTCTATATTATTAAATAAATTAAGGGTTCAATATATAATTCTTGTATTCCAACAACAATTTTCCAGGTATTCCACATGCCCTAGGAGAATATATATATATATATTTAGAAACCTTTTGAAGGCAGGTTAACACATCGTTATGATCACTGGGATATAGATAGGTACAATGTTTCTGGGATGCTATGTTGATGAACAGTTGACTTTTTTTGCCAGGGAAGATTTCAAAATAACAAATATTCTTCTTTAACGGTAACATTTTTGGAGTTTGTCTGTTTACATGGTTTATCTAAAAAGTGTATCGAGTGCATCATAACTTGTCAAGAGTTATTCAGTGATGACAAGTAATTATGCAGTTTATACAATTTTCAGTTGAATCAAGTAAACAGACAATCTCCAAGAATATTACCATTGAAAGAAGAATATTTGCTGAATTTTGCAGATTCGTAAATAAATATTCAACATACAAAAGAAAAAATTGATTAAAAAATTAATATTGGCACCTACTGATTAACTTGCTACAGCTTAATATTGTGTAGCTTACTTTTTTTTTAACTGCTTGATTATCACATCAACTGGTTTCACAGGCCACAGCAGTAGTTGCTGCTTATATCCTTCATGATATGCCTCAAAAGATTCTGGATCTCTCTGGAAATATTTTCCAGTGTCTTCACTTTTGGAAGTGTAAATTTGTTCATTCAAAAACCTGAAATAAATAAGTTAATGGACATAAATATTAGAGTCAAATTATGGACTCATTAAAATGACTTGAAAACTATGTTATCATTCCATACAAAAATAACTCCACTGATGATGCCAAATTTTTTTAGGGACATATGGCAAGCATCCTGATAAATGAAATTTCTTAGAAACCTATAATAATATCACTTAAAATACGTTCGAGGCATGTTTTCTGAAAAAATCCAGTTCTTAAGCTATCAAACTTACCTGAACCGTGACCCACGAAGTTTCTCCATCATTTTCTCTCGTAGAGTGAGCTGTTTCTTTGGCCCAGTCAGTGTGTCACTCCTCTGAGTGGGATTCCACTTTTTCATTCCATCAACATGATGAAGTTCTCCCACCTGAGATATCATCACTTTTGTATTTGATGAGGTTGTATCATTTGAAAGGCTATCAAAATCTGATTGAACGTCATCATCCTGTCTTATTTTTTTCACTTTTTGTCCACTGGTTTCACTGTTATCAGAATGCTTTCGTTTCTTAACCAAAGCAACACTTGGCACTCCTGATGAGTGGGGTAATGTTCTTTTAATTAAGCCACCAGCATTTCTGCAGATATTCCCAGTATCTTTCTTTTTATTCTTTTTTAATATTTTATTGCTGTCCCCATCAAATGTAGCATGTCTATGATAATACTCAGAATTATGTAAATGTTTTCCTTTGTCACCTTTTGGATATTGGAGAAGATCAGAAGGGTCTTTTGTCTTAATCTTAATTTTTTCCTTTGTAAATTGATCATTTTCATGCTTCTTTTTAAGATGCACAAGAAATTTATCATTGGTATGGTCACACTTCTGATTTACTAAGGACTTCTTTTGTAAGTCATCAATTGTATGATTAGAACAATCATTACCTTGTTCTTTTATGATATTCCTGATAAGTTTTTGGTGCCCATGGTTATCTGCAGGAGTGAAAACACTTTCATTACCTTACATTTCGAAACACTTAACTTTTGAATTTAAATCAAGTTGGTCTTTTTCAGTTATTAGGTTGTTATCACACTTAAGATTCTTAATTTCACTTTCAATTCCATCGAGTTTTTGCTTTATCTTCTTTTTCTTTCGTTTTAGTGGGGGTATTGAAGATAGAATAGACTTTCCTGCGGAGTTAGAAAATAAATTAAGTGAATGCCTCTTCGATTTTATCGTGGTTTCCGAAGTGTCAATTGTCTAGAGGTTTTTTTCACTAGCTGTTGTATCCAGAAGTGCCAACAACGCATGTCAAATTTTAAGATTATAAACCAAGTTTCGAAAACTTCAAGAGCATTTTTTGAATGCCCAGCAGCTACCGAAAACTAACCTTTCGGTTCACTTTATCATCCCCATAAGAATACAATTCATCTTACCTTCTTTCACCGATTGGGGCGAATCCTTAAATTTCTTCACCTCGCTAGAACTCGGACTTGGAGAGCGGAGATGCAGAATATCGCCCCTGTTACACGTTCTATTATTCCTTGCTGTGGTTATATCCTTTAAAATACATTCCAAGAAATTATATCTCCATTAAGGTAGATTTGGTGAATGAATTAAATTCAACTAAAATAGTAACTTCGACTAGGTACATTAAGCATTCCGCTCAATGTTATCTTTCAGTTAACCAAATGTAGCTACCTGGTATGAATTAATATTTTGGAAAAACTTGATAAGCGAGAACAGTATCCATCGAAACTTAGTAACTCCAAAATAAACGCACCTTATCTTTTTTTCGGAAATATGGGTTATTTGATTGTTCAGCTATCACTGAACCTTTCGCATGCTTTTTTCTCTTCTTTTTATCGGATACCATCGGCACCTAGAATAAACAAATTTATGAGATCTAGAAAACTAATTATAAAAAGTGGGGAGGTCTAACAGTACACTGAAAAAGAAAAGTATCAGAATCATCAACGAAACATTAGTATGATCTGGTATGAATCGGTCAGTCCCAATAGCAAAACTGCAAACAGAAACACGTTTAGCTACGTCGATAACAAATTATACAACATAAACGTCTTTTTCTTAAAATAATCAGACATTAGTGCGCAATAGTTGATTACATTTACACAGTAACCTAGTTGTTTACAACCTAAATGAATTCGATGATACAACAGGACACATGATACATAAAGTCGTCACAATGATGAATTAATCATTGGTACTTGCCTTAAGAGAGCGAAACAGTTCAACTGACAGTTTATTTGTCTGACAGTCGCCATCCCAAGAAGGGATTTCAAAGAATTCCATACTAATAATTAGGACAATTCAAACTGGATCCTGGGTACCCTCCATACAATAAGAATTAATCATACTTGACAAAACAGAATCGCATTCATCCTTCCCTCATGGAGTTTCAAGAGTTTTCGGCGTTAGATATATAAATATAAATTTAATATAAGAATAAAAGATTTAAATTTTAAAAAGTGTTTCTTACATTGCTTAAAACGCGTGAAAATTCTGAACATTATATTTAATAATACGCTAACACGATTGTTACCGCCAATGGAAAATGCACGATTGACGACCAATAGAAATGGACTATTTAAGCTCCTTATTTTAAGTTGGTAGATATAAGGAAACCGCAAATACAATAACCAACCCGAAGGTTGGTTTAATTGGAGCAAGTAACTACCTTAGTTTTCCTAAAAAACTTCGGCACAGGACCACGATATTGTAGTCACACTACACTGTATACATCACTGACACTTTATTTACAATAAACAGTATATATTGCTCGTTCATAATTAATTATCTGAAGGGCTTTGTGGAGAAATAGAATATTTTAAGGTAAAATTCTTATTATATATGTTTAAGGAGAGTTTTTTTTCTTTTTTGGCATAATTGGAAATGATATATTAATGGGCAAACATTTTTCAAGTT
This sequence comes from Hetaerina titia, assembly GCA_037158775.1. Classification (NCBI taxonomy): domain Eukaryota; kingdom Metazoa; phylum Arthropoda; class Insecta; order Odonata; family Calopterygidae; genus Hetaerina; species Hetaerina titia. The sequence continues at coordinate 101,619,945 of CM073775.1, forward strand.
GTTTTTTAATACTACTTGAAATAAGATCTAGATGGAAGATGTAGCTTCCAATTTTGCTTGCATGCTTGATGAAAGATTTACATTGTAATAAATAGTGTTTGGACATTTATTTGAAGTACAAAACTTTTATCTTCGTGAAAAACAATGTGTTAAAGTAAAACAACATTAAATGTATTTGTTCTATCAGGGCTACTTAAAAAAACGTTTGTCTACATTGGAGTATTTCGCCTATGTAACATAGAAAATAGTTCATGATTCTAATTTAATCCTATAAACTAATTTACTCTATCGGGGTAGATTGGCTTCCTTTAAAAACCAATTTATTCTGGGCATGGCTTCAAGGTTATCACCAAGGATATTGTTATGATCTTCTATAATATTTAGACATTCATTTAGTACCTTGTATTTTTTCCATATCATCAGGAGGTAGTAATCAGTCAGAAGGGAATTGCAGACATTGCACCATGATTCAAGTTTTTCTTCTGTGAGGACATAGGTGTTTGAGTTGGTGCACAGTGACCCATCCTCAGGTACAAGGTGATGAAGTCCTTTTGCCTGCATCTCTTGATGGGAGATGTTCAAGGTGGAACTTTTCTGTGATTAGGTCCAAATGTTCAGGTACAAATGTACCTGTGCAAATCATTTTATGTGCACTAGTTTATGTGACATAATATTGAAGGACCTCCCAAGGAAGGAAACTTCCAAGATATTTATTTACTAAATGTGTTTGTACTGCCATGTAAGCAAGAGCAGCATTGCCAACATGGCTGCTGACATACAACTTCTGAAAACTGAACTGAATGAGTTAAAATCCATATGGATTTAAATGGTACGGAGGCTGTTAGCTTGCCAAATGATAAAAAAATTGCATGTAGCTGGGAAACCTCTGAAACGTTTAATGACAGCATTGGACACAATGTCAGTTTATGTCCTAATGTTGGAGCAGTCTAAGCAGGTATCCAACTCCAAGCAGCCCAACTTGGAAAATACCATTCTGAAAATACCAATCATGGAAAATACCATTCTGAATGCTGACTGTTACTAAGAAGGAAAAACAGGAAGAAATATGAAGTGGTATTAGGCCGTGATCCATAGTCTACCAATAAGAGCATATTTGCTGGTACATCACATTATATGCCACCATACATGGATGGTGTTCATGTTATCACAATTTCAGTGGATATTGTGGCCTACTTAACTGAGAAATTCTCTATTGGGGCTTCTGCTGGTGACTTGTTATTCCAGGGTAATATCATTGCTCTTTTAAGTTAATGCTCCTCTTAAGTGACATAAATAACTCTTCAATGCCCAATTTTGGCTGGATAATGTTTACATAATGCTACCCGCCTAAGAGGCCCTTTGAAGTGAGCTCGCTGAATGGTAACTTCACTGTGTTTAATAATTGGACATTGAGTGTTGATAAGTCTTCTCGGTGTGATTCAAGTGATAATTCATGTTAGAGTATTGAAAATGCATGTGTTCATCACATCTCCATGAAAACTAATTTGCAAAACACCAGATCCAAAGCCAAGTGACTATGGGTAAGTGAAACTTTGCTCAAATTCCTTAATTTAAATTTTCAAACGTTGAAGAATTAGTTTGTCATTTTGAAGGTACTCACTCATGAAAAAAAGAGTAACATTCCCTTTTTAACTGAACAGTGGCTACTATGCGAGGAATTCAATTGTTAAGGGATCAATGACTTAAAGCCTATTGAATCGTTTTGTAGAAAGGATAATAGAGCAGGTGGCATTGGCATCTTCTGCACACCTTCCTTGAGCTTTTCACTCATAAGGAACAATATTTTAATAAAAATTAATGAATGTGCTGTGTGGTTATCAATGATGTGGTTATCTTCAAGTACAATATGATCCACTTAGGGGTTATTGCTGACTATAGGCCTCCCATCTCCTGCTTGAATTCTTTTTAAAATTAAATAAACGATACTATCAATTTGTATTAGTTGTAACATCAATAACTTTATAATTTTTGGCGATTCTAGCATGGTTTTTTACATAACTCTATTCAATTTATGGGATGGGTGCCTTGTAAAGCACCAAGTGATCGTACTGCATATCAAGGATTTTGTGCAGGGTTTATGTGGTTGTACCATATTTTCGAAAATTGATTTAGTTTGGGCTTTCCACTTGTCAACCCTGCCAATATTCCCAAAACTGCAATAATAATGCCTTTTGGCCATTTTGAGTTTCCATTTATGACATTTGGCCTTCGGAACGCTGCGCAGACCTTTCAGAGGTTTATAGATGAGGTGTTAAAGGGATTGCCTTACACGTATGCATATATCAATGATATTCTTGTTGCATCACATAATTCTGTGGAGTATGAGCAGCATCTGCGGACAATATTTGGCTGCTTAAGAGATCACGGCACGGTGATTAAACCCTCAAAGTGCGTTTTCGGTGAGAAAGCGGTGCCGTTTTTAGGATGCATGGTGTCGGAGGAGGGAACTAAACCACTCACCGAGAAGAATAATACCGTGTGTGATTATCCCCGACCAGCTACCGCATGCCAGCTGCGGCAATTTCTAGGGATGATAAATTATTACCACCGTTTCATCCCCAATGCCGCAAATACCCAGGCTCCCCTTAGTGACCTTCTGGCAGGCAAGGTGAACAGCAAGGACTCCATCAGCTGGACACCAGCATTAGAGACCTCATTTCTTGCCTGCAAGGAAGCTTTGTGTAATAGCAACGTTTTAGCACATCTGAACTCTTTTCACAGATGCTTTGGAGTTTTCCGTTGGCGCCATCCTTCAGCAATTCACCTCCGAAGGATATCATCCTCTCGGTTTCTGGACCAAGAAACTGAGTGATGCTGAAAGGCATTATAGTGCTTATGACAGGGAACTTTTAACAGTGTATGAGGTGGTGCTCCAGTTTCTGCATATGGTGGAAGAGCGGACCTTCACCATCTACATGGACCACAAACCCTTTTCATTTGCATTTTCCCAGAGGCATGAGAAGTATTCTCCCTATCAGTTTAAGAATTTTGACTTAATAAACCAATTTGCCAAAGACATCAGGTACATAGCAGGTAAAAATAATATCGTGGCAGACACCATGTCCCGCATTCTAACCATTTCTGCAGAACAACAAGAAATGTTGTTATTAGACAACATTTTTGCGGAACTACTGAAATTTTTTGGAAAATATGAGAGGAAGACTATATACACTGATTTGTAGTATCTATGAGGAAGGAATCTGGCCGGAAGACTTTGTGAGATCAGTGTTAGTTCCTATTCCGAAAAAGGTAAAGGCAAAATCATGTGAGGATTACAGATCAACAAGTTTGATATCCAACGCAGCTAAAGTTGTTCTCATGATCATCAACAAAAGGATTGAGAGTAAGGCAAATGATTACTTAGGGGATGATCAGTTTGGGTTTAGGAAGGGGAGAGGTACCCATGATGCCATTGCAGTAATGAGATCACTAATCGAGAGGAATATGGAATACGATCAGGACGTATTTTCCTGTTTCCAAGATTTCAAAAAGGTGTTTGATAGAGTGAATTGGGAAAAACTAATGAGTATATATGCAGAAAAAAGGAATGAATTGGAGGGACAGGAGACTGATCCGCAACCTGGACATGTGTCAGACTGCTCAGGTGTGAGTAGGGAATGGAGAGTCCGGATGGGCTGTGTTAGGAAGAGGTGTAAGGCAGGGTTGCCCATTGTCACCGGTGCTGTTCAACGTATATGTGGAGGAAATGAAGAAAGAGGTATTGGAAGAACTGGAAGTAGGAATGAAAGTCGGAGGGAAATTCGTAAAATCGGTTAGGTTTGCTGATGACCAAGCATTAGTTGCTCAGTCAGCCAAGGGGTTGCAAGCATTGCTGAGTGAATTGGAGGTTTAGTGCGATAAATATGGGATGAGAATCATTATTAATAAAACAAAGGTTGTGCAATTTTCCAGAAAGAAAAAGGCTAAGCTAAACATTAAAATAGGTGGGGAAAAAATAGAGTAGGTAGAGCAGTTTACATATCTCGGAAGTGTTTTGGTCCAAAATGGCCAAAGTAGTAGGGACGTAAGGAGAAGAACTGTGCTAGGCAAAGATACTTTCACAAGGAGAAGGGAGTTGGTGAATGGCTGATTAGGGAGGTAAAGAAAAGACTCATCAAAACTTTGATATGCAGCGGTACTATGTACAGCATGGAAACGTGGTCAATGAAGCAGGAGGATAGACGTAGATTGGAGACCTTTGAGATGTGGGTGTGGGGAAGAATGGAGGTGAAATGGACCGAAAGGAAAACAAATGAGGAAGTACTGGAGATGGTGGGTGAGGAGAGGGGTTTGTTTTGAGGTATCCTATGGAGGCAGGAAAAATGGATGAAAGGTGTATTGAGCGGCAGCGGGATGTTGAAGACAGTAATAGAGGGGAGAATGTTAGGCAAATGAGGAAAGGGCAGGAACAGGATAGGGATGTTGGATGGGATGAAGGGAGGAAGGAAGTACACAGAGATGAAGAGGGACCTGATGTAGAGTAGGTTGCTGGATTGGGTTTTGTTAGGAGTCGCAAGATATTTATTTGATAGTTGTGTTCTCTAAAACCTACCTAAATGGTAGATTATCTTATAATAATAAATAATAATGTCGAAAACAATTCATGTCCTTTGTATAGCACAATCTTTTGGGGAAACACTTGCGTGGCATTTACGACATTTGTCATATAAAACTGCACTTTGAAAGCTATGGCTAAAGTATTCTTAAGAACCCCTGAAAGGTCACTGTTTCTTGAATAAAACGTTTCTCTTAAAAAAATTAAGGTTATTTTTGTCTAACTCAGCCATACATGGTCACTTCACTTGTGGAAGAACAATATACATTTAGGTCAGCAGTCTTGTGCTGTACCTAGTAAATGTCCTCATCACTCACATTCAATTAGTTTTAACAGATTGCCATTGAATATAAAGAAGAATAAATCCTATAAAAAGAGACGTTTCAGGCCTGATATGGTGGAATATCATGATTAATTAAAATTGGCAATTTTCCACAAAATAAAATCCATCCAGCCATGAGGTTTTCTCAGGACTGTTTTGTCTTCCCCGCACCTTTTCTCCTCCCCCAATCATATAGTCACCCACCCGGCTTTCCACCTCCCCTCCCTCATCCCCCCATTTTCCACTACCCTCCCCTTACTTGCTTTTCAGCATAAAAACTAGACACTGAGTTATGGCTGTTACCAGAAGATGAGGTAGCGACATCGAAACCGGTTATATTAAAATTTTATTTCGTAGAAAATTACCAATTTTAATTAATAAGAATAAATCCACTCTAAATTAGTTTCAAGGTGAACTTAAGAAGCCACTGTTAACCAAATTCTATTGCAGTGTGAATGAGTTTATGAGTGATGACTTGTGATTGTCAGCTGTGTATAAGGGTGTCTATGCAGTGTTTCTTTGTATTTTTCTAATTTCTTTAGAATTGACTGCTGGTTTTCATTTAAGCATGTATTTGTGTTTATGGCTGTAATAATATTTGGTGTACATCTTTATGACCAAGAAATATGTCAAATATCTGACCAACAGAACAGTATAATTATTTAGTAAGTCTAGGAGAATTGACTGAATCTCATGGACTATAGGGAATATCTAGAAATGTATTAAATGAATCCCTCAGATGAAAGAGCTCAGCTGTGTAAATGCTGTGTAATGGATGCATCTTTACTCGAGTAGTGCCATGAAAGGAGAGAGTCATAATCCATGCAGCTCCATTTGCTGATTTTGAACCTACGGTGTAGATTACTGGAATTTGGGAATTTTTAATTGAAAATTGGGGTGCTGGCTAAGCAGCTTGTTACATCCATGCTGGTGGGTACTTTTGTCCCCCAAGACAATTGAGATTGGCAGTCTGGGTGGGGATTTCCCATGGTGGACTCTTGGAGTAGTTTTTGGAAAAGCAAAGTTGGCTTCTGTGAAAGATATGTAATAATCAAGGCTTGAAAACAGTATTAAATCATGAAATGAAGTGATAGATAAGAGATCATTCACTCTCTGATGAAGGGAAGTGGACATGTTTTGAAGCAGCTTATTAGCGACCGCTCAAAAGGATCTGCATCCGCTGGAAGGCACACTCCGTGGGCAAAATGGGAAAGAGCATGGTGGTGGATGTGAATTGTATTATTTGCCGAAGAAAGTTGAGAAATGGAGTCCACTGTAGTGGCTTGGATACTCTTGGCACCACTTTAACTGTTCTAAGAGTAAACTGGAGGATTACGTGAGTGACAAATGGCAGTGCAGTAAGTGCGGAAGTCAGAAGAATTGAAGAGGTTTAGAAGAAAAAGAGGAAATTGAAAATCTGCGAGTGGATTTGAGCATCGCTCGAAAGACAATTTCCAACCTTTCCGCTGAAAATGCGGAACTGAAAGCAACATTGGCAGAGATGAGGCGGTGGGTGAAGCAACAAGTTAATGCTGATCTCCACTTCGTCTGAAGGTGAGATAAGAGGAAACTGGAAAATTAAAGGCTAATCAAAAGGGAACCAAGCTCATGTGACGCAGATGCGGATCGGGCAGGGGGATTAGGGGAAGTATCCTACGGAGAGAGCAGCTAAAGAGGCAAGGAGATGGAAGAAAGGATGTGAGACTGAAGAGGGAAGAGGTTCCAATGAGGGAGAACATAGTGTCAAGGGAGGGATGACTCTTGGTGATCCAGGGTCACTCAAGGTGAAAAGAATTGGAGATTCCATAATACGTTTCGTCAGAGGTTGTGGCGAAGGTATCAATGAAGGCATTCAGTGTTTCCCGGTATAAGAGTGGAACAATTGGAAAATAAAATAATTAATATGGCTAGCGAAGGTGATGAAAGTGTTGTCATAGTTCATGCAGGGGAAAAAGACGGTAAAAGTGCTAAGTGAGATGATCATCTAATTGGTTATGTTTTGGATTTTGCGACCTCTGCCAAAAATAAGTTCAACAGTGCTTAAATTGTAATTAGTGGGATTCTTCGTAGAAGGGACAGACATTGTAAGAGAATTGATGGCATAAACAAAGGAATAGAGTGGGTTTGCGTGCAACAAGGTCTGACATTTGTGGACCTGAATTTTTGGGTTGGTAACAGGCATTTGGGCAACGATGGAGTGCATTTAAACAGGAAGGGATCCCTGGTTATGTCTAATCTGTTTAAAAAAGTCACACCAATGGTCAGTGAGCAGGGAAACCTGTAATGGACACAAGAGTTGGACCTCGCAAGACCGAAGGGAAGGGCTTAATAGTTTTCCAGGTTAATTGCCGAAGTATTCTAGATAAAGCCAGACATTTTGAGACAATAGTTGATGCATGTAATCCGGATATTGTGATAGGTACGGAGTTTTGGCTAAGCGATCACATTATCAAATGAGAGTTTTTCTCAAAATTTGGTCTTTTACAGAAGGGATTGGGATGGCTGTGGAGAAGGGATATTCATATTTGCAGGTAAAAACCTAACAAGTACATTAGAATGGGTAAGAAATGATTGCGAGATGATGTTTGTTCATGTCAAGGGTTGGAATTGAGGGAATACTTTAAAAATAGTTGCCATGCACAGAAGCCCCAACAAAACGGTATATGCAGTCAGGGTATATTAGCAGGCATATGCTTGGCTGCCCCCGAGGATCATACCCTCATAGCGGGGGACTTGAACCTTCCAGATATCCAATGGTCGGTAGATGAGGTCACGGTAGGGGGCGGGAGGACCCAAGAAATCGCTAGTCGTCTTATAAACGAGGATGGTTTTGTACAGGTGGTGAAAAACCCTTGCGCAGGGAAACATCCTCAACATCATACTTCTGACACTGAAAATGGGGGTGGGAGAAATTGAGGTCCAATGGATCAAATGGTGGTTTGAATGACAAATAATGGGATAGATATTAATGTTAGCCTTCCTCTGAGGCACCGCCTTTTCGAAGGCACCTTCAGTGCCGGGCGGGGAGGATTGCGTGCAGTAAGGATGTCAAGAGCTATGCCGGCGGTAGAGTAGATACTGGTAGGGCCTCCCTTGCCGGACAGGTCTTGACTGAACTGCCAGACTGTGTGCCTCACATGATAGGGTAGAGAGGGCACTTTATGTGTAGAGAAACAAGCCTTTCTAAGGGAGTAAACCCTAAATATAAATCCTGGCCCTCCAAGTTGGGGGTTAGGCGTAGGGCTAGCAACCCTACCCTTTAAAAAATTCACTTGCAACGAAACCTCTAAATGTGCCTCGGATAGATAAGGATGGATTTTTAAGATATCGACCTGGAAACAGACAAGGACAACAAGTACATGGAAATTAGCAACATGGAATGTTAGAACATTGTTGAAACTGGGTAGAATGATTGAAGTTGCCAATCAAATGCTGAAATATGGTTTAGATATTATAGCCCTACAGGAAGTGAGATGGGTAGGAAATGGTAGAATTGATAAAAAGAATTTTACAGTACTATACAGTGGACCCAGCCATAGAACTGGATTATATGGAACTGCTTTCATGATTAATACAAGGATAAGAAACAGTTTGATGAATTTTGAGCCATTAGGGGACAGACTATGTAAAATCACCTTGAAAGGGAAATTCCGTAACATCAGCCTTATATCAGCCCTTTCCCCTACTGAAGATAAAACAGAAGAAGGAAAGCAGGAATTTTATGATAAACTGGAAAGAGAATGCTAAAAAATACCAAAATATCAAACAGTTATCATTCTTGGAGATTTTAATGCAAAAATCGGTAAGGAAGACTTCTTAAATTCTGTAGCAGGAAAGTACTCACTGCATGATGTGATGAGTGAAAATGGAAGGCTTTCCTGCCAACTTGCTCTGTCGCTCAACATGATCATAAAGAGCACGTGCTTTGAACATAAAAATATTCATAAAGGTACCTGGAAAATGCCTGGGACAGGAATTGTGAATCAAATAGATCATGTGCTGGTATCCAGGAGACACCCATCTTCTATATTAGACATAAGGTCTGCACGAGGACCAAATTGTGACTCTGATCACTATCTAGTGAAAGTGAATTTTAGAGAACGACTGGCCCTCTTGGATAAGATCAATAGGTCAAGAGGGGTTAAATGGAATAGTAAAATTTTAGGAGATCCTGTGCAAGCTTTGAGGTACAAAGATGAAATAAGTAGAAAGTTAACTAGGACTGGGGAAGAACTGACAGAGCAATATTCTGTGGAAGATCAATGGACAAGAATTAAACAATTTGTTTTATCAATTGCAAAGGACAATAGGTAAAGCAAAAATAAAAAGGAATGCAGATTGGTTTGATAATGAGTGCAAACTTGCAATAGAGGAAAAGAATAAGAATAGATACATTATGTTACAAAGGGAGACTAGATTAACAAGAGAGAAGTATAGGCAGAGCAGGAAAGAAGCTGATAAATTACTGAAAAGAAAGAAAAAGGAGTACTTAAAAAATCAGTTGAAGGCTGTAGAAGAGCTCAATAATGCTAAAGAAAGCAAAAAGTTCTACCAAGCAGTAAAATACATGACTAAAGGTTATCAACCAAAAGTGCACTCCTAGAGAAATAAAAATGGTCAAGTCATTAGGGAGGAAAATGAGATACTAGAAAGATGGGCTGAATATTTTAATGACCTGTACAATAAGGAATTAACTACAGGGGTTGAAGAGCATGAACAAAGTCACACAGAAGAGATCAGGAAGTGCTCATTCCAACAATAGAAGAGGTAATTGAAAGTATTGGAAGACAGAGGAATGATGCAGCAGCAAGAGACGATGGTATAACATCTGAATTGATTAAAAATGGAGGTCAAGATTTAAATAGAGCATTACATCAGCTAATTTGTAGTATTTGGAAGAGTTCCCAGAAGACTGGAAGACAGGTTTGATTTGTCCAATATATAAAAAAGGTGACAAATATGATTGCAAAAACTATAGGGGCATTACATTACTGAATGTAGCATACAAAATTTTCACCAGTCTTCTCCTGAAACGCATAAGCACCTATGCTGAAGACATACTGGAAGAATATCAGTGTGGCTTTAGAGCTGGTAGAAGTACCATTGATTAGATATTCTCAGTAAGACAAACAATGGAGAAATTCTATGAATATAATGTTGACTTGCATATACATAATAATAATAATAATACTCTTCATTGACTTCAAACAAGCCTTCGACAGCGTGAACAGGAAAGAGATGATACGTGTGTTGAGAGATTATGATATTCCAAGGAAATTGATTAGACTGGTTCAATTGACATTGCATGAATCACAATGTAAAGCCTTTATTAGGGGTAGAGCAAGTAGAGCATTTAAGATGACCTCGGGGGTAAGACAAGGAGATGCTCTCTCAGCCACGTTATTCAACCTGGTCCTACATAATGCAATGAAAGAATTGAAACTAAGAGGGACCATAGTGCATAAATCCCAGCAAGGATTCGCATATGCAGATGATATAGCACTAATTGCACGAAATGTGAATGACCTAAAAGAAATGTTTAACATTTTAGAAAACACTGGTAAAGAAGTGGGGCTGAAGGTTAGTGAAGAGAATACCAAATACTTGAAAATGTCAGCTCATCAGAACAAGCGGCACCTACAAAACAATAATTGGGAATTATGAGTTTGAGGGTGTCAAGGAATTTACCTATCTAGGAGTAAGACTTAACAATGAAAATAAGATATCCACGGAGATCAACCAAAGGGTAATGGAAGGTAACAGGGCATACTTTGCGAATGTAGCAATTCTCAAATCAATGTTACTATCAAGGAACACAAAAATGAAGATCTATAAAACGCTTATTAGACCCGTAGTAACTTTGAAACATGGACATTAACAAATCAGGATGAGGAAACACTTAGAAAATTCGAAAGGAAAATGTTAAGGAGAATCTATGGCCCAATTAGAGGAGGAGAGGGATGGAGAATTAGAATGAACATGGAGATAAATGAATTACTAGAAGGGAAGGACATAGTTAGATTTGCCAAGTCACTGCGGCTGGCGTGGTTGGGGCATGTAGAAAGGATGGAAAATGACAGAATGCCCAAACTGATACTTAATAGCAAGATGGAAGGAGTTAGAAGAAGAGGTAGACCAAGGAAGAGATGGCTACAGGATGTGGAGGATGACTTGAAGGCAATGGGAGTTACAAGATGGAAGGGAAAAGCAAGAACAAGAACTGAATGGAGGCATATCATAGAGGATGCCAAGGCCCACACCAGGCTGTAGAGCTGCAGATGATGATGATATTAATGTTAGCAAATACAAACCAATGACTTTTAGTGACAAGGTAAATGGAACCAATAGGGATTACAAATTCTTGGAAAATATCATTCATAGAAGTGATAGCTGTAAATACTCAGGTGTAAACACTCAATGCAACAATTTCAGAGTATAAACATCATTCGCCATTAGTTTATTAAACCAAGTATTTAGGGTGGGGGCTGAATGTAGAGTACATAGTTAAGGAAGCTTTCAAAACTCAGCATTGAATGATGAGAAACCTCAAAGGGAGCATTAGAGTAAATAAGGAAAAGGCATATAAGACCCTGGTAAGGCCTAGAGTATTCATCAATTGTATGGGACCCGCACGAAGAAGGGCATATTACAAAACTGGAGAAGGTCCAAAGAAAGGCTGCCAATAGATATGTGTACTGAGGAAGCATAGGAGGATGGAGAGTGGGACTGAAATGTTAAACACACTGGGCCGGGAACCTTTACAAAGTAGAAGAAAAATAAGTAGACTTAGTGGAATGATCCGCATTCTGAAGGGAGAGAATGCAGAGGGCAGAACTGAAGAGAGAGGTGGGAAATCCAAATTTTATAGGGAGAAATGGTCACAAATTCAGGGTGAACTACCCGGCCCAAAGAACAAATGAAAAAAATTTCATTTCTTAATAAAACAATTGTTGATTGGAACAGTTTACTTGCAAAACTATTCAAGGCCTTTCCTAACAGGGAAACTTATAAACTTTTAAGAAAAAATATAAACAATTTATGTAATGATTTAATTGATGTGTTGGAAAAAATTTAATGTAACAGCTTAGTTCTTGATTTTTTTTCTTGTTGATTTGGGAAACTGGCGTTAATGAGGTGGGGAATTTTTTTTGTGGAAGGGATTGGTGTTTGGAAGTTTCCTTTAAGTGTATTTTTTTACTGACTGACTTTTATTTTTTATCTTTTGTGATATTGATTGGATTTGAGATGTTATTTTTCCAAGGCAAGTTTCATTTTAATACTTGGAGCTTGTGTGCCACCTGGAATTGTCTCTCTCATATGTGTGGTAAAAAATATGAGTGAGCAGTTAAATGAGCATTTGTTTCTTAGTGACACACAAAGACATTCATTCAGATGCTCAAACATAGTTCACTATATTCTGAATATAAAATCAGGGCTGGCTGGTCTTGTATGGCCCTGTTATCAATCATAGTCTTGTATTGTGTATCAAAATCAGTGGCTTGAAATTTGATTCCCTAGCTGTTGAGTAAATGAAACTGCCATTGCCTAGTTTAGACTGAACCAATGATCTGGACAGTGTCAGCATTATGGTGCAGTTAGCAATCAATCAGGGATGGCTGAGATATGGTAATAAATTTAAGGTTTTATGACATTTATCTCTCAAATCTCTTACAGGTGACTGCTTGGTGAGTCATCAGTTGAGCACTCACACCAGAAATGCCACAGATTCAATGAATGACATGGAATGTCTTCCTAAATTTATACTTTTGCTCTCTGCCTTCAAAGATCTGCCAGATATTTCGCAGCTGCATTCTTTAAGATGTGCAATGCCTTCCTATATTTCCAAATTGCTTCCCACATTCATTGCATCATCATGGAACTGGGGGTATAAAAGTGGAAATCCTCAGTACCCCGGTAGCAGTTACTATGGCTGTTTTGAGTACCTTCATATTCTCCAAGGTGTTGCAGCTGTTGCATGTTTAATTTTGTAGTCACAATGCTTGATGTAGAGGTTGGGCAATGATGGAGTGATCACCAGTGAAAGCTTTGAATTGGATTTTCCCCTCAATATCCAGGAAAATTAACTAATAGTCTTGGACAAAACTAGATAAAATTGGTCCTCTCTTGTAACGTTGGGCGTGAACTTCTCCATTTGGAATTGTAGTAGTTTAAATCACTATGTAAGATTCATGGCGTGGATAGTTGATGGACAACTTGCTTCCAAGTTGTGTTCAGAAACTGGAGCACCCTCTGGAAGGTGGACATTGCAAAACATGACCTTCTTTGGAAAATGTGCAGTCACCACTACTGCTTAAAAAAAGGGGCCATTGTTGTGCAATGGGTCGCGGTGGTCTAGCGGGTAGAGCGTTGGACTGCTGACCAGAGGGTCCCGGGTTCGATTCCCGGGCAAGGCACTTTGGGCACCTGCAGCTCCACCCAAGCTAGTTGATTTTTCGGGTACCAGATCTTCCTGGGAAACCATAACCGGCACAGGGAAAGGAACTGGCCCTGATGTGTGAATATTCACACGCCGTCGGGCTTGGTACACGGGTGAGCTCTACCTACTAAACCGACCTTCGGGTTGATTACTGTGTTTATGGTTTTATGTTGTGCAATGAACTTCCGCCAGAATGGCGACCACAATTCTACCCCTGGCTTGCTGTCCACTAGTTTTTCTCATATACAAAACTCTTAAACCATTCATTGCCCTCTTGTGTGACTTTAAAATGGATCTCTTTTAGATAGATACAAGAGGGCCAAAATAATGGATTAAAAAGTACCAACTCCTGATAATGATGATAAAAACCTTTGCAGTTCCATTACAATAAAATATCATGACAAATAGATGATTGAAGACTCAAAAACATGAATAATCTAAGAGACTGTTTTAGCCGTTACTTTGTGGAATTTTTTCATCGTAAAGAAAGAAAGAAAACACGGCAAATGTGGGATTGCCGTGTTTTCTTTCTTTCTTTACGATGAACAATCTAGGCCAGTGAGGAGTTTATTTCCATTTGGTATAGAATTTCTCCCACTTTTTCTTGCCAAGAGGAATTCAAGGCTTTCATCACTTTCCATTGACTCTTGTTCAAGAAGTTTTCCTTTCCAGAGGGACGGAATCTTTTTGGGTTTCTTGGTTACAACCTCATTAGTGAAGGGTTTTTTAGGGTCTTGGTAGAACCCTGGTATTCCTTTGCATTAGCATTCTTGTCTGCTTTTATTTTTTCCACTGGCTCTACCTGCTCGCTTTTTTACGGAAATAAAATCCTCCCACTTCATTGAAAGGATCCACATTTGGATGGTTGAAGATGGGACTGAAGCATAGGCTCTAGAGGACGTAGGGGCTCTCTGTCCCGGGACTTCTTCCTTGCTTCTAGGCAAGGGATCTTGTTAAACATTCTTTTCTCCGTGAATTTTCAGTTTCTCTTTCATCTTTGGGAACTTGCAAGCATACACAGGGTGTGTCCCCTAGCAAAGTAAAACGGGCTGGTTCAGTTGTTCACTATTCAGTTTCATGCTTGTCCTTTCCACACTGCAGGAAAGAGTAGCCTTGCTCTCACATCTGGTTGTGATATGGTGTCGGAAAGAATACATATGAGCAGCGATAAGAGGACAAACTGAATTTCATTCAAAACCAACGAACACCCTTTGGGGGAGTTTGTTGACTCGTTGCAGTTAGTGCAATGGTTATAGATTTCTATGCAGAAGCAGACTTAATTCAGTGTAAAGGTACACCTTGTTTCAGATAATATGAGGGTAGGCTGAAAACTAATGCACACATGCTTGTAGACCACAAGCAAAATGACCTTCAGAAGCACTCCTGGTGACATGTGGAAGTAACCATCCCCCTAAACACGCATGCGCAGGTTTGAGATCGTTACATACATCCATTGTATTTTGAGAAGCGGAAGTATGTAGAGGTGTTCTATTGCTATGCCAACTCGAGTTGCTGTTATCGAATTTCTAACTGCTGAAAAAGTGACTCCCAATGAGATTTATCGTCGTTTAAAGGCTATTTAGGGTGACGATGCTCATGATAATTCTACTGCAAATCGATGGGCAGTTAAATTTCGTGGTTGCGAGCCAGGAAAAGCCATAATTATTGATGAAACCCGCAGCGGACGTCAAATCACTGTCACAGACGATAAACATCGCAAACTCGTCGAACATTTGATTCAAAATGACCGGCGAATCATTTAAAAGCGTATCGCAAACTATATTGGGATATCCAAGGAAGGAGTTTGTCGTGTTAAAGGCAGCCTGGCGCCAATAATCTTGTCACATGACAATGCTCGTCCACATCTCGCGCGCAACTGGAGAGGCTCTGCGAAACCTGAAATTGGAACCGATTCCACACCCTTCTTATTCCCCCCGATCTTGCGCCTTGCGATTTTTATTTTTTTCGTCAACTCAAGAGACACCTCATGCTCTTGGGTAATCATTACAGCTTGGACGGTGAGGTGAAGGCAGCTGTCAAGTCCTGGATTCGAGAAAAGTCGGATGAGTGTTTTAGTGACGGAATGAAAAACGCATCACACGTTGGAAGAAATGTGTTAGCCTGAACGGTGACTATGTTGAAGAATAAATGTATGATTTTGAAACTTAAGAATTGTACTTTAATGTACTTTTCGCCAGATCTTGGTATTTGTTTGTGGCCTACAAGCATGTGTGCATTATTTTTCAGTCTACCCTCGTATTCTACCAAATATCGCTGGTGAAGATGTAAGCCTTTTCAATAATCCCCGTGTACTTCCCAATGTGTTATATTCTGATATATTTTTAGTGCAGTGTATCAGCTTTTCTTTCACGGAGATGTGATTTTATGTGTCGTACTTATTTGCCAAATTTGCCCTATAGTCCGCGTGAATCACTAGGTTTTTCATTGATCGTGGTAATGGCATTTCCCTCGGACGTTGTTGAAGCCATCGATTAATTCGACAGATTTAGAAGCGTGGCGTGTCCTGAGGATCTTGTCTCGGCGAGAAGAAGGAGAATTCAATGCCCACGTCCCGGTCGCGCTTCCTTGGTGTGAGCGCGTCAATCGAGCGCCATCGACTACGGGGAGCCGCATTCGATCGCGTTTGGCGAGTCGCCTACCTCTTCCCTCTCCCACAACTACGAGACATTAATCCGGCGGTGACGAGGACGTCCCGTGATCCGCAGTTCGTAGCCAATCTTTATTTTCAACGTGACGCCCGTGAGCGTCGTACGTAATTGACTCGTGCAATCCCTCGGATGCATATAGTACATCTTGCAAAAAATGTGTCCGTTCATTGTATTTCTTCCGTTTCCGTGGGCGAGAAAATGCCGCTTTAATTTCCTCAATAACGTCGAAATAATAAAGAATCTTCAGATGTTGACACCATATAATTAAAATTTAACTAGAAAACCTCCCAGAGAACCAATGGCGTGGATAGAAAAACAGATTACATTTCAGAATTTATTATTTCGACCGCCGTAATTGGTTGGCAGGCTTGGCGGTAACCATCAAGAATAATCGGGGCAGACACTTTCTCGACAATAGACAGCAGGCACTTCGGAAAAATCGTGGATTCTGTGGTGCTTTGGAATCCGAGAAATGAGTGACCACTTAGCTGTGGGCACTTTGAAAAAGAGTTGAAAACTGGCGAGAAAAAATTTTTTTTTGTCCGGATTATGGAAAGGCTTATCGGATATTTCTCATCGTTCCCGACGCACGATTGTTTCATTGTTTTGTTCCATTGTTAGATATGCAAGTGTAACATCTAGAAGTAACTATTTACAGCAATTGACATTGTATTACTATTGTGAAGGATTCGTATTCAGTTCTTTCTCGCACTATTCTCGCACAGTTGTGAACAAAATGGCCATGATGAGTGGACGTCGGTGGAACCCTTTTCCAAGGCTAATATCCTTCCTTTTTCATTGCCAGTCTTTCAATTCCTCGGGTTCCTTGGTCAGAATTCCCTCTCTCTTGCAGAAAAAGGTGGCTTAGAACTTATGTCAACCTTTTATAAATTGAGGTAACCAGGTGTTCTGTTTAGAGATAGAATTTCCTTAAAAAAATAAAAGACGGTCTATAATGAATAAACGGTGATGCTGCGCGCCTTGAATCGCCTTGTAGCAAATAATTTTCGTGGTTGACTACGATGAGATCGGAGGTGAACGTTGATTTTTTCTATTTATCAGTTTTTAATTTCAACAAAGTGTTGTTGTATTTAGTACCCTCCGACCCACCACTAGGGTGCGTGGCAGGAGGTGATTACACACCAGACTACCCTTGACCCGAAACACCTTTCCTTCCCAGCGCGGCCGGAGAAACGCTCGTTTAATCCTGATCCCTTATCGTTCGTGGGAACAGTGGCATTTTAAATCCATCTGTCCTGCACTTAATCGCTCTAATTTTATTGACATGATCTCTCCTGCCGTAGTGTGATGGGGCTAATAATATATTTTCAACATCAATGCTAAAGAAATACCTTCCAATATATGCAAGAGATTTAATCGTAATTTAACCTTCACTCCGTGAGTGATTTCCAACCTAGCTTCGCTAATAAGTGTTAAGATCACAAAATTATTTGATTAAAATGCTCGCCAAAATCTGCTGCTCCAAATCTACGGTGTTGCTAAGCTTGAGGAAATCGCTTAAACGCCATAAATCTATGTAGATTTGGATACCTTTTGTTTTAAGTAGAGGTGGAATCATGTTTTGATAAATTATTGAATGAAATATTTGGTTATAATTACATTGTTAATATTCCCTTAGACAGACTATAATTTCGGATGATGGAACTATACCCGAAACCCACGAGGTCCACACGAGCTGAGTTGTCATCGAGTGAAACAATCACTATGTACCACGAATAACCTGCGCGAAAACCAGGCGTCACGGTTTCAGGTTTCGTATGATCCGAACATTTTGAGTCTTAAAGAATTCGAGTGGCTAACCTCAAATAATAATTGTATCCTCGTAACTTTATTAAAGGCACGCCAATTTCAAGAAAATTCTTAGCGGGCATTCACGGCCATCTGTCCAAGATCTCGTAATTAAACTTCCAGGGGGAAAAACATTTCTTCTATGGCTTCGAAAAATGCGAAAGTGAGGGAGCTCTTTGCGTGTTTTTCGCAGGGATCCCGCCGCCCTTTGATTTACGTAGAGTGAGGTATATTACCCACGTCTCCACTCGTGCCTTTCGCAGGGAAAAATATCTCCTGGAGAGAAGGAGTGGAGGGTAGGATCAGGCGGATGGGTCGTCCCATCTGCCCCCTTCTGCGAATGTGACACACACTATTTTCTTTAAAGATGTGAACTTTAATATCAATTCAAGGTGAAGTAATAGCATAAAATACGGTTGCAATAAAATAGACCAGTAATATTGTTTTTTAAAGCGAACAGGTCATAATGAACGTGCTGATGAGAAAGTTAAGGAAAATGGAGAGAAATATTATGCGTGTACATACAAAGTTGAGAGACGCTGTCATCCTCTTCTGTCGTAGAACGAGGCATTATCAATCTCTTGATAGCCTAGGGAAGGCTCAAAGAAAGGCTGCCAGATATGTTCTGGGGAAGCATAGGAGGATGGAGTATATGACTGAAATGCTAAAAAAGCTGGGCTGGGGACCTTTACAAAGTAGAAGAAAAATAAGCACTCTTTGTGGAATGTTCCGCATTCTGAAGATAGAGAAAGCTTAGGCAGATCTCAGGAAAGAGGTGGGAAATCGAAATTTTATAGGGAGAAATGATCACAAATTCAAGGTAATCGAGCCCTTTCCTGACGGGGAAACTTATTTAGTTTTAAGAAAAGATGTAAACAATTTATTTAATAATTTATTTGGTGTGTGTTGTACAATTTTATGTCACAGCTTAGTTTTGATTTTTCCTGGTTGATTTGGGAAACTGATGTTAATGAGATGGAGATTTTTTTGTGGAAGATATTGGTGTTTGGAAGTTTCCTTTAAGTGTATTTTTTTTACTGACTGACTTTTATTTTTTATCTTTTGTGATATTGATTGGATTTGAGATGTCATGTTTTTTTCTAAGGCAAGTTTGATTGTAATACTTGGGACTTGTGTGCCACCTGGCATTGTCTATCTGCATATGTAAGTTTTAATAATAATAACAGTATTGCATATTCGAAATTGGTCACACTCGTAATTATGCAAATGAAGTGCATCAAATAAGATAGCTCATCATACAACCCTTATTTGGAAAAACCGTTATACACAATCAAAATTTTTCATTTTCAAATCTAAAATATTTTTTGAATACATTTGAATATTGGAAAACGAGGGCTAGAAATAATTGTGTTTCTAAAAAATAAAACATCATCGTAGTGATGAGTTTCCTTTCCTACCAATAAAACTGATCAATGTTTCCCTTTAAGACTGCATCCAAAAAGTGCGAATCCTTGACTAGGAAATAGAATTTTTTGTATTTCTGGCATACTTTTTGATAAAAAAACGTATATTTCGTTAATAAATGCATAATTTTCTGCATGGTACACGCCTTAAGTTTATGAATATTAAGTTACAACTATATATTATAACTGAGGAAGGCAACGGGAAACCAGCTCAATTATCATTCCCAAGAATATAATGATGGGTACTATAGAGAATATGAGTCCTGGCAACTACGGAACTCGGCCCAAGAGGCCGTGTGTCGTGCCCGGCAGCGGGAGAGGCAAGGCTTCCGCGGTCGTCATCACACGAAACCCTTGCAGGGGAGATATAACAGCAGCGGGACAGAAGACGCAGAAGAAGACAAAAGTAGTTAGAATAGGAACCTGGAACGTCAGGACAATGCTGAGGGCAGGCAAATTAGAGAATATTAAGCGAGAGATGGAAAGAGGTAATATAGATGTTTTAGGTCTATGCGAGGTGAGATGGAAGGATAGCGGGGATTACTGGAGTGATAATTATAGAACAATATACAGCGGCGGGGACGAGGGCCAACGAGGGGTTGCCGTAATATTAAATAAAGGGGTAGGAAGAAGCGTAGTCAACATAGAGCAAGCAACTGATAGAATTTTACTCGTAGAGATTAAAGCAGAGCCGACGAACTTGGTCATTGTTCAGGTATACATGCCACCGAGCAACCACAAGGAGGAAGAAGTCGATAGGATGTACGATGAGTTAGAGGATATCATCGCGAGTATTCCTGCAGGGAAACATTTGATAGTGATGGAGGATTGGAATGCGACGGTAGGCGAAGGAAGAGAGGGTGGTGAGGTGGGGGACTGTGGGTTAGGCACGAGGAATGAACGCGGGGAGAAAGCAATTTAATTCTGCAGGAAACAGGGGTTAGTCGTCACCAACACATGGTTTAGACACCACAAAAGGCGTAAGTATACATGGAAAATGCCAGGTGACTCAGAAAGGTATCAGTTAGAGTATATTATGGTTAGGCACAGGTTTAGGAGCAGTGTGATAAATTCGCACAGTTTCCCAGGAGCGGATGCATTTTTTTTAGTTTATATACTATTTCCAAGTGCTGTTCAACTCAATTTCTCAGCAATGCTGTTTCGATGGGTGAAAGCTCCTCTGGAATGTTGGCCTCGGTATAATGTTCTGATTATGGAAGAACACATTATTTGCACTAAGTTTAGATTGATCTAAGTTGCAGGTGGAGCTCACCTGAAACTGAAACAATATTCATTTCGAAGGCTGGGGTGTGATAGGCGGCGGTTGAGAGCACCGACGCGTCGCCGTCGCGACGGCCACGAGGGCGCGCGGGGTGAAAGTTGAACGTCGGCGTAGTAGAAAAATAGAAACCCTTTCGAGAAATCCGTCGAGAGTCGTTCCCCGGGAAGGTTATGATTCCAGTAAAATCATTCGTGACTTGGGTGAAGTTGGATGACTTCAAATCGGAGTTGACGCCCGAAAAGGAATCCGGGCCTTCCGATCAGCAATTCCGTTACTCTTTGCCCGTTGGACTACCGCGCTCCACACTGCCTAAAATGATTGCACTATTATCGGTTGAATCTGAGAGTTAACAGACATATTTCAGACCGACTACTCTCTGAACGGATCCATTTGTAGTGCTTAGCGACGGGGACAACCGGAAATAAAAAAACGGGGTTCAAGGGTACGTAAACATTTTTTCTCAAAGCATTTCAAACAAAAGGAGAATGTTCATTCTCGCCACATAAGTGTTTTTGCGCTAAATAATGACAAAAGATACATTACCAATTTTTGTGAGGCTCATAATTCTCATAGTGAAATTTTAAATTTATAGCCGCTACCTTTTACTTTTAATTTACCTTTTATATTTATCTTCAGTCTAAACAGTGGTCAAACGTAGATTTTCTTTAGATATGGTTTTAATTTTGCGAGGAATTTCTTCTCGAGTTTCGCAAGCTATTTCTGCCAAAACTCTTAGGCGGAAAGACCCTTGAGACCGGGAGCGTGCGAATGCCAGGCGACACCGTACGGGGAACTTTTCAAAATTCTCACTCGCTTCAAATAAGTAAAAACCTAATTCTAGGCTATTGCTGCAATGCACATTGCAAGGTGGTTGCGGTACGAACAAAAGTATTTGCGCGTTTCACATGCGGTTTTTTGAAAACGTGCAATATTTGAGACAGGCCAGGGAAAAGCAGCGATTGCGATATATATTGCGATCGAATTTGGTCGACCATCGCTGGCTGGCTGGCTCGTGTGAGTCATTTGGATGTCCTTGTCCTTGACCGTCGAAGTGAGTCCCCGGGACCTTTCCACACGGAGATTTGACCCTGGGGCGTTTTTGAAAGCGCGGGCCGTCGGGGCGCGCGCGAGATGCGGCCGGCGGGGCGTTCGTGGTGCGCGCTCCGCCTTCCCGGGGGTGGGATTTCGGCAGAGAGGGGTACTCCGAAAGGCGGTGGGGGCACGCCCTCCTCCTCACGCCGCCCCCGCCCCGAAGACGGATCAATAAAAGGGACCCCTCCCCGCCCCCTGCCCCCCACCCCCCACCCCATCGTCGTCCGGCGCCCGTTGCTTGGCGACCCACCCCCTCCACGACTAGTCAAGGCTATCGACTCGCCTCCCCTCCACCTCCACACTCCCCCGCCTCTCCCTGCCTACGCACGAGATGTGCCCATCGCCTCCACCGCCCTCCTAGCAGGTGGGGAAGCCGGAGGCGGAGTGCGAAGGCGCTATCACTCTCCGGGGAGCGCGGGAGGAGAGCAGCCTTTGATAAGTTTGTCCCCCGCCCCCCGGGGGTGCGCGGTGTCGCGTGCCGTCCTCCTTCCCTCGGTGCTCTGCCGAGAGCGGTGGGCGTCCTCGTCAGCTGACATGGCCTCACGCCCCCCGACAGTGCGCCCCCCTCTCGGGACGCAACTCTCCCCCGCTTCGAAACTTCAATCTGGATAAAGAACCCCTCCCGCCCCGACCAACAACGCTTGGTTCCTCTCCTTCAAATGCACCCCCTCTCCATATCGGTCGTGGTTGCTTCCCTTCCGTCTCAACAATACCGCGTACTTCAAATTTCGCCACTCCCCGAACCCCCTCTCCTCTGCCCCCGCCCACGAAAACTTCCGTTTCCTCCGCGGACGGCTCTTCGAGGCGCTCTCGGGGCTCGCTCCGCCCCCGCGCGGCTCGCAGCTCATTTTTTGCGAAGGCTTGAAATTCCCGAAGCGTAGGAAGGGGTGGAGACGATGCCTCCCTCCGACCCCGCTCCTCCTCGGTATCGGCGGTCGCTTCGGGGGCAGGGAGAGTCGAGGGGAAGCGAGTAGGCGACAACACAATGGTCCGCACCCTTTTGCCCTTCCGCCGCCCCCTCCTCACTTTATATAGAGTCCTACATGTCTGAAAGGGGTTAAGGTATTCACTCCAGCACCCTCCCTCCGTCGTCTTGCCCCCTCCTCCCTTCCCCACCCCTTCCCCGCCCCTCCACCCCGGCTCTCTCCCAGTTAGAACGCGGCCCCCCCTTAAACGCGGCCGGGAGTCGGGCTGGGCTGCGAGAGCGCGCGGGGGTGAGGACGTCTCCTCTCTATCCGCTCGGCCGAGAGGCGAAGGGTGAGTGGGGGGAGGTGTCTTTCGGCGCCCCACCCCCTCCTCGGCGCAAATAGGAAAATATCGAAAAGAAAACCGCGGGGAGGTCAGTTTCCGAGTGCCCCCTCCGACCGATTCCGTTCCTCGCCGAGGACTGCCGTGTTCGCCGGCGCGAGCGTCGCTCGCCGGTGCCCTCTCTCCCTCGCCGCCGACGACCGACGGCCCTGGGGCCCTAGCGCCTGCCATTCCTCCCCGTTCCAAGGCGCCGCCGAGGCCGACGGCGCGGACTGCGACGACGACCCATGATCCGGCCGACTCCCGGCCCCACCTTAGTGGGATCAATGGTTCAGGTGAGCCAGCGAGCGGCTGTCCCTATTCTTCTGTTTCGGGGTTGCGCGCGGCGGCCATGTCGTGGACTCTACCCCCCCTCTCTCTGTCTCTTTCCTCCCCCGCCATCCCCAACCCTGCCATGCGCGCCGGGATTCCCTCCCTCCGTGCAAGCGCCGGCCGACATGTGCGTGCCTGTGTATATACGTACGTTGGCGCGCCGCCCCTTGCAGGCACCTCGAATTATCCGATGTGGTTTGATCGCGTTACCCTTCGCTACTCCCTCTCTTCCTCCCCCTTTCGTTGTCGTAAGCATTGACTCCGTTTCAAGTGATTTTCGTCGCGGCCTGGTCCGCGGGCTTGATTCTTGTTCGTCGCTCCCCTTGTTTCGTTGTTGTCACGTTGATCATCCGCGGGGGTGCTGGGAATTTTCCCTTCCATTCGCGGACGTCAGACATGAGGAGCTTTCGCTCCAAGGTGTTTCACGGGGCCACTTTCGTATTGATTCTCACCCGGAGGGAGACAGAATGGGGCAAGTTCACGGGGAGAGCGCGCCGATCCTTCCTATATCCATGTTAAGGTTCCCCCCCTCCCCCCAGGGGGTGCTGCTGGCCCAGTGGCTTTGTTGTCCGGCCGTCGGTCGCAGTCGACCGTTGACAGTGTCCGCTGTTCTTCGGGGCAGCAGATCGGCCTGAGTGATCGCAGGTGCCACACGATTTCCCCTCAGCCTTCCAATTCGCGGGTTGCACAAGCGTGGAATCCGTGGGCCATCCACCTTCCCTCCGAGAAGACCTTTGCGATGAAATCCGACATGGAGGCTCTTTCCCATGTCGAGGGACCTGCCCATTTCTCTTTCTTCATTCGAGGCATGCGGATTTTCCGAAAGGGTTTCTCGGAGGTGGTCGATGATTGGTGCGTTTAAATCTTCCTTAAAGTATGAAGGAAGTGTAAGGAAAACCCGATTGTGTAATGATCCCCATCGCCTGATGAATTGCTGCTGCTTTGTTCATTTCCTCTGGGGAAGCTCTCCCGCTAGTACTCGGTGCATCTATCTCGTAGTTCTTAATTTTTCCTGGACGCACGGCTGGAGATGTAGGCTGGAGACGCGCGTGTCGTGACATTCACGCCAACAAGTGGGGGTGAGGGCTCCTTTGGCTTTCGCCTGTCGATATGCTGTGTGAGATAGCTGCACACTGGAAATGGGACAATATACACACCTGGAGGTTTCATCGTAGGATGTAATGCGCCTGGGCTTCTAAATTTTCATTATGAAGTAGGTTTTTGGATTTCATGGATTAATCGAAATTTGTTATCGTCTCGGCGTGCACGGCGTCGTGGATCGACGTCCACGCATGCGACACTTGCTTACTTGCGTACGTAATTGGATCAATATCTTCGTTCCGGCGCCGAAGTGACGTTTATACCCAAGGAAAAGCATCCCTCTCTGGGTCGCAATGGTGGCTCGCAGCGAAGCTCTCTTTAATCAAAAGAGCGATGCTCTCTTTAATCGAGCTGGGCCACCAGACCGAAGGAATTAAATTTGTAGCTGACGACGCCGCAGGGAAATTTCGCCTCCGTTTCCTGGGATTGCACCTAATTAATTTTTGCTGATGTCAGAGTAGCCAATGACAACTTATCCTGGTGTCTTTAACCTTTCAATTTCCTTTCCCCAAACTTTGTTTGATTCGATGCTAAATGCCTATCACTGGGGAAACAGTTGCAACATGAATTATATTTTAAGTTACGGTAACTTTCGTTTTTTTCTACCTTGGCGCAGGAACGTGTGTTGTCACATAGGCCTGAGATTTAAAAAAAACTTATATTTGTATTTGCAGACCAGCATTTATATTTTATTAAAACAGGATATAGTTTTGATAATAACATAGTACCATGAAAGCTATTTCTAGGGTGTGTGGCAGGGGGTGATTATGTTTTCGTTTTAGGTTGATGTCGAAGTGGATATTTTTGAAGTGTTTTCTTCTTTTCCCGGCTCTCCCTCTTTGCTCTCTTTCTCACATGGTTTTATGAGGTACTCATTCTTCTATAAAATATTCACTCTCGGATTTTTTTCTTCTTATTTTAGTATCCTGCAAGCGGCCGCTGGGGTGTACGCCAGAAGGTGAATACACACCAGACTAGTTTTGACCCGAATATGACCCTACCGCGGTCGGACAATATTATTCTGATCCTTTATCGTTCGTGAAAAAAATGACATCTTAAATCTATTTGTTCTAAACTTAATCTGCTAATGCCAAGAAGGAATTTCGGAAGGCGTGGAGCGAATTCAGAAGGAAAATATTAGCGGAAAATTTTAATGACAATCCGAGAGCATTTTGGTTATAAGTCAAAGAAGTTCAGGAAAATAAATCAACTGTTAATTCACCAAAAGAACGATAAAGGCGAAAGAGTTATTAGGAGTTTGAAAAAGGCTAACTTATTAAATTCTTTCTTTCAAAAAGGTTCACCAATGTCTCAACGAATGCCTCCGATAGCTTATCAAATCTGCCGTTGCCCAAAATTGAAATCTTATATAATGGAATAGAGCGTTGGCTGAAAAATGTAAGCCTATATAATCCTTCGGGGCCTGTGAAATACCCGCTCGTATATTTAAGGATCTAGCTTCGGAAATTGCGTCGTGTCTAGAAATCATATTTAAGAAGCCTCTGGTAGATCACAAGGTTCCCAAGGATTGGAAAACGGCTAACGTAACACCAATATTTAAAAAGGGAGACAAGAATGAACCGAGCAATTACAGACCTACTTCCCTCACATCCATTTCGTGCAAGTTTATGGAAAATATGGTTGCTAGTTCTATCGTGAAACATCTCGATAATCAGGAATTAATAATAATAAACCAGCGCGGTTTTTGAAAAGGTGGAACATGCGAGACACAACTTTCGCTTTTTGTTCATTACATTCTTATTTCGGGAAAGAGCAATGTTCCATCGGACGCGGTTTTTCAAGATTTTAAGAGAGCCCTCAACCAAGTACTTCATAGTAGACTACTCACAAATCTAAAAGCATATGACTTAGATTAAAAGATACTGGGTTGAATGGAAGACTTGTTGAATGGTCGGGTACAAAGAGTAGTGATAGATGGAGTTGGCTCAAATGCAGTAGAAGTTTCTTCAGGTGTTCCCGTGGGAAGTGTTACCGGACCTCTTTTATTCCTACTTTACGTTGACGACATTAACTCCATAGTCATTAATAAGATACGTTTATTTGCCGAGGTTTCAGGGGTTTACAAAGATATCCGTGATCCTGAGGGCACAGTTTTGTCAGATAACCTTAATGCTATACGTACATTGCTGGTGTGACACTTGGCAAGTAGAATTAAACTTTAAAAAGTGGGTAGTGATAAATTTAGGAAAAAGAGCAATTCCCTCCCAAACGCCTACTGCATTGGGAACCCCGAAACGGAATGTGTAGACTCAATTAAATACCTAGGAGTTACCCTCACTCACGATCTCTCCTGGGTGAAACACAGGCAGGGGAATATGTGAAATAGCTAACAAAAAATTAGGATTAATTCGAAGAGTACTCGGTAAATGTGATGAAAAGGTCAAAGAGAAATGTTATCTTTCGCTGGTTAGGCCTCGTTTAGAATATGCTGCAAGTACATGGGATTTTTATGAAGTTGGATTGATTGCCGAATTGGATCGCGTGCAGCATAGAGGAGCTAGATTAGTGAAACGTTGTTATGACAAACTTAGTAGCCCATCCAAAATATTAGAGGAGCAAGGCTGGGAAACACTCACGGGGAGAAGGTTAAATTACAGATTGAATCTCTTGCATAAATTGGAAGGATGTCTCTTCAGCGGTGATGTTGAAAATGTATTATTACCCCCATCGTACTACGGTAGGAGAGATCATGCCGGTAAAATTAGAGAGATTAAGTGCAGAGCAGATAGATTTAAGATGTCATTTTTTCCACGAACGATAGGGGATCAGAATAACGTTCTTCGACCCTGCTGGGGGGAGGAAAATATTTTGTTTGAAAATTAGTCTGCCTTGAAATCACACCTTGCCGCACATTTAATCGATGTCTTTCAGGGTACCATGTGTATATACGTATGAATTTTTGTCATTGTACAAACTTGTACAATCAAACTTGTTTCCAGAAAAACGTTTAGTGTCAATGTGGACCGTTCAGGTTTAACACTGCATTCTAAAATAGATCCTGGATTTCGAAAGACTAAAGAAAATATGTATAACCTTGAGAGTGTAATTCGAGCGAAAACATTTTTGCATCTCTGTAAGATCGTTACGAAGATGGTGAGGAGGAAATTCGAGAGCTACTCGTAGAGCGGGCGGCAAGCTTGACGAATTCACGTCGTGAAAATGCCTGCTGTCAATTCTCTCAAAAAGAAATGTTGGACGTCTACGGCTCCTCTGGAATGAAATGAATGGAAACGGTGCATCCTCACTTTCCACCGTCTGCTCCCTCGAACATGAATACCATTGGCAGGGCAATTGTCTTATTTGACGACGAGTGTATAAATATATTTGTTATAATGTGGTGACGCATGCAATGGAGGATGTCGCGTATTGGATTCTTACGTTCTGCTCAAATATCGAGGTGTTTTGGCTTTAGATCAACAAATATCGGAAAATATAATGAAAGCTCCAGAAGTGCTAAATCAGTCTTTTATTTATTTAGTACCCTGTGCAGCACCTCTAGGGTGTGTGGCGGGGGGTGATTACGCACCACACCACCCTTGACCCAAAACACCTCTCCCTCCTAGCGCAGTCGGACAAACGGAATTTTATTCTGATATCCTTATCGTTCGTTGGAAAAATGACATCTTAAATCCATCCGCTCTAAACTCAATCTCTAATTTTATTGAAATTATCTCTCCTACCGTAAAAGGATGGGGATTATAATACATTTTCAACCGGATCTATAAAGAGACCTTTCAATTTTTTGCAAGATTGTATTCAGTAATGTAATCTTAGCTCCGCGAGTGAATCCCAGCGTTAACCCTCCAATAACTTTGATGCGCCACTCTGTTTGTCATAACAATTCAATTGGGCCCGATTCACAAGGAATCAGGCGATCCCATCGCCCCTTTTATAAGGGATCGATGGCTCTTTATCGTAAAGTTTTACAATTTGGGGCACCTTTATATTCAACTAACCAAATTACATTTTTAATGCACTGATGGTTACAATTTACAGGTTGTATATTTCAATGACTCTTCTTTCATTTCTTCACTTCTTTTCTTGCGATCTTCTTGCTTGCTTTACAAATATGTTTCATTCTTGCTTTAAAATGACAGCTTCTCCTCTTCCTTCGTCTTCAGTTCTTGTTCTTCTTGGTTCGCTTTAACTCTTGTTTACAAATTTCGTTGATATGTCCGTGATTAATTTCTGGTTTATGTGTTGTCCAATAGTTTTGATGTGGATATGGTTCCCCAAAAGTTTTCATAAATTTTCTCTTTCTTCGTCGTATGTTGGACAGTACAGATGTCTGTGAGTTGCCGTTTCCTCCTCCAAGGTGCACTCGCATACACTTTCTTTTTCTTTCCTAATTTCCTTTAGATTGGCCCTAAAAGTCTTCGTGCCCTTTTCATATTTTTGTGAGGTGTTTGTTTGTGTAAAATGGAGTATCCATTCTTTCGTTGATGCTTGGGAAGAATTCTCTCTTGTTCTTACCTTTTTCTTTTTTTTTCATTTTCTTCTCCAATCTTCCAAAAATCTCTTTCTTGTTATTTTATTTAGTTATTTTTATTTATTTTATTTTAAAACATTATTCATATACAGAAGTGGGCCCATTTACAGTGAAAATATAACAGAGACATGAAAGAATACAAAATACAATAGCAGCATAACAATAAACAACGAGAACCGAACATGGGAAGGGGAAAAATTTAATTTGTTGACAAGTGAGATACAGTTTGGCTGGTGAAATTGTTAGATGATAAATGAAAAGGATTGACTGTGTGAGGGAGTGGATTTAGAAGGAAGGAGAGGGGAAATAAAGGTGAGCGCTAAGTGAGAGATATCCAAGGAATAGGTAGAGATGGAGTAGGGAGTGGGTGCGGGTGGATGGAGTTGGTATCCTGAAGTTGAAAAGAGAGAGAGAGAGCAGTTCAGGGCAATCAATAGTCGAGTTTAGGCAGAGTTGTGGGGGGGTTTTAAATCACCTTTAAGTCTGCAGATTTGGGGGCTAGAAATGGATAAAGAAGACAGAACAGCATTTAAGGACATGTTGCGGAAATGCGGGACTCGGTGTTTGAATATTTTGGCAAAGAAATGAGAGATTTTAGATTTGTTGGGGCAGAGGTGGACCAAATTGGGGTAAAAATGTGATACTATGGGGAGGACAATTGTTGAAAAGTACGAATGGAGTGCTATTGGATCTTTAATTTCTGTGAAGCGGTAAAGAAGGACAATTGGGACATTGTTTTATTTTTTAGTCTGAATGTGGTCGGAGTAATTTAGCTTATGGTCGGTTAAAACGCCAATATCTTTCACGGTTGTTACTCTATTCGAGGGAGTTGAATTAATGGTGTAGTTGAATGCCAGGGGTTGTTTTTAGAGCAAGAGTCATGATGCTGGATGACACCACAGGGAAATTTGATTTAATGCAAGTTGAAGGTGAATACAGCCAGAAATATTATTGCTTTGCTCAATGTCATTTGCACTAATTTTCACCTTTTGAAGACTTATTTTCCCTATCTTGATGATGTAACCTCTAGTCGCCATAATCAATGGTCTCCAAGAGTCTATCCAGTGTCCTTTTCTGCATGGACATTGTTTATCGCCTGCCTCGTGGCAGCAGTCCTCATTGTCTACTCTTTTACAGTTGGCAAAACATGGTGGTTTTTCTAATGATGTACATTTCCTGGACTCGTTGTTTTCAGAGTAGTGTTCGCATACGTATATCTTGGTCTCCATTACAATATTTGGCGGTGTGTCCGTATTTCTGATATTTATAACACCTGGTGGCCGATATAAAGTCTTTCACCATATACCAGCAAAAATCTAGGAATACCCTATCGTTATTTAGCACCTGCTTTCTGCTGGTAGGATCCACCTCGATGACCTAATTCGTTGTTTGCATTTCTCGTTTGCCAAATTTTAACATCGGCTTAACTGTCCGGGAATAGATCTTTCTGATTTTAATCCCTTCTGCAATGTCTCCTTGTTCTATATTAGCCTTCACCGAATATAAAGCCAACCTTGGTTGTACCTTCACTGGTTTCCTTATTTTGAGGTTATTTTCAGCGATTTCTATTCTTATGCTGTTTTTCCTCGGGGTCCTGATTTTCTGTTTCGACTTTAATCGATTTTGTCTTAGTCCTTATGATATTTTTAATTTTAATCCCTTGCTTCTTGGGGTTTAAAATTTTA
Source organism: Hetaerina titia (assembly GCA_037158775.1). Lineage (NCBI taxonomy): Eukaryota > Metazoa > Arthropoda > Insecta > Odonata > Calopterygidae > Hetaerina > Hetaerina titia. The sequence goes on from CM073775.1 coordinate 101,650,472, forward strand.
AATTAAAGTTCTTTCCGTACAATTTCTCTGATAATGCTAGCGCTTATGTTCATGTTTTGATACGAGACCTCAAGTTTCCCCAACACCCTCTTATGATTATCAATAAGTGTCATTGAAAGGTCTTCCACGTTCTTGATCTCTTCCAAAATTTCATTTTTCTTAGGCGCAGATATTTTTTCCTAGGAAAACTAGTCTTCTCGCTGTATCGCTCGCGGCACTAAACTGACTCGCCAGCAATTGGAGGTCCGCTTCCTCCCCGGGGGAGGCATTGCTATCAGTCATGGCTTGCACTTCGTAAGAAGAGCTCTAATGGAGTCATAAATTCACCACTCAAGAGAAATACTTGCTTAACCATTTAACTACAGATACATTCAGGACTTGTCCCGAACAATGAGGTATCAATAACATTTAAATCTTTAAAGCATTTAAAAATAAAGTTGGCTACTTATATTTGAAGCCTTCAATAAACAGTCACATCCGGGTTCAAGTCAGGCGTCCCCGTTCGTTTTTGACACGAAGCAATGCCAAACCAAATATCCGATATGCACAAATGCACACTACTAGATCACACTATAGTGGAGCACAAACACAGCACCTTTAGATCAGAACTGAATTATAAAAAAAACAAGAAGCGTACACAACAACAATTTTGACAATTTCCTTAAAATTGCACAATAGCACAAAATTTAGTAAAAATAAAAAAGATTGTTAAACCAAAAAGAGAAAATTATAATTATCATATAGCAGACTTTGAAACTTTTGCCAGTCAATTAAACTCTTCACTACCCGAGTTTAAAACGCGCTTAAGTCATGCCACCGAGGAAGAAACTTGGGCACACTTTGTCAACATTATGCAAAAAGGCATCGAGGATTTCGTACCTATAAAGTACGTTAAAGCAAATCGCGAGCCCTGGTGGTACAATGAAGGCGTTAGAAAAGCCCTTCGAAAGCAGAGAATGTTACACTCTAGGGCAAAGAAAGCAGGATTAAACACATCATCCTCGGATAATAAACAGTGGTTGGAAAAGTATACTATAGATCCTCGAAAATTGAAACCAGAATACAATTATGTAGCTCCTTACAAGACTTTAAACGTAAAGTACTCTGCGAGTATTTGGACACTGACCCTTAAGCTTTCTGGTCATATGTTAGAGAAGTAAAATGGGGTAAACAAACAGTGGCTTGCTTAAGGGGTTGTAACAATATCATTCGCACTGACAGTGAGGGTAAAGCTGACATTCTAAATACATTCCTCCAAAGCGTTTTCACGAACAATTTTGCCACCGCGTATTTCTAAGAAACAAATGTATTGTTTCTTGGAGATACGAGGCATGGAGATACTGAACCCCTGGCAAAAATACCAGCGGACAAACAAGGAATTGTCAAATTGCTCAATGAGATTAAACCCAACAAATCCCCGGGTCCCGAAACCTTACCAGCTAGGGTGATAAAACATTTAGCTCCTAACATCGCCCCGTACCTCGAAGTTGTATTTGACAAATCCCTCACAGACTGCAAAGTCTGTGAGGGATTTGTCAAATACAACCACCGTTGTCAGCAAATAATCTGAGATTGCTTCCGTGTGAGATTAAGTCATTAATGTGTATTGAGAATAGAAGCGGTCCTATTACATTCTGATTTTGCATATGGTTTTGTTCCCTTTTACGGGTGGCGACCTAACACCCCCCGCCACACGCCCTTGCGGCGGCTTGCGGGGTATCGTGTAGATATTGATGTCCGCTCGCTACCACTGCTCAACGCCAACACCGTTTGCGACAAAAACGTTTTACAAATCTGGTTCCTCGAAGGAATTGCTCTTTTTCTACAAATTCATCAATACGCACTTTTTTGTTTAATTCTCTATGCCAAGTGTCGCACCAGCACCAAGTCACTCGTTAAAGATGTATTATTCTCAGGATTACATATATCTTTATAAACCATTGCATCGTCGGCGAAAGCCTTTATCGTTTTTGAGTAAATTAACTGTAGACTTATTTTCTTAAACCTCTCTGACGTACGACCAAAATGATTTCCGTTTTTCTATCAAAATTTCCGCTAATTTTTTCCTTTTGTATTCGCTTAACACTTTACGAAATTCATTCCTGGTATTCGCCCTAGATATCTTGTGTGATGATAACCTTAAGTGATCTCATTCTATTTTTCGCTAGAGAATTCTTCCCTAATATTTTTCATCTTGGCGTGACATAGCCTTTTACGCAATGATTTTGTTATATCCGCGTTGTCGCCTCTAGATTTCATGTTATCTTTTATAATGTTACCGGGAATAAACTTATTGACTGCTGAACTCGTGATCCCAAGGAAGTGATTCCACGTATCCTCGGTATTTCGGTGATTACTATCTTTCTTAAAACTAGCAAATTGACTGTATAACGCATTTAAGACCATCGTAGTCCTCTTCTTTGAACAAGTATATATAGTATTTCTTATATGCTACTTATTTCGGACCATATGAAGCGAAACCTTAGCATTTACTGTCCTGTGATCACTGATTCCTTTAATAGTTTCTATAGTTTTTCTAACTTTTTCGGGAATATTCGTCGCTAACAAATTAAGAATATTATCGCCCCTATTTGGTGAAGTGATAAGATGATTCAATGAGTTCGACGTAAAAGAATTCAAAAGCGATTTGCATATCTTTGTCTTTCCCGCCCATTTTAAAACTACATACTATGAGACATTGAAATTTCTACCGATTATAACGTTGCGATCATTTTGTCGGGATAAGAAACTTTTGATTTGCTGATCTAAATGCATCATTGAATTATCTCTCATTTTCGTCCTACGGGCAGTAAAATGCAAATGCGCACATTCTTTTGGATTTAGGACTTTTTTTAAAATACTGAATGGTAAAGAATGGATGCAGAGTTTGGCCATGGGATCAGCGCCTATTTCGAATTGAAGAGACGGGAGGGAGTGAGTATTCGTGACGTCTCAGTATTGCAAGGTTGGCAGAGTTTTGGAGCATAAACTATCTGGACAGGAAGACTGCGTTCGTGGGGTGGATTTCAATAAAAAGTGTTCAAGCCAAAACATAATTATTTGCAAATTTAAATGGAAGATATATTATTTTACGACGACATTCGTCGAGTGCACGTTATGTTTTCAACATCGGTTTAAACCTGAATGAAATTTAATTAAAATGAATGATTTTCAATGAGAAAAATTAAGAGCAAACGTAAGGAATACACGCGCGACTAACTAGTAGTCCCATACGCCTTTCCGGTCCGGCGGTTGGTGGCGCTCGTGCCTGCCAAAACGCAAATCGAGGATTCGAGTCTCGCATCGGGGACCCGCGCGTTGTTCGGCCCTCGGGGAACTTGATGGCGGGCCAAATGCAGGCTTATCGGAACATCATTGGCCCTGGCGGGGATCACCGGTAGTGCCCGCGAAGCAAATCAAGTGCTCCCCGCATAGCGGGGTGAGTCGAAAGACGCCTCTCGAGTACTTAGCATGACTCTGAGTCACCTTTGTCGACCCACTCGTGTGCAGTCATTATAGTTGAGAATAGCGACCTCATTAGTGCCATACGGGATAAATTTGGGGGGGGGGTGGCAGGTGAGGACCTAGGGGGTGGGGGCGTAATGCGTTCACTCTCGGCTGGATCTAAGCATTGATGGCGCCAGTCGGAATCCGGTCGGTTTAGCCACCCATTGGGCGGGCGCCACCTTACTGCGAGAGTGGTATTCATTCACCCTTGTCATTTTATGGCATCGCCCGGCGGTTTGAAACGAGACACTATCTGCGCATGTTTTTATAACCTACCGAGGAAAGCATGCTTGGGAGGAAGTTTGTCGTGTGCGGTAAGGCACTAAATGGTGTTAACTTCCACGGTAACGACATGCTCTCTGTAACTCTTCCACCATTTCCGTTTTTGCCAAACTGTTTCCTGGATTGCCTTTGGGTTCGCCGCAGACTACACCGGATTATCATTATTACCCGCGTTATTTCCCCGAGGACTAACTGCAGCGGCGCCCACCTTTACGTGGAGTCGGATTTCCCGCGCGAAATCTAATTTCTGGCCGCCGTTGCGCGGTGAGGGTGCAGCCAAATGGTCGGGGAATCGCCGGGGGGAGGGGGGGCGTGCAAGCTTCCCCGGTCGCGGATGAGCCGCCGCTTTTATCGTGGTGCACGGAAAGAAACGGAGGGCCGAGGCTTGCCTTCAACAGTCGAAAACAAAGGAACGTGCCCAATCTTCTTGTCTCCATCGCTGGTTTTTTTGACATAGCTCGAGAAGGTTTGGGATGGATAGGGCGCGTTGGGGAGAAGGTTTTTGAACAATGCTGCCTTGGAGGCTAGCCAAGAGAAAGTGATGCACTTATGCATAATCACCTGGTCGCTTTCTTTCTTTTTCAACCCCCTGCACCGACCGCCACCGTACTGCAAACATTGGACGTGCAAGGGAACCTTTATCTTCGAATATTTAAGTGAACAGTTGCAGTTATTGTTCTCTGATTTTTTTGAGAAGCCAAAAATATATATTTCCTCTTATGAAGGCAGTGTTTTAAAATTTGGAGAAGATTAAATGGGACGAAGCAAAGTTGCTAAGAAATAAAATGCGAGAGGATAAAATGGCTCAAAAACCGGGAAAGTATACGCAATAGATATAGACGAATAAGAATTTAGTAAATGAATGACAAGGGAAGCTCAAGGATAGAGACATGAAGCGTGAAGAAATGCACGGTGATGTGGTTTTAAAGTGATTGAAAGCAACAATTTCAGAGTGTAAAAATCATTCGCCTTGAATGATTTTTACACTCTGAAATTGTTGCATTGAAATGCACATTAGCGAATGACTCCGTTAAAAGGTACTGTTACGGCATCTCCCGCAGTTTCTTGAAAGTGATTGCAGTTGAATCATGTGGAAAGCAGCAATGAAAACGCCATTTGGGGTGTAGTGCTATTCGGAAAGAAAGAAAACAAATAATCACAAATAACGAAGAGAAAGCCAAGTTGTGAACTTTGAGGCTGTGTCCATGAGCACGAAAAATGAGGTGGTTTAGTGGCATTGGGTTAATTTCTAAAATCATCACTACAATCACCTGCCGAATGCTTCTCAGAGAAGAATCCTTGAGATATCGGTGTGGGCCGGCAGAACGGGTTAGGCCCGAGGAATCGGTTAATTCGTCTCCTCGGGATACGTGGTTCAACAGAATGAGAAATACACCTTTCCTTAGTCTGGTGTGAGACATGACGCATTCGCTGCTGTAAAAATCCCATTTTACGTATTTCAAAAAGGAGTTCACGGTCCGCACGCGGAAGATGCACAGAGGCGGCAATTGTTCAAGGAGACAGGTTTACTTCACCACGGTCGAGCATCTAGATTAGAAAAACTCACCGAATAATAATGGAATGGAAGGCATTTTTTCTAGTTTAATCGTATGCAAAGTTAATTAGTAGTTAATTCACTCAAAAACGATAAAGGCTAGATCGTAACCAGCTGTTTGGAAAAGGTTAACTTATTAAATTCCTTCATTCAAAACATCTTCGCCAATGTTTCACTAAATATCCGTGATGGTTTACCAAATCGTGCTGGTCAACCGAGGCCCAAAATTGAAATCTCATAAAATGGAAAAGATTGCTTGCTGAAAAATAAAAAGTATATTGAATCCTTTGGCCCCGATGAAATACCCTCTCGTATATTAGGGAGCTAAAAATTTCGCCCTATTTAGAAATCATATTTATGAAATCGGCAGTAGATCACGAGGTTGTCAGGGATTGGAAAACGGCCAGTGGAACAGCAATATTCAAAAGCGGAGTCAAGAAGGAACCGAGCAATTCTGTTATTGCCCGGCTCCTTCTTGTATCTTTTTCCTTCACGTGCATTTCGTGTAAGGTTATGGAACATACAGTTGGTAGTTCGATCGAGAGACACCTCGATAGTCAGGAGTAATTGATGAAAAATCAGCACGATTTCCGAAATGGTAGATCCTGCGACAGACACAACTTGCGCTTTTTGTTCACGATATCCTTATTTCTGTAGAGAGTAATGAACCATTCGACGCAGTTATTCGAGATTTTAAAAGGGCTTTCGACAAAGGACCGCATAATACACTTTCACGAAGCTAGAAGCATATGGTATAGATGAAAATATCCCGGGCTGGATTAAAGGCTTTCGAATGTTGAATGCTCGGGTACAAAGAATGGTCATATATGGAGCCCACATACGGTAGAAGTCACTTCGGGTGATCCTCAGGGAAGCGTTATCGGACCTCTTTTATTCCTTCTTTACGTTCACGTAATTGACTCTGTAGTCACAAGGAAGATTCGTTCATTTGCCGACGATGCAGTGAGTCTCTTCATTGATCAGGTCGAAAATGTATTTTTAACCCCATCGTTTTACGGTAGACTAGATCATGTCAGTAAAAATCGAATAATTAAGTGCAGAACAGATATATTTAAGATGTCATTTCTTCCACGAACGATAAGGGGTATGAATAAAAAAAAACGTTTGTCCGACCGCGCTAGGAGAGAAAGGTGTTTTGGGTCAAGGGTAGTCTGGTGTGCGGTCACTCCCGGCCGCACACCCTGGTGGTGGCGTGCAAGGCTTAAACTAAAATGGGAAGACAATATTGAAGCCGTTGTAACGATTTTCATAGAGGAAGGAATGTGATACCGGCGAACTCCATTTGTTTTAATTTTATTGAAATCATTTTAAAGCTAACTGGAACGTGTCGTTCATGTCAAAGGGATTTACTGTTGTTTGCCTCTTCGGAGCAGCCCTTGGAAGGTCGTATGAGGAACGGGCGACGGCGGTCGGAGGGTCCTCTGGAGATGCTTGAGGGTGAGCAATGGCGAACGAGTGCACCTCGTTAGCATTGGTGTTAAGAGCTGACATTTTGCAAAGGAATCAATTAATGAAAATGAGACCTTTGAAATCTCGCAGGAACGCTTGGTATCCATCAACAATATTTGGACGGCCAACTGATGATTCTGATGATGCCTGCAACGAAATTGTGGAGAAATGAAAATTCACGGTTGGTTATAACGATGAATAAAAGCACAAAGATGAAAGCAAGTGAACAAAAAGTTCAGCAATCAACTCGATGGCTAATTTGATAAATCGGGGTCAGGCTAACCATGCTCTTATTTTGAACAATTTCCGCGCGGGGAGTGAGGCATTGATTCATACATTAAAAGGGTAATCACAAAGATCAATTTCTTTCCACAGACTGCCGGCGCATTAAAGTCATATATAATTCACATGTACGAAAAGTCATGTGGTTGTGAAGGTAATTAGGTATCCGGAGGCGTCCCAAAAACTGAGCCCGGGCCCTCTTGCCAGCAGCCGAATACTGCCCACTGGACTACTACTGCACCCAGAAATGAGTGACGTCTTAAATTTAACCCCATCGCTCTCTCAAACAAGCCAATCACCTCATAATAAAAAAGAGCAATCAGTTTTCCTTGCAGCAACTAATTACTCTTTGTTCTTTAAATGAAGATCCTTTTACATAGTACCCTTCAACCGACGCTAGGGTGTGCTGCTGGAGTTGACTGCAAACCAGACTACCCTTGACCTAAAACACTTTCCCTCCTAGTGAGGTCGGACAAACGTTATTTTATTCTGACCCCTTATCGTTTGTTGAAAAAAGACCTTTTAAATCTATCTGTTCTACATCCCATCTCTCTAATTTTATTGACATGATCTCCTCTACCGTAGTACGATGGGATGAATAATGCATTTTCAACACCTCCATTGCTAAAGAGACTCCCTTCCAATTTATGCAAGAGCTCCAATATGTAATTTAACCTTCACCCCGTTAGTCATTTCCAGCCTACCTGCCCTAATATTTTGGATACGCTACCAAGTTTATCATAACACGTTTCACTAATCTAGTTCCTCTACGGTGCACGCGATCCAATTCGGCAATAAATCCAACTTCGTGAGGATCCCATATAATTGCAGCATATTCTAAATGAGGCCCATCCAACGACTTATAACATGTCTCTTGGATATTTTCATCACATTTACCAAGTATTCTTCTAATTAATTGTAAATTTTTGTTAGCTTGTCCACATATTCCCCGTAAATACTTCACCCAGGAGAGATCGTGAGTGAGGGTAACACCTAGGTATTTAATCGAGTCTACACATTCCATTTCGGTGTTCCCAATGCAGTAGGCGTTCGGGTGGGAATTTCTCTTTTCCCAAAAATTCATCACCACGCACATTTTCAAGGATACTTCAAATTGTCAAGTTTTGCAATGTTCTAGAATTCAAAAGCTTCAAAAGTTGAATGATAGTCTCCAGCATTATAAACTGTCAAATGCCCGAGTTTATGGATTGTATTTACTTCAACCGAACCACCTAGATGTGGCCATGTCATTCTTATTTAACCGGCCTCTCATGATTTGCCACTCTCTGCGCCGGTGAAGAACACGACGTTTAACAGCGTGGCCGTATGAATTTAGTAGCATGGCCTTAAGAAGTGTGTTGTCTGCAGGAAGTGAATTTAAACTGCATCCTAAAAGACCACGCGCGCTTTCAAAATGGCGTAGCGCTCTTATGTCGTAAAGAACTATCTGTTAAACAACAAGCCAATGGCAGATCTAAAACGGGCAATTTTAGGCACTAGTGATAGAAACAGAGTGGTGTTTATCTCGGATGGGGCGATCGCGAAAAGAGGAGGAAGTTGCCTTGCTTCGCAGCCGTGTGCCAACGTAGGTTTAGAAACAAGTGCCCTATGCCTCGGTCTTTTATTTTTGTTTGAAATGGGGAGCCTTTTGTACAGCTTTCGAATAAAAAACAGTCTTTACTTTACATTCAATGTTTCCAGGGGTTTCGCGGCATTACATTAATTTTATTGTACAATTTTGAGCACTTTTCGAGTTAAATTATGGATTAGCGATAATTAGTAGTTTAAAATTCCAGCTCTAGTGTTCGCCATGTGCCAAGATCAATTTCTCAAATGATAAGCTAATTTGGCGATTATTTTTTCGCTATAAATTTAATGCACCTAATCTATTGCATGCGTTCCATCTAGTGGCCTGGATCTATTTATCTAAGTCCAGCTGTATTTCAATCCTAGGAATTGTTTTACTGCAGCCCTCCATTCTACTCTATTTAATGTCAATACCCTCAATCCATGATACCTTCTCTGTTTCCCTCCTTCTTAGTTTTTCTTATGTACTAGTCTTCCTCGAGAAATCTTTCCTTCTATTTTTCCTTCTATTATATTTTTAATTAATCGATTGTGCCTCGATGTGTGTCCACTCCATCTATTTCTTCTTTGGCGTAGAGTGCTCCATATGGTCCTACCCTCTTCGGCTCTTCTATATACTTTCTCGTTCCTCTCTTTGTCTGTCCATTTAATCTTCATCATTCTCCTCCAGCACCACGTTTTAAAGGCTTCTATTCTTCGCTGGTCCACTTTTCCAATATTTAATGTCTCCGATCCGTAGAGTGCCATGCTCCACCCGAAAGTCTTGACGAATTGCTTTCTGGTTTCCAGCATAAGGTTCTTTGAACATAGTAATTGCCTCTTCTCAATGAATGCGTTCTTAGCTTGGGCTATTCTTCGCTTGATGTCAGTCGAGCTTCTCCCATCCCATGTTATGCTGCTGCCCAGGTAGATGAAGGATTCAATTGCTCTAGTTTCACCCATCGAATTGTGATCGCTTCTCATTCAGCTTCTCTCTTCCGCACACAAGGATTTTAGTTTTCTTTTTTCTTTTGTATTTTATTATACATTTGCATATAATTTGTATATATTTCTTATTTTATTTTGCATTCATGGTGTCTTCATTCCATCCCTTTCCACTCTTTGTTAACTCCACACATCCACCTCAGCATTCCTATTCTCAGCGATTCTTTTCTTCCGTCCGTGTACTCGTCAAGCTGACGCAGTCTCTGCGCCATATAGCGTCGCAGATCTCACCAATGACTATGGTGTATTTTGATTTATCTTTCAAATCGCGTTAATATTGCTCAGGACTCCGCTCTCATTTCTCTTAGTTCATCCGCATTTTATTTTCAGCTCAGTTTTTGCCTCCATCCCTCTCCACTCTTGATCCAGGGCATACAAATTCTTTGAGTGATGTTAATTCGATGTCATCTACTCCTCTACTTATACTCTCCACCTCTTCCGACACTTTTCCCCATCCTTACAGTTTCCTCTGGTCTATGAGGCATTCCTTCCGCTAGCAGCATGCTCCTCGGTGGTCTACTCATCACATTCCTAACACTGCATCTATAAACACATCAAAGAGATATGGACTTTGAGCTGATCACTAATGCAGAAGCTCAGTTTCCACGAGAAACTCTTTAGTTTTACCGACACTACTCCTAATTTGGGTCTCTGCTCTCTGCTTTTGGGTGTGTGCTAGGAAACTCGCGGGCAATATTCAACACCTTACGCTTACCTGAAGTTCACTGACGTCATGTTTCCCATGATATAAAGGAGCTTCTGAATTCTAATTTTAATATTCATATTCAAATATTTCCTCATGGGAAGAAATTTGTCCGTAACTATACTTTATAAAAGGAAACGTATTTCTACGGTTTCGTGAGCTTGAACCATATACACGTAGAATACATGACGGAAAAAAATGGCCTGGAAATATGGAAAATTTTGTTCTGGAAATTATGGAAATGTCTCAAAATTTTGTCTTTAGATCTGCGTGGTCACCCTGAACCCTTGTAATCCTACTGTTTCTTTTGCTCGCTTACTACATCCTCTCGCCTCAGCGTCTTATCCGGGGTCATACTGGCTCCTTTTCTGCTTCTCCCTTTGGTTCCACTATAGAACATCTAATATGCCACCCCTTTGGCCTTGTTTTCCTCCACTTCGTTTCTTGCAAGCACTGAATCTGCACCATCCTTGCTTGCGCCAATTCCACTGTCTCCGCTCTGACATTCTAATCGCCCCTAGGCTAATACACAAGGTTTGTATAAAAAGTATCGGCAACAATTTTTTCCTGACATGTGCGTGAAGTGTTGACGCCCTAGCCATTCTCATTTCTCAGTTTTCCATCATTCCATTCGGTTTTGGCCGAGGCTTATTCACGGCCGGATGCCCTTCCAAATGTCAGCGTTCCGCCGCCGACGCTCATGCACTCAGACTTGGGACCGGCGCCTCGCCTGGCTTACCTCCTTGGGTGACTTGTTTTGTTGAGTCCATGTTGACAGCATCATACGCGGATCGTTTAAATTTTGTTTTACTCACTACTATGTTTTGGCTTTAATCCAAAGTGCAGTTTAATCAACAGAAGCCAATGCTTGCTTAAATGTCATTTCTTGATTTCCCCGTTTTTGCGTTTCACCACAGAAAATAATTAGCAATCAGTGGTATTACTGTTAAGTTATGCTAATAATTCTAAAATATCCATTAAGTCAGCAATATATCAATATGGGTGACTATTATTGCTAATGCGCGCTATTATGTAATTAAGGATACTCATTTGGAGTTGGCGATAAAGTGGGCGAGAATCGGCGAAACGGATGAGGAGACCTCGTCTGAGTGGAAGCGCGCCACGGACTCTGTCAGCTGATCTCTAAGCGCGCAAGTTAGTTTTTTATTATGCCAGCTGAAATGGTGGACGAGAAATAGATGCAAATTAAGGACGATCAAGTACTTACGTAGTTTTATAGGAGTGATTAAGGATACATTATCAATTAAATACTTAATCAAGAACGTCATAGCTTTTTTACGGTTCTCTTTTTGAAGACGTCTTCGCCCTTCGTACACTTCAGTGGAAACTTCGGAAATGAAAAGTTTAGTGATTTTGTTTAATGAAAGATGTTTTTATTCTTAATTTTACAATGGAAACGTCATCCACTTTCTCATTCCCGTATTCCACCCGTACGCTTATTTGAGATCACGGTACGTAAGGACTGATACCATCAAGAGAGCCTCTCATGAGGTCAGTATGTTCCATCGATTGATTGACGGAATTGCAAGTGTGAGGGTGGTCATCGAAATAAGATGCTTTGTAGTCCTTTTGTGGGTCGCTGGAAAAAACCATCATGTTATCGAACATCTCGAGCGTTTATTTGTTCTCCTCGCTCACGTCCCAGGGCACAGCTCTGCCCCCGCTACCTTGTATTGTTTGCAGGCTGCACTTGGCCTAGATATCCGAGGGATAGAACGTGGAAGACCCAGGGCCTCTCTTTCTTAGCCTCATTTTTGCAAGTCTCGGAGGAAATGTTGGCGCTCTTCACCTCCTGCGAACGCAGGGTTTTAGCGGCGTCTCCTTTTACTTAGCTGCTGCATGCCGTAAAAGAATTGCATGCACTTGCATTTACATGGAGAGCGACGCTTCTTTGGAATCTCCAACCTTTTGTTTCCATTCATCGAAAAAGCAAATACCTTCGAAACAAGAACTGCGCAGATGTGTGTTCGTGCATCAAATGAAATTTAATTAAAAATCGAAATTTTGAAAAGTCCTTGACCTCCATGATCATTCATTGTGGACTTGAATTTATTCTTTCCTCTCGCGGCGCCCTTTGATCGTGATGATGGAATATAATAGAAAGGGAAAACTTTAAATGCGACTGAAATCAAGAGAATTGAGTTTGATTTATGTAAGACAGCTTAAATCAGGGTCTTCTTAAATCCATGTGATGTAAGTGGAGCGTGCCGATTTCCCCTAAATAATAAATGTAGTATTTAAAGGGTGTTTTCAGTTGTGGCAACACCGTCTGTCCTCACAGTGTGCTTTAGTCACGCAAAAGAATAATGAATATTGGAATATCAAATCGAAACGGTTGATTTTTTTAATTAAATGTAAGCAAGTGACTTAAAAAGGCAACTGATCATAAGGTGAGTGAGATTAACCCCCTTGGATTCATAATAATAAAAGTAGCAACATTGATATCTACTTGATTCTGAAACACCTCCCCAGGGAATCATCTCGTAAAATTCTCACCCGTAAAATGCTTTATTTTCGATTTGACAAGAATGAAATTTGTATAATATTCATTCCATTAATAATTATGACTAACTTTCCCTACTATCTTAAGGGAAAACAAACAGTGTCCGGATATAATTACGTGAATACTGTTTAAAATTATGTGAAACTGTAAAACTCGGATACTAGGGTGCTCTATTATTGAGAACATGTGACCATGTCACTAAGTAGTTTTTTAAATGACTGTTTAAAAGAATTTTTTCGAGAATTGTTAGCCGGAAAAGAATTCCTTTCGAAGGGTTAGTTCATTAGAGTACTTCTCTGATTTCGTGGTCACTCCTGCAAATGCAGTCATGCGGCTAACATCTGCCCCTCAGTTGTCGACATTAAAGTCGTATGATTTGGATGGATTCAATTGGTTGTTTTTTATGCAAAAGGAAGTTTGTGTAAAGCCATGCTTCATTCATTTCTTTGGCGGTTCATGCGCGAATAAGCGCTCACGTGTGTACGACGGAGAGGAGATCTCAAGAAAAGTAGGTCTGATTGTAGCATAAATATTTTAAAAGCTGTATCACGTAACAGAAGTCGTGAGCTAGAGAGAGGCGACTCTTGAAGGAAGCGCAACAATTAACGAGCGTGAAAAGCATTCGGCGTGGATCCAGGAGCATCAGAAGACACCTCATCTCCTTTAAATTGAAAGGTCATGGGGATAATAAGATAGCAAAAATATTACAATCTACAATCGAAACGCACTCTACGAATAACTTTGCAATTAAAGGAGACAGGATTGCTGCACTCACTCGATACGTAAAGGGTGCAACTGTAACCAAACTGCAGGAGAGCTCGCAAGGGTGGCGTGGATCCCTGCGCACCTACAGGTAAATTGGAAAATATGATATATAATTTTGAAATAAAGTACGCAGGCGAGATATGCTCTTTATTTTCCACGCTAAATGATACGAGTTGTATATTTGAGGCTCAGAGATGATAACTAACGATTGATAGAATATTTTGAATGTTTTAATTGTCAGATCTGATATTTGGTAAACAAGTTTATAAATAATGCAAGATCCCGAACCCAAAGACAGAGTAATTTAAGGAAAAAACATACGCTTCCGATGCATTCAAGACACGGAATTACTAAAGCAAGGTTTGTGCTGCCGCGGGGTAGGTAGTTCCATTCAAAAAGTTCGCGGACTGGAGATCAATTGAATCGTAAGTGTTGAAATGAGGCAAAATATTGTTTTATTTTTGTCCATATTTTCCTAATTTTATAGTTTAAATCGAATTACATTATTCTCGAGAATGCATTGCATATGTTTGAATGATTTTGAATCGACTGAGAAAGACCATGTATCTAACGACGCCTATTGCCTTTGCAAAAATGCTGATCGAAAAATTTACCTCGAGCCTCCAGGGTACCTATTACCAGATATTCCATCTTCCACACTCCCTAGCGGTGGCTTGAAGGGTACTAAAATAAATTAAATGTTACAATGTGCAGAATTCATACCATGGCGTACTACTCTAACCGAAAAATTGTAACAGTGCTGGCGATAAACTGGGCTGTATATCCTGATATAATGCAGCATAAATAATGTTGAATTAAATCAATAGGGGTTTGACATGAATCCTAAAAACTCGATTAAGACTAACCAACGTGCTGATCGTTGAAAGAGACAAAGAAACACATATTTATAAATAAGTATTTCTGGCTTGCCATACGCAATATAAAATTGCTAAAACTCCGTGGGCATCGTCGGGAGGTAAAGCACCTTCTGATACTTAGGTCTGTCAGACGACGTTTTCTCGTGGCCAACCAGCGTATTTCTCTGTGGGCATCCAGCCATTGTCACGGTCCGTCAAGTACCGTACAATTTACTGCAGTATTTTTTACATCGAATCATCGTTAAGGCATCCTGCCTATTTTAAAGGTACGACGGTCCCTGACGAATACTTATTTCTAAGTCCTTTGGGAACTTCCTCTTCCTTTCTTCAACTCTTCTTAACTTCTTCCTGGCTTCATACCGTCTTAAAAGCCTTCTTTCTTCCTTCCTCTCCTCTACCCTGCTTAACCAACATCCCCCCTTCTTTCAAAGCCTTCAACATTCCATTAATTTTCAATATTTCCTCCACTAACGGTGTCTGCCTTATTTTCCTCCATAACTTAATCTTCGCTCACTCTATGAAGCCTCGGCGTTCGTCTTCCTCTCTGTTCTCCTCTTATTTCCTCCATTTCTCAGCGCACGAACACCACAAAGTCTCCCAAGCCTATGCTCATCCCCTTGTCTCGAAGTCGAGATCACGCATCTCTGAAGTTCCAACACTCCGTAATTCAAGGGGAGGGAAGTCTTGCATTGTATCAATAAAATTGTAGCTTATCTTCATTTTATAAAGATGTCATGTTATTTCAAGTGAATCAATAATTATGTGGCACTCTTCTTTAAAAATTTCTTTATGTTAGGATGTTGCATCACGCGCCTCTTTCCTTCCTTCACTGCCGTGACGAGCCGATCGTCTTGCTGTAATTGAATTCCACCAAGGGCCAAGTGTGCGATATTAAAATACTGCATAAATATATGAGTTTAGTTTGTAGATTGAACAAGGTTGGTGACATGGAAACGAAAACAGTGTACAAATCCCTCAACTTCGATCGGAAAGGACGCGGGCAACTTTTAAGATGGATTCTAGCTTTAATTTGCGGGCATTTGGTAGGTCCTGGATCACAGCGACCCAAAATTGGTCTATGATTGTGCTAAATTGGCGTTTTATTTTTAATGCCAAATATTTTAAAGCACCAACACAAAAAACCAAAGCTACAATGGTTTTTGTTAGAAATAATCCCCATTTAGAAAAATGATTTATTTTAGCCAGGGTCCAACTATTTTCGGCGATTTTCAAACACACTGTCTGACTATGAATTGCACAAGTAATTTAGGTGAGCATAACATTTTCTGTTTGCAGCGAAGTTGTTCACCGTTGCCTTTTGCTTTCCTTCGTCTCTAATCACTAATTTTATCTTGGTGTTAAATGTGTGCATTCCTTTCTATTGTTTCTGGTTCAACTTTGTGAAAGTTCATGTTCATTAAATTAAGAACACAATGTATATATCTACTGCTCTTTATTCTCGTATGACTAGTTTCCACGATTAGGCGTCATCATCAGGTACAAAAATAAAACCAGCTGCGGTTCGTTTATATAGCATTTATAAGGGAGAGTGGAGTGGATGAGAGAGGGGGTAAAAAAAGAGGGGTACACTCTGGGTTGCGATCGGCGTAAATGGGAAGGAGGATAGGGGTGTTAAGTGTCAGTGATTGGTGGGTTCACAGTGGGGGCGGGGGGTTTTTTTGTCTTTCGGTGAAGGAAAGGGGTACTTCCATGATTGAGGAGAGGTGTTCAAAAAACAATAATTCGTTCACCAAATGACTCGTTTTTAAATTCTTCCTAATTTCAAGCTCCTCCCACTTGTCCATCCTCATCCCTTTGTCCATCTGGTGTAAGAGTTCTGGGTTGAATTCACTCTCATGGTTGTTTTCCCAAAGATGTTTAGCGAAGTGCGATTGCTTTAGGTCACAATTCCTAAAACAGTGTTTATGCTCTTCCGCCCGTGTTTTTAATGACCTCCCCGTTTGGCCTATGCATATAGCACTACAATCGTTACAAATTAACTCATAAATGCCACTTTTATTCTGTTTTACCACTTTGTGCAATATGATATAATAACAGTGTGCATTCCTTTTGGGACATTTTTTCCATAAATTTAAGAATAGGTGTATTGAAAATTTTTGCAAGTGATTTTGGCGCATTCGTCAAAATGCATTGAATTTTCTTTTACGTGAGGATATTTTTTATACCATATTAAGATGTGGCTTATTCTCAGAAGAGATTAATTTCTTTCAAAATTTATCCTGCAACATTCCCGCTCGACATCTTTCCACAGCCGCTTCATCAAAAAGTTAAGCAGTGCCCTCAGGTGCCCTCAGGCCTTGTATTTTGAAATGCGCTTAGTAGACGCTAGTGGATCCAAGAAGGGAGCATACCCTCTCCTTTGCCTTCTGATTTTTTTGGTTTTTTTAGTGAACATTTTAATGAATATTACTAATGTTTTCGAAAATACTTTTAAAATACCGTTTCCACTCGAGAAAAGTGGTATATACTAAAAGGTGTTTGAATTACTTGAAATATTTAGTTACATATTTCGATAGTTTTTCATGATTTTTAACCGGATTCTTCAGGCGAGACGACCTGCCCTAAGTGCAGATTAATCTGTTTAGTGGACAGTATTGGAGGCGCTGGAATTCCTCCAATAATGCCAACTCAACAGATTAACCAGTGCAAAGGAAAAAACCCGAGAGACCTTAACTAAAGTTTCAAAATGAAATCAAAACCACTAGGTATCTTTCCATGAGTTTTATTCAAGGGTCCAACTCGTGGAAAGATACCTAGTGGTTTTGATTTCATTTTGAAACTTTAGTTAAAAATGAATTTCCACATAGTTGAGCCTAAAACCATAGAACATACCGAGAGACCTTCTTCGTCATTTTAAGATTGTTACTCTAATCTATTGACTCCTGGAAATGAGAAGACAGAATCTTTACATGATGACTCATTACTGTTTCGGGTAAATTACAAATATGGTGAATATTAAAATGTTTAACTGTATTGTGCATCCTCGGCCTTTGTGGTGGTGGATTTTTGGAAAAAGAAGCGATTCCATCCCGAACGCTCTTTGCATCGGGAACCCCGAAATGGAAGGTGTAGACTCAATAAAATACATAGGAGTTAACCTCACTCACGATCTCTCCTGGGTGAAACACATACAGAGGAATATGTGGGCAAGCTAACAAAAAATTAGGATTTATTGCAAGGGTCCTTGGTAAATGTGATGAAAAGACCCAAGAGAAAGGTTATCTGTCGCAGGTTAGGCCTCATTTATAGAATATGCTGCTAGTAGTATATGGGATCCTCACGAAGTTGAATTAATTGCCGAATTGGGTCGCGTGCAGCGTAGGGGAGCTAGATTTGTGAAACATTGTTATGATAAACTTAGTAGCCTATCCAAAATATTAGAGCAGCTAGGCTGGGAGTCACTCACGGAGCGAAGGTTAATTACAGATTTTAAATGTCTTGCATAAATTGGAAGGACGTCTCTTTAGTGGCGGTGTTGAAAATGTATTATTACCCCCATCGTACTACGGTAGGAGGGATCATGTCGGTAAGGGTTTTTCAAACTCATTCTTGACCGAGACGCTTTAGTGGGTGCGTTCCGAGTGGCAACAGGCATGCGAATGAAATGACAAATCGCACACACGTTGATGGATGTTTTTGGGGCCTCTGTTTTTTAGGAGATCGTTTTCGCGAGCAAGTAGGCCGGGTGAATTTTCTTCAATTCTCTTTCTGGGCGCTGACTCTACGTCGTTCCGCGGGCGTGTAAAAATATACGGCCGTAGTCTACAGCGGTAATGTTGAGTCTGAAATTAAATGGGTTTCGAAGTATCACGGTGCGAAATATTGGCGACACTCGGACAGCACCCAGTGTTAGCACTGGCCATCAACGCGGGATGCTCATCATCGGATTTTGCGCAGACATATTAAAGACACATTCCAAAAACGAGGTTCATGTACCATTTTTGCTACTTTGCTTTAAAAATCTTTACGCTTACCAAACACATTGAAATTGATGACGTTCAGATTTCACGCATTATTGTTCGGCTAGGTATACTCACTCATTATACCGTGAAACAGTGCATTTTCATTGGTTGGGAATTAGAAAAATCAACATAGACGCATAGAACTTCTCTTAAATCACGTATGACATTATTTATTTAGTTGATTTGGGATTTCGTCCGACTGCATCCATATTGCACAATGTGACTATTTATTGGGAAGGTTACCTTCTCATGCAATACAGGGTTTCCCTCTATTGCCGAAACGGTTTTGTATCTTCCTACTACCCCTCCACCTTCCCTTCTCATCATTGGCTCCACGTCTCAGCTGCGAGCGTGTCGACAGTCGGAGAGGCTCCTCACTTATGCCCAGCGGAGGGCATGAGTGAGGAGGCCCTTTCCCTCTCATTGGTGGGAAGGGTTGTGTGGTGGACGCCCCTCGCGACCTCAATCTCCGAGGCAGTCGAACATCGCACAATTCAATTGTGAATCTAGTGAAACTAAATTATATTTGCATTTAACTAATTGTTCTTGTGTCTAATTATGGTATTTGGTCAAATTAATGAAGATACCACAATTATATTTAAAAATATTGGTATTATGATTATTAGCTGTTATTTCAGGAAAAAAACTTTTTAAATATCCTGAAAAAATAAAATTTTGACGAAGTCATAGTTTCAAAGAGCACTTAAAAATATATTTCACTCCTCAATTATTACATTCACCGTTCAAGTATTATACCATGTAAAATACAAAAAGACGAAGTTACCACTACATAAATAATAAATTCGATAATTACTAGCAGACACCGTATGGATTACCAGCGCTGTTTATTCACTGTTATTCTCATCGCCAGAGAAAAGCATATATTCATTCTCATATCCGAATGATCTTTCTTCTCCTCCCTGTAGTCTCCCTTGGGTTCGGGCAGATGGCGCTCGAGGCGCGGCTCACTTGTCGAGGAAATCTTATTCTGCGGGAGAGAGGGAAGAACCAGTATTGAATGTGAAATAGCTAGAATTGCGTCGATATTTAAGCATTTTCGTGCATTAATTTCACAGCATTTTCTCGATGTTAGTTTAAGTCACCGGTTAGTTTCTCTTTGTCCTGTGTCATCGTAGAAGCATCAAGAAAAGAGCACAGCATGCTAATGGGTGATAACACCTCTTCATTGAATCGTGCGCCCTGATTAAACATCTTGTGGAGGGCGTTAGGCACGTCAAATGATGAATATAACTTCATGCAGAGTAGATATATTTGTGGCGCATGAGTATGAAATTCTGTAGTAATTATTGCGACTTCACAGGAGCCGGATAAGTTACAATACAATATGGATCAGTATCGCCGGACACTTCAGTGAGAGTGGTGATAACACTAAACTTGACCCTAAAAAAAGCGATGACTCTTATCCCTAATCAAACAGGAACCGGTTTCATTGATGATTGCCTGTAACATAATTTCCAATTAAGATTCCGGGAAAATCAGATGATTTCCCTAGGGTACCTACATTCACAGCAGATGTAGTGGGCTCTGAAAGAAATCGTCGTGTAAAGTAATTCAGTAATTATTTCTATGATTTCATTAATTATCTATAGTGGTTATTTCAAAAGATTCATATCGGTTATTATCGGCAATCTGCCGGAAAAGGTAGGTTGGTTTTTTGATGGACACGTGCTCCCTAGCGAAACAGCGACAATAGGCTTGTGCCTTATAGCGAAAGACAACCCGACATCCAACCTTACAATTAGCCCCTCTTCATCTCCGCATACTTCCTTCTTCCCTTCATTCCGTCTGACATCCATATCCAACGTATTTGTGGAGGAAATGAATAAGGGGGCATGGGAAGAACTGGAGGTAGAAAAATATGTGGGGGATCCGTAAAAGCAGTTAGGTTTGCGGATGAAATTAAGTAGGAAATCCAGTGCGATGGATATGGGATGAAAGCCAATAGAAATAAAACATAGATTATGCGGTTTTACAGAAAGCCAAGGCTAAGCTAAACATTAAAGTAGGAGGGAAAAAACTAGAGCAGGAGGAAACGTTTACGTATATCGGAAGTGTTTTGGACCAAAAGGATCAAAGTAATAGGGATGTAAGGAGAAATATGGCCTTAGGCAAAAAGGCTTTCAGGCTTGGCGTTAGGCAAGGAGGAGGGAGTTGATGACAGGGACGTTGAGTAAGAATGTTGGGAGAAGGGTCGCTAAAACTTTGATAAAGAGCGTGGTTATGTACGGCGCAGAAACATGGTCATTGAAGCCAGATGATGGGCATAGATTTGAGGCTTTTGAAATGTGGGCGAAGAGAAGGGTGGAGAAGGTGAAATGGACAGAAATGAAAACAATTGAGGAAGTGGTAGATATGGTGGACGAGGAAACTTTGGGAGAAATCATAAGGAGACCGAAAAAATGAATGAAAAGCATATTGATTGGCAATGGGATGTTGAAGGCTGTATTAGAGGGGATAATGTTGGGCAAACGAGAAAGTAGCGATAGGAATATAATAGGAATGTTGGACGGAATGAAGGGAGGTGAAGAGAGGCTTGTTTTAGGATGGTATATCGGGTTTTGTTTTGTTAAGAGAAAAAAGGTAATTATTTGGTATATGTGTCCGTCCAAAAACCTACCTTAGCCGGTAGATTACCTACGTTACCTGTATATAAATATATTTTTTCTTGCCCCTATTCCGTAACTAGTTGGTATGGAGCTTTCCTTTTCGCCTAATATGCACCATATGTGATAATGGACGGCCCTTCCTTAAACTGCCCATTCGGAATGACCATACTTCACTCGCATCTGAGCACTACGTGAAATTCCAACCAATTAACTATGTACATTGATAAAATTTTCGAAATCTGCGAACCAGACAAATGCGTTCTGATTGTATGGTATTCAATCTTCCTTTCTATCGGTGATCTCATTGCTGCAATGGTACCACGCGTATCTCCCCCCTTCCTGAACACAAACGGATCATCTTCTTAGTAATCATTTACCCTGCTCTCTATCCTCTTGTTGATGATCCTAAGAACTACTTTTGCTGCGTACAAAATCAGACTGGTCGTTCTCTGGTTCTCGCATACTGCTGCTTTTCCTTTTTCGGAACAGGAAGTCGTCTCGCGAAACCTTAAAATCATTGGAATATCTCAAATCCTAATTGTGGTGTTTGAAGTAAAAATATCAACAAACGCTAATTGGTCGCTGAACAACTGATTACTCTTCAATGGAGGTTCTAAAATTCTGGAATGAAATACAAGGATTTGTCTCTTTTTCTCTTTCCTATAGCAATAATGTTGCATTATCAAAGAATTATTCACATTCAGAATTTGAAAAAGGCAAATCTAAATTGACGCCTTTTAGTTTTCGCAAAATGTAACCCTCTAAGTTTAAAATAAAAAATAATATCCATTATTTACTTATTTCAACTACATACACAACTATTTTCATCGGATAATCGAAAAAAATTCGATATCCTTCATAGAATTGCTACTGACTGCGGACTGTGGCGAAAATACCTGTGGTTATTTAGAATCCACCTTAAATGAACTTAAAAATTATCACTGACAATATCTGTCTCTGCCAGTTTATTTTTCAGGTTTTTTTCGAAAATTCTATTCTTTGCAAAAGAGAAACTACTTAGTTGACCTAAATACGCAGGTGTAGGAAACTTATCGATAGCCTTATTTATGAGGGATATCTTTCAAAATAATGCATAATGGACTCAAATTTACCCTAAATCATAGGTTCCGAATACTAGCCGTTGATATAATCTCCAAATATTCGAACTCGTAGGCCCCGGCGACTAGAACGGTGTCTTCGCTGAGTATCCAACCACAATATGGAAAATAGACCCCGTAATTGTGAGTGGGTGCAGGGAAATGATAACCCTTCAAGTGGGTTTTTGCCCGAGTAAACTACTACGTGTATTGGTCACTTTAAAAGGAGTACAATCAGTTGCAAATTTGCACTAGGTCCCACTAATCTTTGATAGTTGGATGGTCTTGCTCTCCGATTGCATTCAATACTCCTTCAGCGAGAACCCGAACGCGGCCCGCTGTTTTTGATTCCGATGGTGAGTGCCCTTTAAATGATCGACGCACTGGTTTCTTCCTTGGGCGATACACTCATCACGGTGGCCAAAGGGCCGCAGCTAATTGGGTGTGCCTCGCGAATGACGGGCGGGCAGGTCGATCGAATCTCCACGCGAATCTCTCGACTCAAAGTTTGTCATATGATCAAGAGATGGCGGAAGTGGTAGCATTTTCTCTCCCTGCACACCAACCTGTGGGAGCTGCAGTGTACATAGTGGCGCAGAAATCCGCCCGAGCGCTGCTAGCTCTCATTTAGCCGCCGCTCCACTTCTTCCCCACGTGCACACCCTTCGCACGCCCTTGCGTGGTTGTTCCGAGTGCTCATTTGCACAATGCCGAGTGCTCTGATGCTGGCAAATAAAAAAACCCAAGAAGTGCATCTGCTTTGTTATTGGGTATCATGTTATTGGATAGTTTTCTTCAAAAGGTATATTTTAATCAGGGTGGATCGAAAAATATTTTATCGAAACACAAAATGTCACCTCACTCAAAATTTGCAATGTTGACTCCAAAAGCCACTGTCGGAATGTAAAACATTTGGCCAAATGAAGATGAGCCGAAAAGAATCATTCCGGATGGCGCTTACTTCACTCGTCCTGAGAATATTCTTGCGGTAATGATTTTTGAAAAAAGGCGACGTGTGCGGTGGCTTGCCCAACAAATGGTTACAAGAATAATGAAAATGAAAGCAAACAGGACTTTTCGTGTCTCGGAGCTAAATTTTGGGAGTAATCAAATACATACGAAATA
The DNA here is from genome assembly GCA_037158775.1 of Hetaerina titia. Classification (NCBI taxonomy): domain Eukaryota; kingdom Metazoa; phylum Arthropoda; class Insecta; order Odonata; family Calopterygidae; genus Hetaerina; species Hetaerina titia. Next base: position 101,673,841 of record CM073775.1, read on the forward strand.
AATACGTACATGCCATGCACCGGCAGTAAAGCGTTACAACGAAGACTCCACCCATCATACGCGTGCTTGACAAATGATGACGTTTGAATTACAATGACCATCCTTGACTACCATTCAAAGGCTCACTGGACTCCAGTCCAGTCTAGACTAGAGGCAGCTGAAAAACTTTGGAAGCAATATAAATGCTACCACAACTTCCGATCATTCATACTAAACTGTAAGATCACGCAAGAGGCCTAGCTTTTCGGGGAACGTTGGAAATTTTTAGCGAGTTAACATTTTTTGTTTCGCAAACAACACTTTTTTGATCTACGCAAATTTGTGACTGGTATTTTTAAGAGACAGTTGAAGTTATATTTTTTCCCGAAACCTTTCCATGACTACGCAATTAAAATAAAGTAAGAAGTGAGTCGTGTAAATGGGCGTATTGAAATGAGAGGCAGCTCTACGGTGAGTTACTAGAGATGCTAAAACAAACGACAACAGAACTTTCAGTAGAAATAGCTAATTCATGTGTTTTGAACATCGGTAAACTAGAAAAATGACAAATGGGCTGATAGAATGTCAAATGAAGGAATACTCCGAAGAGTGGGTGCCCTTAGGAGGACGCTTACAAGAGGAAGAGGACAAATGGTAGGGCATAACCTGAGGCACGATATTTTGCTGGAGGTCATAAGTAAAGGATGGAATGTGGCGGAGGAGAATTATGGAGTAAGCCATGGATGATGCAACCTGCACTGTTGTAAATACGCCTGAAAAAGTATTCGTTTGGCCAGGAATATTTCGAGATAAATGGAAATAATGAATAACGGAGCAAGTGTCGATATTGAAAGACGAGGTGGCATAGATGGCTTAGGTTGAAGATAGGTTATTGTAGATAGAAGGGGAATGGAAATGAAAAAATCCTTGGAAATAGATGTAATTCCCGTAAAAATACTTGAGAATTCGTGAAAATTCAAGCTATGGGCTAATTGGTAGCATTTATGAGGGAGGAATTTGTCCGTTTTAGTGAAGTGTTAGTTCCCATCCCGAAAAAGGGAAAGGCAGCCTAATGGGTGAAGTGTAGAGGGATAAGTTTGACTTCGCACGCAGCTAAAGTGGTACTTAAGTGCATGCAAAGAGAATGGAGAGGAGTGCTAAGGAAAGGGCTAAGGATTGGATCGGGTTGAGGAAGGGGAGAGGTACTTGTGATGCCTTTGAAATAGTGAGGTCACGAACAGAAAGGACTGTTGTGTACCATCAAGTCCTATGTTGTGCTTGCATAGATTTCGAGAAGACTATTGATTAAGTAAATTGATATGATGTATGAATGTATTACAGAAGATAGGATTAGATTAGAGGGATACGCGACTTATCCGTGGGCAATGTGACATGCGTACTGTTCAGGCGCATGTGGCAACTGAAAAGTCACTACGGGTTGTGTTAGGAAAAGGAGGAAAGCAGAGATGGCCATTATCACCCGTGCTTCTCAACTGATGCGTAGAGGAAATGGGGAGAATGTCATGGGATGAGTTGGAATGAATATGGGCATGAAATTCATGTAATCAGTAAGGTTTTCAGATAATCAAGCTTTTGTTTTCGCATCAGCCAAGAGGTTAGAGCTTAGCACCTTATTAGAGATGAGCACCTTAGAAAATCAGAGTGAAAGATATGAGATGAGAATTAATGTACACAAAACAAAGACTACGTGATATACGAGAAAGAGGAAAGCTAGGCTAAATACTAAAATAGTAGTTAATAAACTAGGGAAACAGTTAACTATCTTAGAAGTGTATCAGACCAAAATGCCCAGAGTAGTAGGGATATATGAAGAAGGCATTCGGTATGTATGCTTTCACAGAGGAGCGAATTAATTGACAGGGATGAGATGAGAGAAGGAAATGCACGGATACAAATACAGAGTTAGATAGAAGAAAGCACAAAGAGTAAAATAATAAATTGAGATGGACATCAAATAAAGCAAAAGAAGAATGGGGACAGAGGTAGTGCGAGGATATGGAAAGTTTGTAGAGGAAGGGCGTGATGTACGAGTACAAGAAGGTTAAAACACAATCGGAAAGAAAGGAGGGAAGATCTGTGCTAACAGTTGGAGATAAGTTGGGGAAAATACTAGTTGAACCAGAAAAGATCCAAGAGAGATGGGAAGGATATATAGAAGAACTGTATGGTAAGGAGGTAAGGTCAACAAGGTTGGACATAGAAATAGAACATAACGTAGATGAAGATAGCTTAGGTCCAGGCATACACTAACGATGAGATAGGGCATTAAGGGAATTGAAGTCAAATAGGTCGTGAGGGTAGAGAACATTCCTGTGGAACTAAAAAGGTTTAGTAAAATGTGGGTGGAAGAGCTTTTATGGACTAATTCTATATATCATCTATATAATAATAAGACTATGGACATTTATGAGAGAGGAATTTGGCCGGGAGACTTTGTGGGATTAATGACAGTTCCTATCCCAAAGGCTAAATCATATAAGAACTACATAACAATAACTTTGATTTAGTACGCAGCTAAAGTGGTTCTTCGGATCACCAAAAAGAGAATGGAGAGTAAGGTAAAGGACTACTTAGGATAATCAGTTTGGGTTCAGGAAGGGGGCAGGCACGCGCGATGCCATTTCAGTAATGAGATCACTAATAGATAAATGGATAGAGGTCATTATTTGGGCGAATTTGAGACCAAATTGTTTCTTCTTCCATTTAACCCATCGTCGTATACATCTTATATTAGCTAAAACATTTACAACTACATGCATAAACTAAAATACAAATAGACAGATAGACCTATGTTACACACAGATTTGCCCGAATGATATTATATATTATGTTATGAATGTGTTTATATATATATATATATATATATATATATATATATATAAACACAGTAATCAACCCGAAGGTAGGTTTAGTAGGTGATGGTAGAGCTCACCCATGTACTAAGCCCAACGGCGTGTGAATATTCACACATCAGGGTAGGGGGGCCAGTTCCTTTCCCTGATATATATATATATGTATGTATGTATGTATAAATCCCGGATAAGGAAATATTTTTACATTTGTGATCTGCTCAAATCCGCCATCCCCACCTTTCCTGTGTTCGTCTTTTATGTGTTTTCCTATCCCCTTTCCTTATATCTATTTCTATGTGTGAAATAATATTTGTTCGCCATATGGCGGGATCTGGTGTTTGAATATATATATATATATATATATATATATATACATATATATGTATACTTTTTATTACATATGACCAAAAAGACAAATGACAAATATATATCTTAAAAAAGGGGACGGGGGTAGACCGCAGATCTGGGTGTTTTAGATATGGGATGAGAATAAGTGTAAATCAGGCATGGTTATGCGATTTTCCAGAAAGAAAGAGGCTAAGCTTAAAATTAAAATAGGAGGGCAAAAACTAGAGCAGTTGGTACAGTTTACGTGTCTCGGAAGTGTTTTGGACCAATCTGGTCAAAGTAGTAGGGACGCAAGGAGAAGAATTGCACTAGGGAAAGAGGCTTCAATGAGGAGGAGGGAGTTGATGACGGGGACGTTGAGTAGGGATGTTGGGAAAAGGCTCGTTAATACTTTGATATGAAGCGTGGTTATGTTCGGCGCGGAAACTTGATCACTGAAGCAGGATGATAGGTACAGATTGGAGGCTTTGGAAATGTGGGCGTGGAGAAGAATGGAGAAGGTGAAATAGACTAAAAGAAAAACAAATGAGGAAGTGCTTAGTATGGTGGGATAGGAGAGGGAATTATTGGGAGAAATCATAAGGAGACAGAACAAATGATTGCAAAGGATATTGATTGGTAGAGGGATGCTGAAGCCTGTGGTTGAGGGGAGAATGTTTGGCATATGAAGAAGGGGCAGAAAAAGGATGGGGGTGTTAGAGGGAGTGAAGGGGGAAAGCAAAATGATGTTGTAGGGTTTTATGTTGGGTTGTAATAGGCTGGACAAGAGATTTATTTGGTAGTTTGTCCATCGCAAATCTGCCGTAATTGGTAGATACCCATACTAATAAGATAGCGTCATAGAGTACACTCAAAACCTTACTGCTTCCGTCTCTTATTATTCAAGGGATAACGTCTGCCACGAGGAAAGTGACCGTACTTTCTGCCGCCTTCTTGTTTTGTTGGCTTATTTGCTAAATCCTTACAGAGCTATTTTTGCAACCGGTGACACTATGTTCATTTAAAGTTATCAGTAATAGTACGTATATATAAACTAAGAAACGGTAATTACGCAAAATTTAATTATTTAAGTAGGAAACTTTCCAATGATTCGAGGGGATGCAATTAAATTCACTCGTGAGGTGTTTCATTATATTATCCTTTGGCTATGCCTTCCTTCCCTTTCATTGAATTTAGTAAAAAATCTGTTTAATTCATCAATTGTAGCAATTTTCCTACGAATGTTTTAGCAAATAGTTAAAAAAATACTTTCTCGATTGCTTTCCGCTGTTAATATAAATAATTCGCAAATATGAAATTGTGAGAGAAATTTTGGTGCATTGCAAGCGGCACGGCGGAGCCATTGTTGTGCAATGTGATCTGGAGTAAAAAACGATCAAGATCGAATTCCTGAGGGTTTTCATCGCCTGCTTCCAGTATAAACTCCAGGTCATTCCAAACAAAAATCAGGGTCCTTTCTTATTTTAATTACGTTAGTGGTGTCACGAAGCATCATCAATGTTTTGTGATAGAAATATTTTGGATTTTTTTCTGTGCCATGGAGATCGCAATTTATAATAATGAAATTTAATGCCACACAACATAAGTGTAAAAGCCACAGTCTGAATTCATATTGTGAACCTAATCGGAGCAACTCTAATTGGTGTCTTAAGTGACTTTCAAATGTAACGTAAGTTATCATGCGTTTTTCTATGAACAGGTATGTTCCAATCTAAGTCCTCATTGCCATTGGCGATTGACCACATTCCTAACGCACTTCATGACAAAATCAAATTATTCTATTTGCCATCTTAGAGCAGAATTCGATCCATCTTCCACAAACCTTCTGTTTGTGATCCTCTGAAAACAAGGGATCTTTTCAGAATCAAAGTCGCTTGCTGTCGTAAAGCGTACCCTTTGTTCCCGTCCTGTGAATTTAATTTTTTCCATTCTTTACCACAATAGCTTTGTGAAATTTTCTAATTTATGTTCATCCTCATCCATTAAAAACAAAGTTTTGGGTTCGCTGTCGTATTGCAAAGCCGCGCTCCATTTGAACATTTTCACAAATCTTTCCGTCATGTTCTTAGCTAGAGCTGATGATCATTCTTCATGATCATCAGCTCTATCTTCAACTTATAAATATTTTTCACCTGTCATATATCTCAAAGTATTCCCACTATTTCCTCCACTCTCGGTCCATTGTATTTAAAAAAATCTAAAGATATTTTTTATCCGTTTCATCCGATGGAATTCATCTGCCCCATCTGCTACACTCCTCGCTCATGCTTTGTTCACGAGCATCGTAATAGGCAGCGGTAATTATACTCTCTATCGTGCAATGCGTCTTTGTGGGATCGCTCCATGGAAACCATCTTTCCCCAGCCGCCCCTTAAGTTTCCTTCTGGAATATTGGAATAGCGAGATACTGCTCGATGCATTGTCACCGATATATTTCCCGATCTCAAGTGCCGACGGTATCGACCTCTCTAAGTGATTTACGAAAGCAATTTTCTATAGAAATGTTCGAGAAACTTTTCCATAACTTTTGATAAGTGGGAATGTGTACATTGTTCAGATTATACCGCAAGAATAAAAAAATATCGTTCCTTTAAAATTTATCGAAACCGCTCGAAGAAAAAGGTGAAATCCATGCCAAAGGACGGAGCACTTTCGGCCTTTCTCTCCGCTTATATTTTTCCTTCGGAGCAGTCGCGTCATTTTCCGCCTGGAAAAGACAAACTTACGATATTGTGACCCTGATCGGTCTCTCCGGGGGTAATATTTTCTTTCGTTTCTCCGTGTGTTTTCCTTCGCGGCCGGCTCTCTTTTGTTTCCTCCCGCCCTGCCCCTCCTTCTAGCGCCCCACCGAGGACACTTCCAAAGGATCCTATTGATCAGTTTTCACCTCACTAGTTTTCCCCCCGCTTCACTGGCCCGGTGACGCAGGGCGACGTGGTTTCCCTCCCTCCTCTCCCAATATACCAACCCCCCAACCCTTCAGCCCTTCGGAACAGCGGCCGCCCGACGTCAATAAGGGAAGCGTAACGTGTCCTCGGGGAATGGCACGGCTGGGGAAAATAAAAAGGAAACCGCCATCGACTTCCGTAAATGGGGTTAAATGAAAAAGCTCCGTGACAATGATGTAAAGAGATCGGACGTTAACCTCAGCTTGTGGGCCGTAAAAATTGATCGAGATCTAACGCGGGCCTTTTGAACGTTTTTGGCAATGGGGACAATTAAAGCCCTCTGGGAGACTTTTATATTTTTAAGCTGGGGGGAGTATGGATCACATAAGTTGAGAGGTCGCATATAAATAGTACGTCAAAACGCAATCTCGTTTTGAAGCATAAATTTGGGATAAAACAATCTAAAGGCTTTGCGTCCAGATGACATTGAACTTGTCAAGGTTTCGCTGTTAATCAGTTGGTAGTGTTTGATTGAAGGCTTTTGATTGGGTAATCCGACAGAGAATTTTAGTGTAGGATTATTTAAATATTTTTGCTTTTGTAATCAGTACAACAAATTATTTACCTAGCCTCGCGCCTGAATAATATTCGTTCATTGCGTGGTTTTGTTTGGTACCCATAATCAAATGTGTAACAAATGGCGATTGCTTTGCGTATTGATTTTTATCGTCCAAAGGATATTAGTTTTGACATTGTGACGCTGAAGACTTTCCGTAAAAGTTTCGTTAACAATTAGCCACTGCAATTTGATACAATCATCGGACGATTTTCCGGCATCAAAGCATACCAAATTTAATTTAGATCGATTTGCTTGGGAAACATTGCTTTAACACCGTAAAGTTGCCACGTTTACGAGGTGATCTCTCGTACATTTGCACGGCGAGAGTAGACAAGTGAATCTACGCTTCGGGCAGGGCTATGCTTTGAACTACGCTTTAGGAACTTTCATTTGAACTTCAACTGGCAGTTAGAAAGTGTACTAATAGAACAGTGGTTGAATACATCGTATGCCGCAATGGCTGCGGTCAGTAGTGCAAATTTCGCTCCATTGAGAAAAATTCAATGTCATTCATTGACTCATTGGGCAGTAGTACGGGAGAATTATTAATCATTCAATTAAAAAAGTCATCATTATCCACACCGGAATAGTGTATGGGGTGTGTGGCCACGTTTGAGAGTGCGTTATTCCAGGGACGTGTTTCCATTTGTCGCTGTGCTCGATTCGATTGTCTATCGTGTCGGCGGAACGGAAAGGGACCGACAGTTCACGAGTCGCTGCATGCTCGGATATGGCAACTCGTCCACTCCAGGGGAAAGTGCTCTTCACAATTAATCCCCTCAATCGAAGGCTTTCGATGCAACGCTAAGATTTTAATGACACGCGAGCACCGAGTCGTTTGCGTTCCACCGTGGTTGGTGACATCGCGGCGCTCGACGGGATGGCAATGGCGATATTCATGATGGTGGACTCGTTCGTTTGTCCGCCACCTCCTGGAATTCGTTCCCCAGGAATGTTGTGGGATGAATGGTGGGGGTGGGGAGGTTTCATGAGCGAGAGAGGGCCTCTTCGGGCCTCCTCTTTGGGGTCGCGTCTTCGGCTCTTCAGAAATTTGGGAAAGGCGAATTCATCGGACGAGTCGAGTGCGGTCCTCGTCGACGGAACATATTCCGGCGCGCCCTCGTCGAACGGGGAGATGTGGTTTGGCGATTGCCTCGCAATTGGAGTAGTATTTTGTGATGGGGAAAAGTTGCATCTCCATCTCTCGTGTGCAAAAGAGCGGCGGCGCTCAGAAACGACGAAGATGAAAACTATATTCTCTGATTTCGGAGCACGCCGAGTACCAGGTTTATGATGCTCTAGGCGCACATCACTCAAACTCGTAACTCCTTGTCGACTCCAGGGATACGTTTGCTATCCACGCCATTCCAGCTCTGGTGATGGGGGCGCACGTCGGCCGGTTAATGTGCGGCCGCCGCCGTAGGACGGCGATCCATACGCGGCGGCGGCCACTCACTCGTCATGGCCATTGATGGAGTCGGATGCCGCGGGCGCACCCTTGGTCATTCCGACGTGGTTTCCGCGACTGTCCTAGGTTATGCCTCGCTCGAATCTCCTCGAGCGTGTGCATGTGTGTGTATTGTGTGTGTGTGTGTTTGTGTGTGCGCGTGGGTAGGAGGGGGGGGGGCGGGTATTGCGAGCTCGCCCGCTGATGTCCAGGACCTGTTTTTTTTTCCTTTTTCCATTCGGGAGTTTCATCATGCCGGCCGGGGCTTGAGGGAGAGTGGGAGCGCCCGCTGGGGGGGAGGGGCGGTGGAGAGGGCAAGGGAAGGTGCTTAAATGAATGCAAATATCGAGACCGACATCTACCAATTAAGCCGGGCCAATTATCCGATAGCCATTAGTGTACCACCGGCCGAAGTTTAATGGCACGCCCCTTGGCCTCTCGGAGAGCGCCGCTAGAGTGTGGGGCTTCCCCGACATGCCCCTCCCCTCCCTCTCGAACGACCCCTCTTCCTCCACCCCCTTATTCTCAACCCCTACCCCCCTCCACTTAAAAAAGACACGCCCCTTCGACAACACGCTCCTGCTCCGCAGGCCAACATTTTCGACGTCCCGACACCGCTGCCGAAAACTCATTGCGTTAAGTAGTCGCTGTCGCGGGGAATGACATCGCCCCGCGTGCCCCAAGGGGGGGAGACGTCATAAACGGCCGAACGACGCCATACCCCCCTCCCCCACGCCGTTGTGCATTTGAGGAGGGGGGTAGTCGTGTCCGCATTCCGATGTTTCCACTCGCGGCCCTTTTTCCATCGCTTACGGAGAATAGATTCCGCTGGCTGGATGGGGAAATAATCCACTGTGTTTTTTTGCCATTTTTGCAACGCACTCATGTGTCCATCGATTGCGATCTGTCAGATCGAGGCTATAGACTGCATCTGCCCGTCCTCCGTTTGTTGTGAGCTGATATCAGGCGCCAAGGAAGATGTTTTATAGGTATAATTAACTACGTGCCTTTGAAAGGTCACCTCCGCCTGCGGCTGTGCATTGTGGCGATAAATCGACACCATGTTATAATTTTCAAGTTCACCAGTTTAATGTGGATACCTCTCAGGAAATATGATATTTATCTGGGGCCCAATTATCATCTATATTGACGGTAGAGCCCATGTGAGGGTAATATTTGCATGTGCTGTTGATGTGACTACTTTCGACGTGTCTACTTGAAGTGTTTTTTTCATGTGATGGTGAGGGCCGTAGGCACTAACTGGTGAGTGATGCTTGTATGATAGATGCACGCGAAGGTGAGCGGCAATATGGCATGATGCGCAGCAGCCGTGATGCTATCCTTGCGGCTCGAGGGCTTCACTGTCAGAGCAAAGGCTTCCCTCCATCATTTCGGACACCCTCGTTCAACTATACAACCCCTCAACGGTCATTAAATACATTGCCAGCTTCGTATTTCCAACCAAATATAACTTCTTACAAAACTAAGTTTTCATTCAGGTTCGTCTGCTGATTAAACGCTTCTCAGAAATTCCAGAAGATGAAAATGTAAAAGCGAATTAAATTATGACCGAAACGTCTCATATTCGTCTGATTTTCTGGTGATGTTGTTTTTTTAATTGCAAGAATATTGGGCCGTATCGGTTCATCTAAGTTGCGTTGGAGATTAATATTTTTCATTTCTTTATATGGCGTAATGTCTCGATTTTGTTCTTCGCCCAAGGAAACGTTCATTCCCTCTCACTTGTCTAGACTACGCACCTGAGCTCAATGTTTTCAACATCTGTGAGAATGATCTCGGAAGATTTTCTTCCTCTGTTTCCCAGCGGATGAATAACTTCCGGAATTAATAAATATTTGACGCATGCAATCGTAATGCATGGACAAATATTTCATTTCTTACTCCAAAGAACAGGATTCTTTTAGTAAATATCTTCAAAAATATTGCTTCAGCTTTTGAATGGAAGTCTCTCATCGTTTTGGGATGAAATGAAGTTCTAAATCGTCAATGCATTTTCGCCTTGAGTATCCTCACAGATTGCGATTGAAAAAATAAGAATGAAATTATTTCGATTTGGCTCCTGAATTTCTCGCACCAAAGTTAGAAGAAGAAATTCAAGAGAATACCATCGTGCCTTAAAGCTGCTTTCAATTTCATACCAAAGCAATGTATTACAATTGACAGTATTTTCACAAGTGCTCCCATTATCTGATCAGTTTCCATTCCCGCTCGTTCATCGCATTTCTTAGACGAAATCTTTTCATCTTTGAGGTGAGTCGACCATATTTTCTTCTTGATCTTTCCAATTGAAGTTGTATACCTTTTCGATTTCATAATGGCTCGCTGTCACTATTCAGGCATCTTGTATAAACCAACATAAGTGGCCAAACGAGGCTGTTTATGATGTGATACACGTTAAAACTGATTTCAGAGTATTTTTGACGCCCAAATGAGTTCACAATGATATTCCTTACCTTCTTTGTTTTAAATGTTTGTTTTAGTATGTGTTACCCCACGAATCGAGATTCGTGGGCGGGGGGGGATCGAGTTGTTTGTTGTACCTTGATTCGTACTTTGAGACCTTTTACATGTCGCGCGCATTCTTCAGTGTGTGACACAAGCGCGTAGGAAAAAAGTACATTGTACGTTTTAACTTAGGTTAGCATTCATCGTGGAAATCGAAGCTGCAGCTTCGACCTTCTTTATCATTCCAACGCCTTTTCCTGGTATTTATTCGTTAAAGCATGAATAAAGAGTCAGATTTACGTCCAAAGAATTACGTTATCGTCAGTAATGCTCCGTTTCTGTGCTCGTACCAAGTGTATTAGCGTATTACCAAGCGTATTATTAGTGTATTACCAAGTTTAGCGACCTTGCGGTGAAAAAAACTTCGATAATTGACGCCCATAATGCGGGCTGTTTTTCAGGCTGGCGCTAATTAACCTATGCACTTCATTCGCTAGGTGTCTACGGAGGTTGTGAAGCAATATCTGAACTATGAACTGAACGTTTTAGTGCATGTTTTGGCAGGGTTTGGATAATAATTTGACGAGAGACGCAATTCTATAGACTAGTGAGAAATACGGCAAACGTGTTTGGAGAGCATGAATCTCGTGGTCTGGCTTTCCTTCGAAAAGAGAGCTCTATCTTTGTGTTCTGGCAATTTTAGCCCTGCCCATTGGTTTATTATTGGCTGAAATCGGCACAAGTCCTTTATTTCCATGGGACGGTTCAAGCAGGGAGAAATGAAAACTTGAATTATTGAAAGGAAAGAAACCATATATCTCGGAAGTGTTTTGGACCAATACGGTCAAAGTGGTAGGGACGTAAGGAGAAGAATTGCGCTAGGCAAGGAGGCTTTCTCAAGGAGGAGGGAGTTGATGACGGGGACGTTGAGTAGGGATGTTAAGACAAGACTCGTAAAAACTCTGATATTGAGCGTAGCTATGTACGGCGCGGAAACGTGGTCGCTGAAGCAGGAGGATAGACGTAGATTGGAGGCTTTTGAAATGTGGGAGAGGAGAAGAATGGAGAAGGTGAAATGGACAGAAAGGAAAACAAATGAGGAAGTACTAGAAATGGTGAGGGAGGAGAGGGGTTTGTTGAGAGAAATCCAATGGAGGCAGGAAAAATGGATGAAAGGCGTATTGAGCGGTAGTGGAATGTTGAAGAGGGTAATAGAGGGGAGAATGTTGGGCAAGCGAGGTAAGGGTAGGAACAGGATAGGGATGTTGGACGGGATGCAGGGAGGAAAGAAGTACACCGAGATGAAGAGGGACCTGATATAGATTAGTTTGATAGGTGGGGAGTCACAAAATGTTTATTTGATAGTTGTGTCCATCCAAAAACCTACCTTAACCGGTAGATTACCTAAAAAAAATGGTGTGCCGATTCCGGAAACCGGACCCGCAAATTTGCAAAAAAATTGCGAACCGGACATATTTTTATGTCCGATTCGCAAATTCCGAGATCCGAAAAACATGACCGATTCGCAAATTTTTTTTGCAACTTTGCCGGCCCGGTTTCCGGAACCGGCACGCAATTATCGTCTTAAAATGGTCAAATCGGGGTCTTGGCATCCCCATTGACTATTCGGCCAAGTTTAAGACGCAAATAAAATATGTCCGATTCGCAAATTTTTCATTCCCCCCCCTCCCCCAGGGGGAAAGGCAACGAAATACCCTATGGGTATCATATTTCCCATTGGTTAGTGTGGCAAGGTACTCGTTAAATGTGTACACTTTTTGTGAGTGTAAATATGGTGGTCACAGCATACCACCAGCTCCCGTACTGCCTCTCAAAAGCCTCCAATCTACGCGCATCGTCTCGCCTCAAAAATCAGATCCCCCAGGAATACCCTACATATTGAGGTATTTACAAACATTGTTCACACCTTTTTTTAATGTGCCCATAATCAATTCTTTCCTCGCATATTCGTCTTTCTCTAACGCAACTCTTTTACTCTGTTCCCCTACTTTTTCTCTTGTCTCCCCCCGTAAAATATCATCGACGTCTACTCAATCCCCCGCAAGCCGCCGCAAGGGCGTGTGGCGGGGGTTGCCAGGGCACCACCCTCCGCCCAAAATTATAAACAATATCGCCCAAATATATAGTTGCTCCAATTTCTCCAGTTCATTCTCGCCTGGTTTAATGTTTAGCTTAGATTTCCTCCTTCCCTTCCAATCTGGAGTGGGTGAACCTACCAAGAGCAATTATCAATGTCCTCGCCAGTACAGCTCTACTGGTCAACGCAAAGCCCTTCCTCCACGTCAAGGTCCACTTAGTCTATGGGAGGGGTTTGTGGAAAAGTGCAAAAAAAGTTTTGCTTATAGTCTATTCGAAGGTGACCTCCGTGTAAACCCGTGACCGCTGCTTATGTGCTTGACATACCAACTTATATCGCAACTAGTGCCTTCCAATTTCATTTGATTTCTCAGATTTGCCGTATTTCTATACACGACAGTCACGAGGGATCATCATTCCCTATTATCGATAACAGCAAATTCTTTCAAATGATAAAAATGTTAAGGTTAGACTAGTTACACGTTTATTTGTAGACATTTCTTATTATTCATTAGGAAATCATTACGTAGGTGTCACAGCAAATCGAGCAACTGTTCCGTTCGACGCTGATATAATTTAGATCGTTCTCGAAGTCCTCCCGGAGGCTAACCTTGATGCTTCCATCGAATGGAAGGTCCTACCTTTTGACATCTGGGCTGTGTTGGCAGGGGTGGTGAAATGAGAGAAGTTCCTTTCCCGTCATGTCTTCTTCGGTGCTCTTAATCTACCCATATTCACAGTGATTCATCTTGTTGAAAAGGGGGCGTCAATGTCAACAAAGGACTGAACGAGGACTAACCGCCATATTCCGCCTGACGAATGCACGCCCGATTCTGAAACGTTCTTCAAAGATCGACAAATTCACTTTCAGTAGCAATCATCACTCGACATTCGTATGTCGAGTGTTCTTCCGCACTACCACACTTTGATTAATTCACTTGCAATCCGTAGTTACCCCATACAACAGGAACAGCCCCATTTGCTGAGTTATCAACCAGTGATTTCCGATTGCTTTATTTGGTCGATCGGCAAGCAATAGGTGGTTAATATAAATGCCACTTTTCGACCTTTAAGAGTGTAAATAGCCAAAAACGTCTAAATTCGACTTACATGAAGCATTAATTCTGTAAATTTGGCCGTAATGGCAATCCTATACCATGCAAAAGGCAGAATCACGCACTTCTTTCTACAATATAGTCTTAGCATTTTTACTGAGGAAGTTGTTAAAAATATTTTGCACATGATGCATCTGGAAGAGAGTGTAACGTATATAGTCATCAGTTTGCTGATCCTCCACGTTGCGAGGGCGAAACGTCTGTCTTGTAGGGCGCTGCGTAGCGGTTCAGTGCTGATGCTATAGAGCACCGTTTTGGCTGTCAGGAATTTGAACGAGAGGCGTTTATAGGCACAGCTGATTGCATTCACCCTTACAGGTGAACACCTCTCGCTAAACTATTCTCTCCTCTTTAGTCGACTCTTCCAGCTTTCTCCTTTTTTCATCCATTAATTTCTAAAGTTTCGTAATTCAAATAAAATAGGAGATGGTTACCATTCATGGAATGAGAGCATTTTATCACAGATTTATACGACCACTAGAGTATGTGATATTTTTTGTGTTTTTCATAAAGGGATGGCTGCAGGAAGGCATATTAATGCATGTTGCCTTTCAATGGGGCATATCTCTCCACCGTTTTTGCTCTCTTAATAACCGGGCACACTATTGAGTAGCTTCTGGTGTGATGTGGTGGAATTCGAGCTTAATAAAGAAAAGATAGTAGCAATTTGCCTCCAGATAATTTATCAGAGGATATCAACTAATCAGTATCCACAAGATAATTATCTAGTGGAAAATTATCACCATCTTGATAAATAAAACAGTTTCTGGCGTAATTTGGTGGACAATCTTCATATTGACGTTTTTTTTTAAATAAAACCACTTTGTTTTTCCACGTAAACTTTTTATTCTCACGACCCAGGTTTCGTTATAGCATAACATCATCAGGTATTCAGGAGATAGTGAGGAGTTCAGGTGTTATAGCATAACATCATCACCTGATGATGTTATGAAATAACGAAACCTGGGTCGTGAGAATAAAAAGTTTATGTGGAAAAACAAAGTGGTTTTATTTAAAAAAACGTCAATATCACCATCTTTTCTTTACCACTGCACCATCAGGATTGTCAAATTTCTTTAACCGTATCTCGACTTCAGTTGAATCTGTAACCATATCTGCTTGCTGTTGCTATCCTCAGGTCGCATTTCATCATCCCCCCCCTCTAGGTCCTACAAAAACCGCTTTAAAAAACGTTTGGGGTGAGGATTAACACCAGGAGGCACTACGGGTGCATTTTCTTGACGACGCCATTTTGTCTAATAAAAAAGCTTCGAAAACGACCACACGGAATTTGAAAGTCAGTTAACGTTCAACGACGCTTGAAAGTGGAAGTCGTCAGTTAGTCATTGTGTAGACATTAATGCGAATAATTCATAGGCATTTCACCTATTGTATCGAAAAATAGGTTTCGTCACAGTGGTGATGAAATTTCAAGTCATCGTAATTTGTATCACTCGTTATCACCACGGCGACGGAAAAATAATCAGCTTCCCGGAAAGCCAAATCCAATGGACTTTCGCCATTGGCAATGACCAGGCGTTCAACGAAAGAAAATTTATAATGTTAAGGTAATCCATCTGTATAACTTTTGCATGTAGTTTCAGTAGTGTAAGCGTGGTTTTTTGCATTAAATATTGTGTGGATTGTATTTGTTTGATGTGTAGATATTTTTGCACCGCCAAATGCTATTACCACGACGCATTAATCTAGGAGTGTATTTGTGGGGAATTGAATCTATCTTGATGAACGCCGCAAGAGGGTTACTTAATTGACTAATTCTTTATAACTTTCTGGGCCATCTAGATGTGTCTTTTTTACCATTACTTGTTATGTATTCGTGAATGCATTTCTATTATGGAGGTAATTGGTTGAAATATTTTACAACGTGGGTCAGTGTGATCTCTCTTCCCGAGTGTTTTTGTTGTGTTATCCTGTTTTATCTAATTGTGAGGAAATTTCACGCCTTTAGTTGTTTTGCTGGATGACCATTGATATATGATGTTAACTCACTGTTTCATATATGCATTTGCCATCCAGTTTGTGATCTTGAAAATTATTCATTTAATTTTTTTCGTTACTTTCATCTAGGTTTGAATCGACGAAACTCATTTCCGGTCCCGAGGGAAAGGGTCAGTTTCGCGAGTGGTCACCGTCGAATTCGCTTCACCTTCAGCTTTTCCTTCTCTCGTCATTGAATCGTAATTTGGGCGATTCGCCTATGCCCCGGGATGATTCTGCAGGATTGTGTATGCCACCTTAAAGTGCATCACATTAGCAGAGTACTTTGACTGTTCGAGGGGAGGTGGGAGAACTAGGGTAGTCTTAGGGAATTCACGGCGAGTGAGCAGTTAGGGTGAAGGGGCGGGGGAGGGAGTGTGGGGAGGAAGTGGAGTGGGGGTAGGGCGATTCGGGGAGCAGGGTGCGGAGGGCACGCTTTGCACGGGGTTCCCAGGACTTGATGCACACGCCGCTCCCTCGTGTCCTTTCCCCCCGCCCTCTCTCGTATTTCGGTTGCGTGCATCTGCGTGGTATCCTACGAGCCACCTCAAGAGTGTGTGTGGCATGGGATGATACCGCATCTAGGATGCACTAAATTAAAAGTTACTTGGTGATTACTATCCAATGGTGAAAGAATATCATTTGAACGGAGGAAATACATTTCGACAAATAGCTTATTGTCATTGTATACACCCCAGTGTTGGCATAAGGCAAAATTAGCGAATAGCTGAAGAAAATAAGTCAGAACTTACAAAAAGACATTTTAGAATTTCTTAAATGATATTTTAGACAAAATATTTATAAAACATTTAGAAGTTCATCAAAATTGTTAACTACGTGGTTAAAATGCGTTTACTTTCTGACAACGCTGTAGTTTACAGACACTATACTATATATCTGTAGTCTCGAGGATAAAGTAGGTTTGGCGAAAGAACTAAATGCTCTACAGAGTTTTAGTGGCACTTGGAATTTTGAATCAACATAAGAAAGGGCGTAGTGATGCATTTGTGGTAAAAGAACAGTACCCTCCTTAAAGCCTACTACATCGGAACGCCGGCGCGGAAAGTGTAGACTCGATTAAATACTTACGAGTTACCCTCACTCACGACCTCTCCTGGGTGAAACAAAAATGGGGAATATGTGGACAGGCTAACAAAAAATTAGGGTTTATAATAAGAGTACAGGGTACAGGAGTATGATGAAAAGCCTCATTTAGAATACGCTGCAAGTATATGGGATTCTCACGAAGTTGGATTGGCGATTGGAATTTGCCGAATTGGATCGCGTGCAGCGTAGAGGAGCTGGATTAGTGAAACGTTGTTATGATAAACTTAATAGCGTATCCAAAATATTAGAGCAGGTAGGCTGGAAATGAATAACGGAGGGAAGGTTAAATTACAGATTGGAGCTCTTGCATAAATTGGAAGGGAGTCTCTTTAGCAATGGTGGTGTTGAAAATGTATTTATGTAATTTAATAATTTGGTGGTGTTGAAAATGTATTTATGTAATGAATATGTAATTTATCCCATCGCACTACGGTAGAGGAGATCATGTCAATAAAATTAAAGAGATGGGATGTAGAACAGATAGATTTAAAATGTAATTTTTTCAGCAAACGATTAAGGATCAGAATGATGTCCGAACGCGCCAAGGGTGAAAGGTAATTTGGGTCAAAAGTATTCTGGTTTTAAACACCCCCTGTCACACACCCTAGCGGTGGCTTAAAGGAGGCTATGTCATCAACAAATAAATGAAAAGCGATCATGAATCAATAGAAAACGTGACGAAAAACTACTCTCCTTTAAGAATCGTCTTGCGTGTGTACGTATCGTAAAGTTGTCTGACGCTTCGTCCTATTCCTCTTCTTAACTATTGCTAAACCTGTTTCCTTTTCCCTTCTGCTTTTTCCCCTTATCTTGTTTCAAATGCCTAGTTGATTTCCCGCTTCTGCCTCCAGCGCCATATGTCGAAAGGTCAATTCTTCCATCCGTTACGATTTCACAGTGCTCTCATATCATAGAAGGTCACAGTACGCACGAGTATCTTCAAGTCTAGCTTCCTTTTTTGCTGTCAAATTTGAGACAAAATGACGCTTGATGTCAAAGTTCGAACCTTAGGCACATCCTGCCTGCATATGAGGAGCAGATCGTTTGTCAAAGACACCAACAACTGGACATCACTTGCTGCCATTTCACTCGATGCCAGTTGGACGAAACCGTTTGGTAGCGGAGCCAACCCAACACCATTCGCGACACTGGCTCCACCCCCGCCTTTCCCTGGCTATAAGCTGCGATCATTTAGAAAAATTCTCGTTGAAATCCCCTGCCCCAACTTCTTTCTGGCCTATTCCCTTCTTTTCGCTAGTTTCATTACGAGCACCCTCTTGCCGCCGTGTCTTGCGGTGCGGTCTCTGCAGAGGTGGGAGTAGTCTGATGTAATTAGTGGAGCGGCAGCACCCTCCCCGTCTTCTTTTATTAAGTTTCTTTCCCACCGTTTCATTCTCTCCCTCGCAACGCCCTCCCCCCCTCACCGCCATCTCCCCCTCCCACCCCCCCCACCGCTTTACACTCCCTTCGAGGAAGTAACAACCCTACCTCTCCGCATATATCCCATTTCTTTGCCACGCCACCGTGTGTCTCCAGACGCTCTCCATTCCCATTCCCCTTTTCTTAGACATCGTTTCCTGAATGCTTAATTGTAACTTCATTAGGATAATTTAATACACTCTATAAAAGGCTCTGGAAGTAGACGGAGGTGGCGGCAGCAGCGGTGGTGAGCGAATGTGGCTTTTTTTCATTCCGCGAGACGTCGCGCGGTTGCCGTCGGGCTTTTGTTTCCTCTTCTTCCCCTCACTGTCCCGAGACTTGCATTATCCTCGCCCCTGCCCACCCCTGACCTCCGCCCTCTCCTCCCCTCTGCAACCCTTCTAAAGCCCACTGTTCTCTTTTAAATGTCATCGTTTTGAAATTGGTTGCGTGCGTGCCTTCTTTTTCTTTTTCCGGTTTCTCGTTATTTCCTTTTTGCCATCAACCCTGGAAATACTTCCCGCCTCCTCGTTTAACGAGCACGTTCTTGAAATGGTAATCGTTAAAAATTCTGTATTAATGATGACCACAACAATTATTGTAATAATATAAACGGCAACAACGGCATTACAGAACGCCCGAATCCCCTAACATAGGGCAGGAACATGCTTTGAGATGTATGTCAATAATTTCGCGTTTTTAACACGGGTTGAATTTCATCGATTTACTTCCGCTAGAAGAATGGAGTCGTTAGCATAGCTGGTTAAGCGGGCTCATATGCTCATTTCCATTTGTTGGGAAAGCAGACATTTAGATCGCTAGACAAGATTGCATGTGTCAAAAAAGGAATAGTACTAATGGTGAAATTCACAGCCTATTTCTTACAACGAAAATTATTTCCCCCATCGGAAGTACCGAAATTAACCGTCTTAGCAATTATGGAGGTTTGACTGAAGGCTGTGAATACCTGTGACCTCCACTGCGTACGAAATATAAATTATGGTGGTATACTACCTTGATCAAAAAGTTCCCGGAATTTATTCAGAAAATTAAAAATACAAGTTTATTCATCTAAATCTATATTGTCCCCTTCAAAGTAATCCCCATCGACTGCAACACACTTATGCCAGCGCTTGATCCAATCCTCGAAACATTTTTTATATTCGGTTTTCGGTATGCCCATCAGTGCTTCCTGCGATTTTTCCATTACTTCCTCTCGGCTGCTAAAACGCGTTCCCCGTAATGGTTTTTTTAACTCGATTGAACAGAAAGAAGTCACAGGGAGCCAAATCAGGTGAATTCGGTGGCTGTTGGATGGTATTTGTTGCATTTTTCGTCAAAAAATTACGAATAATGATAGCACTGTGCGACGGTCTCGACGCACTGTGCGACGATTTCTGGTCTCTTTCGGCGAATTGCTTCACGCAAACGTCTCATAACGCCCAAATAATACTCTTTGTTTACTGTCTGGCCTTCTGGCAAAAATTCATGATGCACTACACCGTTGTAATCCATGAAAACCGTCAGCATTGCCTTCTTTTTTGACTGAAAACGACGTGGTTTTTTTGGTCTCGGCTCATTTGGTGAACGCCATTCACTTGCCTGATGTCTGGATTGCGTGTCGTACTCATAAACCCACGTCTCGTCTCCAGTAATGATCCTTTTGATGAATGTGGGATCGGATTCAGCCTCGCAAATCATGTCTTTTGCGACGTCAACACGGTCTCTTTTTTGCATGAAATTGAGGTCTTTTGGCACCAACTTTGCTGCTACACGACGGAAACCCAAATCATTAACCACAATGTCTTGGGCGGATCCATAGGCAATGTTCAAGTCCTCCGCTATTTCTCTGATGGTTAATTTGCGGTTATTGACCAACATTTCTTTTACTTTATCAATTTTTTCACCGACTTTCGATGTCGATGGTCTGCCACTGCGTTCATCATCTTTGATTGACTCACGACCACTTCTGAACCGCTCGTGCCACTGGTAAACGACCGTTTTTTTTAGAGAATCGTTGCCGAAACACTTTTCCAACATTTCCAACGTCCGTGCGCCACTAAATCCGTTTTTTAGGCAAAATTTAATACAAGTTCGTTGTTGCAAATTTAAATCCATTTCTGCAATTGTAAAAAATCGCCAACACACACAGAGATAGATGTACTCTTGGCTACGTAACTTTTGCAAATGTCAAGTTATGACACTAAGATTTAAAGGGAATATCAACAACAGATGTACCAATTTAAAAAAAAAACAGAACTCAAATCGGAACGATGGGAGCGCCACACGGTGGTTATTCCGGGAACTTTTTGTTCAAGGTAGTATTCCTCACATGATCCTGCTTGTCGTTTTTTTTGGGATGGCAATCTTTGCTGATCATACGAAGACAACCCAACTTCCGAATCGACCATACGGTGGCGTTTATTCCACACAGAGAAGCAACGCGGCACCCATCTTGCCGAGATTTTTTTTCCTGAAAAATTTTAAACACTCTACTACCTTGTGATATTTATCCCTGTGGCCTCAACTGGGACGTATTTGATCTCATTGAGTTTTACCTAAATTAATTACATCAACTCTAATGTTTTAATATAAAGAAAAACGACAATGATATTAAATCTAAAGAAGTTTGTTGTTAATGAAACTTTATTAAGGTATCAAACAATTAATGCTTGTGCGTATCGTCTGAATCCATTTTTCTTCTTTTTTTATCTTGTGATATTTTTATCGGATTGGGTGCGCATAAAACTACAACTTCCGTCCCTCTGTCATGCTTCGTCGCATGTGAAAATATTTCTTTACTCATTTAAGGGCAAAGGACGAGCTTTTTCTCGTATTTATCTTTTCTCGTGGAAGAGGATTTTCGACTTTGGCCTCTCGCTTTAGATATTAAATCTTTTTGTGTGCCGATTTCTTCCCATTCCGAGCGGAGGCGGGCGTGTGCATCAACCTTCGTTTCGGCATTTGTTTAATTAGCGGAAATTCATTTGAAATACTGAGACTTAATTTTCGGAGTATTCCTTGAAGATACTCCCATTAACTCAGCGCGTGCATCGTCTGAGAGATAGTAATTAGCAACTTACTAGCAGCGTTGCATCCGTTCAACAAATGATGACCTTTTGGTGATGCATAAGCATTCTTCAAACCGGAAAAAAATCCCAAGCCATATTATTAAAAGTTTCTCGTACTTCCCTGGCTCTTCTTTTGACTGACGTAATTAAATGGCGAATAACTTGATAGTATTCTGTAAAGAAAGAATTAATTAAAAAGATAATCTTGCTGCTTCACGCGAAATTGAATATTGTTCATAAAACTTGGACTCTGCTTCACTTACAACTTTTTTGGAGCTCAAAAATTCTTTGGCAAAAAAACTTCTCTGAAGTCTGAGTCAAGTCCATTTTAATGGTAAACATTGAGTCAAAAACATGGCTTTGCCACAAGTTTAATCCCAAATTGTCTGGTAGATGTTTGATGTGGAGATAGCTAGCAAAAGCAAAGGACTCGCTGAATCCATTTTACGACAGAAAGATCAAATGGTAGGCATTAGTGAGAAGTTAGAATACTGTGTAGGATACATTGTCATGCATTTTGTGGAGGGTAAGATGGAAAGTAATCTTGGGGCGTAGACGAACATCACTGAAGAAGGCCAGTTGTCCGTGTAGGTAGAGTTTCAGTTAAGTGCTTAACCAGCTATTTTGGAAGCAATCCTTGCCTTTACCGGAACATGACAATGCATCAGCACGAATAGTGTTACTATCCACCATGGTTACCAACCCTTAGGTCGGTTTGATAGGTGATGGTGAATCTGGTCTTGAACTAAACCCAACGACGTGTTAAATCCACATATCTGGGTAATAATGGTCCATCCTTTCCCTGCATCGCCCGTTCAGGAAGTTCTGGTAACCAAAAAATCACACAGCTCGAGTGAAGCTGAGGTTGCTCAGAAAGGCATGCTCGGGAATTGATCCCCGGGCCCTCGTAGTCCAAGGCTCTACACACTGGACTACCTTAATTATCATTAGTAGCATAAAGATTGTAGTTTATATTCCTGATATTGTCATTTTGGTGGTCAAGTTACGAGAAAAAGCATGAATAAATGGAGACAATGGGAATTTCCTCAGCAAGAGTATATTTGATTCAAAGTGCCACATGATGGCTGAAAGATCGTTTAAAACAATTATTTTATCAAATAAAAAGGAGGTAAATTTACACCAATCATAAATGTCATTTATCGCTTGGAGATATCATCATTAGTCTCTCCATCCGAAGATTGGCCGATTGTGTTTATCAATTCTTCCCTGCCTCCATAGCATGGTCCCCTCTCACCGCAATACGTATCTCGTATGTTTTAACAGCATTAACGCCACGAACGTATACGAGGCACTCCAGTACGAATGTGCCGGAGGGAAACCGTTTCCACTAAGGGCGTGCAACTTCCGTGGATATGTACTCGTAAACGCGGTTCCATTAAAACGTGTGCTTCGCACATTCTTACTCCGTATCATTTTTGTTGGAATACATGGCACAAAATAACAGTGAACCATCACCAGGCCTGATGCCAAATGCTGGTCCCCATGCCTGTAGCTTGGCCATAACAAAAAATTTCTTTGATGTGTAAACGGTTGTTTCCATCGATGGATGAAGAATCGACACTCGCGGTGTGTTACACGTCCAGCGTCGGTCCTTGCCGATTGGAATCGTCGAGGTATTATTGAAAGGCAATAAGGTCACGAGAAACGCACTCTTTGCGACCGAGAGGGCACCGTCCACCTGTGGTCATATTCGCCGGCCCAGTCTTTCACTCAATTTCCCGAAATACAAATTTCGGCAATTCTTTTGGTCCCTCGAAGGGGATAGTACTTCTTGATTTCGGAGAAAGTCGGTTGTGAGGAAATCTCTCGTCAAAGATGAGGGCTTTATAAAATGTTTCAAAATTCTCGTGAGTGATCGCACAAGCTTGAAAAGGAGCATATTAAACCCCCTCGAGTAGCAAAGATGGAGGATGCGGTCTTCGTAACACCCTTTTTCTCCCGAAATTTGGTGATGAAGGAGGAAGGCTGTTGGTGGTTCTTAAGGAGGTGGCCCTGTGAGAAGAAGGTTGGCATCCGAGGGAGTGGTGTCTCGGTTAGTCCTAGGGAAGGGGGGTTTAAGGGCACGTTGGCGAGGAGGGAAGGGAGAGTCGCATGGTACAGAAGACCCCTTCGCCCTTCCCTTGATCAAAGGACACGTATCATGCTCGGCCGGGCGTGTCAGTCCCAAGACGTCTTCTGATTCTCTTCTCCTTAAACTTCTCCCACCCCCTTTACCTTTGCTCCTGCCTGTTACGTTTTCGGTAATGGGGCTGTGGGCTTGCCGAAAAAGGACGAGGCAACATCTCTTTACTGCGTTCGCCTGACTCTGATTTCGTGCGCCGAGTTCCGCAGTGAATAAACGTCTGAGGGAGGGTAATTAGCTCGTTGCGCTAAATGGCAGGGTATGCTTCGAGGAGGTGGTTGATTGGATGAAATTATCTCGAGGAAATGACGACTCTGAATGTCGCGCTTGAGGCAAACAAGGTTTTGTTCTTATGTGCTGGTTGGGCGGAGGAGTAATCAGTTATTCCCTTTGATTTCCGAGATGATGGTAGACGACCGTGGCTCACTGATGCGCGCAATTCCCCAGGTTTTGAGTTTCCCGTCGTTGCTTTGGAAGTCCCCCGAAGGAGCATGTCCTTGTGCCCGTGGATTTCATAGCGTTCGGAGGGCTGAGTGTGTCGTCGCCGAGTGGTTAGGGCAGTACGCGCACGATTCATTTGTTCGTAGCAAATTTAAATACTGGGAATATTTTATGATAATTAATCTTGCCGTGATGCGCGTTTGAATATGGAAAATGGCTTGACGAATGTGATGTTGGATGTGTTCAAGTCGCTCGACTAGCTTTGAATATGCTCACGTCTACCGCAGATCAAATCAATGTTGGAGCAAACGTGCGTTACGCATCAAGCGAACAAAATAACCTACAATTAAATTGTACAATAAATAACACGAATAAAAATATGAGCACTATTAATTTAGCAGTTCTCGTATAATTCTCAAGCTACCTAAGAATTTTCTTGATCATTTTGACTTTCCTCCCGGAGATGGCGCAACGCGGCGAGAGACTGTCTCAAGTAAAGCGTCTTTTGCCTCTCGGAGCACTTAATTAAATTCGTCTTAACTATTTAGTTGGAAGGTTTGGCCTTCCCAGTACCTGCACCACCGATCTTCTCTGGCACCATGGTTGTCACGGCCGCCGAACCGCACGCGAGAATCCCGGATCAGATCCGATCGACTCCATCGATGTTGTGCCGGTGGTCGAGGGAGAGGGGCACCGTAGTCTTTTCGAGCCAACCCAATTCTTATTTATCCCCTTCTTACCGAGGTTTCCAGGAGAGGCCAACCGCCTCTGTAAGCCTTAACCAAGGCCCCTCCTCCACTTCAGAGAGGATTTCCGGGGGGCCCACGCCAGCCGACCGTGGCTCCAACCGACACGTCTATGCTGGCGGGGATATGCTAAAGTATTTGCGTATTTAGCAGCGTCTGATGAGTTCATTGCATTTCGGATACGAGGTAGTAATGACTGTGGAGCAAAACCTCGAAAAACTCATTTTTACCCTTAAAAACCTGGAATCAGGAACCATATATTAGTTGACCACCCTTTACAACCTCTATTTTTGTTACGCTTATGAGGAAAGAACGGGTACAATGAACTGACTAAGATCTCAGCAGATTTTAATATTGCTAGGTCATAACCGATCTCATCAATTCATTTCACTTCAATTACGGCTGACGAGCAAGGAGTCTGAGACGGTAGTTGATGTGCCGAGGAGGATTTTGTTCTATGATGAATGGCTGGACGTGCACGTATTTGAGGACGACTGCGGTCAGAGCTCTGCAATTTGCCGACATTAATTTGACACTTTCTTCCAAATCGGCAATTTCGATATGAAAATTTGTAAAGTGCCGTCGCATCTAGGCTATTAACTATCGTTGATAAGGCGTTATGAACAATGATGATATCAAGAAAATGTAGTTGATGATTTCCGGCGTAACTTTATGGAATCGACTCATATTGAAACTTTGAGATTCCACAAAAAAATTATTACGATGCAACCTGGGTTTCGACATTCAACGTCACCCTCAGGTTTCCTTTCCTTGGAATCACAAAGTTACTATTATTTCATTTCCAAGAAAATGTAGTTCTTTCACATGTTGGAGAAAAGCGACGATCTGCCATGTAGCGGCTAAAAATTGATATTCTGTAGTACACGGCTCTATCGTAGATAGACGATATTTTGTATATTCGTACATTGTACTTGCAGCGCGTGCGATATAATTGACATTCAGTGCGGATGAACGAGACGATATGGATAAAATCATTCACATTAGTTATCCCAGTAGATAACCACATTACAGTAGATAACCATATTACAGTAGATAAGCACAAATGTTATCGCTGGCTTGATGCATTGTCACCATACCCATAATTATTTTATATCGACATTCGGTACTGGAAAATCAATATCCGATTGACACAATTTGCAGTTTTACTCCAATGGCGAATCTTTTACATTAAAATATTATTCCAGCAAGACTCCAGCTGGTTTCTCTAAAGATAGGCCATGAAATCTCGAGGTTCGAAGGATACACTTTATTTTGTCAATTTTTAGATGGCAATTGAGGCACGAGTCCCGCAAATGACCTTTCTGGGCACTTCGACGGCTTAGTTCCACCGACGATCTGACTTCAGCTTTGATGCCCATTTAATGCCGGTATGCCGATGCAAGCCGGTATTTTCCAGCGTCGAATGGTCGCAAACCGGGGCGCTATGGACACCAGGAAATGTTTCGACATTAACGCCCTATATTTGCGCTCCGTACAAAGTTACACCTAAAACAGTGTGGAACACTCGAGCTGAGCAAAGGGAGAAATGAACTAGTGCACTCATTGCCAGGTCTCCAGCCTCCTCGGTTCCAGGAACCGCTAGTTAATGTGCAACCCACCCCTGGTCGACTGCCGCTGTACCCGAAACACCCTACGCCATGGCGTCCGTGGATTGGTGAAGGTTTCTTCCCACGTTCGCCTCCGTTCGCCTCCGTTCGGTCCGCCGTCGATTGGAAGGAGCGTCCCTCGCACGCGTCTCAACGTAGAGGGCAGCAAGGGTGCAGGCCATCCACGGCATTAAGCGGTCCAGGAGTCCGAGCCGTTAATTGCCAGGCGCTATCTCTCTCCCGAACAACGGACAAAAGAGAGGAAGGCGGCGAAAGAGCAGACCGAGTGTCATGCCCTTAGCGGCAGGGGCAACAGAGCAGTGCTGCCAGGCAATTCAAGCATAGAACGGAAACTGGGGTCCCACGCCGCTCCTCCGGATGATGCGGCCATTGAGTAGATTTTCCTCTCTTGACTGTCCCTTAGTATAGATTTAAACATTTGCCTTGGTTCCTCTCGGTATTGCGTACGTCAATTGTAATTATATTTATTCTAGATGAGGCCTAATCAGCGAAATACAACATTTCTCTGTGACATTTTCATCATAATTGCCAAGTACTCTTCTAATAAATCCGATTTTTTTGTTAGCTTATCCACATATTCCCCGTATGTGTTTCACCCAGGAGAGAGCGTGAGTGAGGGTAACGCCCAGGTAGTTAATTGAGTCTACACATCCCTTTCGGTTTTCCCAATGCAGTAACCATTCGGGCGGGAAATCCTCTTTTTCCAAATATTTAAGACTTCGCACTTTTTTAAGTTAAAATCTAATTTCCAAGTCTCGCACCAGCGTTTTATAGCATTAAGGTCATCTAACAAATCTGCTGTGTCCACAGAATCACGGATATCTTTGTAAACCGCTGCTTCTCCGGCAAATAATTGTATCGTACTGGTGGCTGCTATTGGGAGTCAGTATCGTTAACGTAAATTAGGAATAAATGAGGTCCGATAACACTGCCCTGGAGAACACCTTAAGTAACTTCTACAGCATTTTATCTAACTCCATCGATGACTACACTTTGTACCCGACATTCAAAAAGTCTTTAATCCAACCCCGGATGTTTTTATCTATGTCATATGCTTCTAGGTTTGCAAGTAGTTTACTATGAGGTACCTTGTCGAAGGCTTTCCTAAAATCTAGAAAAAACGCGTCCATTGGAACATTGCTCTCTCCCAAAATAAGAATATCATGAACCAAGAGCGCAAGCTGTTTCTCGCAGGATCTATCTTTTCGGAAACCGTGCAGATTTTCATTAATAACTTCTGACTATCGAGATGTCTTACGATCAAACTAGCAACGATATGTTCCATAACCTTACACGACATGGATGTGATGGAATTAGATCTGTAATTGCTCGGTTCCTCCCTCTCTTTTTTAATATTGCTGTTTCGTTAGCCATTTTCCAATCTCTGGGAAACTAGTGATCTACCAGCGAATTCTTAAATATTATGTCTAGATACGGCGCAATTTTCAAAACTAGGTCTTTAAATATACGAGCGGGTATTTCGTCGGGCCCGGAAGATTTATTCGGCTTAATATTTTCAGTAAACGTTCTTTTCTATTGTATTAAATTTCAATTTTTAGCATTTGTTGAACAGCATGATTTTCAAAACTCGGTCTTTAAATATACGAGCGGGTATTTCATCGGACCCGATTTGTAGGCTATCAGGGTTTTTTTGTGAGATATTAGTGAAGACACTTTGAAAGAAGGAATTTAATAAGTTTCCCTTTTCCAAACTGCTGGTTTCTCTTTCGCCTTTTATTATTTTTGAGTGAATTAACAGTTGGCTTATTTCCCGGAACTTCTCTGACGTAAGACCCAAATGCATTTGGATTCTCTTTCACATTTTCCACTAACTTTTCCTTTTGAATTCCCTTAATGCTTTCCGAAATACATTCTTTGCCTACGCCCTGGATATTTTATAATCTTAAGTGATCTCATTCAATTTTTCGCTAGAGAATTCATCCCTAATATTTTTCATCTTGGCGTGACATAGCCTTCTACGCAATGATTTTTTGAAATCCGCGTTGTAGCATCTAGATTCCATATTATCTTTTATAAAGTTACTGGGAATGAACTTGTTGACTGCTAAACGCGTGATCTAAAGGAAGAGATTGCACGAATTCTTGGTATTTCGGTGATAACTATCTTCCTTAAAACTAGCAAATTGATTCTGTTGCACGTACTTTAGGCCATTGTATTCCCCTTCTTTAAAAAAGTAAATTTTCCTTTTAGGCTTCTTTTTCCGGACCCCATAAAGCGAAAACTTAGCATTTACGGCCCTCCTTTTACAGTTTCTACAGTTAAAACTTTTTCGTGAATATTCGTGGCTAACAAATCCCGAATAATATCACCCCTATTTTGTGAAGTGACAATTTGATTCAATGAGTTCAACGTAAAGGAATTCAAAAGCGATTCGCAGATATCTTTGTCTTTGCCACCCGTTTTAAAACTATATGTGCTCCAGTCAATAGATGGGACAATGAAATCTCCACCGATTGTAACGTCGCGATCATTGTGTTGGATAAGAAACCTTTGATTTGCTGAGCTAATTTTAGTATTGAATTGTCTCAATCGACTGGCGGTCTGTAAAACGTGAATACATAAATTATTTTGGATTGAGGACTTTTAATTGAGCGCCAAACGCTTTCCGAGTCATTACTCGGAATTACCTCAGCCCTGCTGACGCAAAAATTTTGAACTGCAATTAAGACACCACCCCCGATTCTATTTGTTCTGTCATTTCTCCATGCATTGAACAGGATTTAGGAAAATGTCACCGTTGACTATATCAGTGGATAACTAGCTTTCTGTCCCAATTATATCTGCGCTTGTGCTTTGAATGAGGTAATGATATCCTGCGAGTTTGTTTTTTTTTTAAACATATTCGGACTTTACTACCAATTAAAATAATGTTCCCTTGACATTAAGGTTTTTTAAATTTATGACGAGGATCGTCTTCTTATTAATATTGTATCCCTTATAATATTTTCCGTCCAATGCTATTTGATTGGTGTTAAATGAACTATTGTCAGCACTGAACCTCACTTCATTTAAAGTTACATCATTTGGCAAAGAAGACTTTAGAGGCCCACTCGCTGACCTACAGATTAATCTAAAAAACCCTGCAGCGCTCGAATATCCTATCCGCTATACACCTGGCGGTCTCAGACGTGTAGTGAACACCAAAACGGTTCAGGGGGTTCCTCCGGCGATTGGATCGCCGGCTGAAGGTCAACGGAGGACGCCCCGATATCTACAGGGTTCGTCCGGAAAATAAGTGTACTGAGCTCGGGAAAAAAAATGTATTACACTTTTACATATCTTAAGCTAATATTCCTCAAAATAGGACCCTTGTGAGTCGATACACTTGTTCCAGCGGCGTTCCCATTCCTGGAACGCTCCCGCGAAGACATCATCGGGAACCTCTCGAAGACACGTCGTCACGGCCTCTTTGACGGCGTCCAAAGTCCCGTATCGCGTTCCTTTCAAACTCCTCTTTATCTTCGGGAACAGAAAGAAGTCCGGTGGTGCCAAGTCCGGGCTGTAGGGCGGGTGCGGCAGCGTTGCCACGCCGTGCTTGGCCAAGAAGTCCGACACGACAAGCGCGGTGTGAGACGGCGTATTGTCCTGACGTAGCCGCCAGATGTTTTTGATCGCTGGCCGGACGCGGGCGACTCGTTTTCGAAGTCTGTCGAGCACTTGGACGTAAAATGAAGCATTTACAGTTTGTCGTTCCGGTACAAATTCGTAGTGGACGACTCCCCTTTTGTCAAAAAAGACAATGAGCATCATAAACTTATTTTCCGGACGAACCCTGTATGCAGAAAAGACCCAACCTCTGATTGATGCCTTCCACTCGGCTCCAAACCAGAGGTCCACGATCAATCCTCGGAACAAGGCTGCAGATCGAGAGCGTCACATCAACACTCAAGACGCCACTCACTCGCTTCACTTCCGAGTTTAATTCCCTGTAGGAATCCAGAATCTCTTCAGATCCACGATCCGCGGCATCGTTGACGCCAACATGAGCCACGACCTGGAGCAATTCGTGCCCGTAGCCGCCGCTACAACCGCCTTCGTCACCTGGGAAACGCCGCCACTAGGAATGCACCAGGCCGTCAGGCGCTGGCTCAAACCCTCATGGTCTGCCCTCTCCCGCAATGGAACCATCTGACGTTATAGCCACTCCCTTTACCTTCCAACTTTGACGGTTCCTTCCGGATGGTGCTCTCTCAGGGGCGGAGGAAGGGGCTGCAGATACCGCTGAGCTATCCACCGATAGCACCTGATACCTGTTGGGGACGAGGATGAGGTGTGCCTTCGCATCTCCCATCCCTCGCCTAACTTGCCCCCGCTACTGCGCGAGACAACCTTCCAATTCTCCGGTTTCCGGAACGGCACCTCTCCCCCATCAAAGGATCGGACTCTGGGCGGCCTCCTCGTTCACTCTGTCGCATGTTGCATTCGGACGAATCCGCGCGGCGCCATTGGCGCAGCGAATTTTCGCAAACTTCACCGCGAGTCAGGTCCTTGTGCGGAAGAGCAACCTTACCGTCAACCTTAGACCGAAGCTCAGCCGCGATACCCTCCAACGCAGCGATACGGGCCCTTAGAGCCACGCACTCACCGGCGCAGGCGTGCATTCTGACAGAAGACCCAGTGGAAGCCATCCTAATTCCATCGAAAATGCCAAATTTATAAAGATAGCAAGGCTAAAACAATGAAAATTACAAATTCCATAAATGAAAAAAGTTCCTTAGGTTCAACGAAGGCTACTTAATCGTGTAAATTGATGTCACTGACCTGCCCCACTAATTAAAATTCCACTAGCTATTTAAGGTAATGGATGAAAACACAACATTTGAGATGAAATACGATGTGCGTAGATGGCACCCGATTGAGAGCGATTACAGTGAAGTGCGGGCGACGATCGGCGCGCGGCGAGACTATTGACACAATAGAATGCAAAGTTTAACAAAGCAAACCAGCTAATATTTCGCACACATGAATAATAAACGACTGTCATCCACGTTACTCTGTAAAAGAATAATATATTAATACAATAAAATATAATACACTCATCGCTACAGTTGCAGAACAGTCAGCAGTCGGCCAAGGCCACTACACAATTGGGTCGATGGTAAAAGGAAGGTGGGTGGGGAAGATTCAAACCAGAGTTCGCTCAGACACGTCCATTCACGTTTTCCGTTGCTTTCCATTAGTAATTTACAAACTCTTAAATGACTCTTCGCTGCATGGTTAAATCTCCGATTCACAAATGATTAATGATTGTAAGTTGTTTATCACTTTTTTATTCATTTGGCCAGATTTCAGAATTTTAGCCCGCTGGGCGAATAACTTGTTTTGCGGTAGATATTTGTCAAATCACGATACTTTCGTTGGATTCCTTTTAAATTCATCTTACCCAAGGTTGCAGCCGGCGTCTTCCGTGTGCCGCACTCATTGGTCCCTAATTTCGTCAAGCACACTAGCGCATTTTGAACCTAACATCAATATGCAGAGGTCGGCCATTCACCGGGAACGCCGTGGACCAAGTCGATGGCTTATAGTTCAACCGCAGCTTTCAAAGGTCATTATTCCGAGAGCGGGTCCCCAGCGATGTGTACATAATCGTGTTTTAATTCGTAGGTAATTGACGCATCCTATTTCGTCAAGCGCGTTTTGTTTTGTAAGTTAATGAGCCTCCGAATATCTTTCTGGCTCAGGGCGTGTGTCTGTCATTGAAAGTGACTGATGCTTCAGCCGCGAATGATTAATTACGTAATCCTACCCTTGCAAGCTACGCCTTTGGGCAAAATTTAATTTCCCTGACATAAACCAATCTATCCACATACCTACTCCATAATTCATAAATGCGAAGAGACCTTAATCAATTTGATAGTGAGTGGTTTACGACTTTCCTTTTATAGTGCAAATTGCTCCTTGTTAATTTCTTAGCGATAACGGGACCGACAGCCATAATCATTACTTCATTCCTACAGAGAGCGGATCCTGGGTCAGCGACGTGGATTACTACGTGACTGACGAGAGCAAATCCAGTCTGTGCCATCTGCTCAGCTCTGAGCCGCACATGATAATGCCTTAAATTGCGACTGCATACTGGCTTTAAAATATTTAGGTTTACATCACCCGTTTATTGTTATCCCGCCTTGTGTTTTGATTCAAAATACGCCTGCTATACACTTCGTTTTGCTCTGTTCTCCGTTATTTTTCCTGAAACATTTGTCATTTAGTCCTTTTCCCTTCGCGAGACAAGAAAAGTTTGTATCATGCACGTGCGCTTATTATTGCTCAGGATAGAGCCTATGACCAACGTTTTGAGTGTGCTTGCGTAATCACGAGTCGCTACTGCGATTCGGTTTGAAATTAGTGACTTAAATGACGTCAAATGAGCATAACCAACTGCATACTAGTTTTGCGATACCAATCTCGCTGAGTGTTTGCAATTCAATGGATTGCTTAGCCGAAAATGTTCGAGAGCCCATTCCTCGCTCGATATGTTTTACGTATTCTTCAAACGGTCATCAATGCTGCCCCCGTCGGCACAAAATTGAGTTACTAAGTCATTTGTTTCGCCACCCCATTGATTTAGTTGCACTTGGAAAAAGCCTCCCGAGCTAAAATGCGAAAAGCGACGACATCACCTTCACAAACCTATTTCCGTCGTGAGTTGTGACGGCCGTAATGCGCCCATCGACGCACTCGCAGACGGTGATCTGCGGGAAGCGATGCCTTTTAACTCCCTCCTTTCATTTCAATCCGTATTCTTTCGGAAGACGCGCCGAGTTCCCACCGCCGCGTACTGCTCATCGGAGCGCTCTCCAGACCATTGCGTGAATCGTCGTTCGGAAGGGGGAGAGACTCGAAACTTTCCAAAAACGCGAGGGCACTCAGTCGGTCGGCCGGAAACACGCTCCCCTCTTTCTTCCGCCCCCCAACAATGATTAACGAGTCCCATTACTAGTTCCGTTCCTTCGCTCGTATCCGACCCATCTCTCTGCTGACTAGACGGAAGCAAAGTCGGACCCAATCCGTCACTTCCGCTTCGATCGCCGCGTGCGTTTCCGCGGTCGAGGAAAGCCAAAGAGGCGACGCCGCCGCCTGTTCCGATTTCGCCGCTCGGTCGTCCACTGTTTCTATTTCCTGCCGACCGATGACGTTTCGCTTATGTCCCACAGGCCATTGACGTCCGTCCGTCCGACCGAGCCCGCTCCTCCCCGCGGCGATTAGTCACCGAATCACGTCGAGGTGACGTTCCAGAGGGTCGCCGTGAGGAAAATGAAGCAGCCCTCTTTCACGGACCTAGAAAGGTTTGACCCCCGCCACGCGCCCTTGCGAAGGCTCGCGGGAGATTATGTAGATGTGGGTGAAAGGTTTATTCGAAATGCGGGTTGATTCATTCGGCGGCTTTAACGGGAACTCGGCAGTTCATGAAAACCATGCGTGGAGGAACCTCCGATCGATTTCATCTTGACCATGCTTTTGCTTGTCTATTTCCCCGGCCACGTGCACTGAGTTTGTCTAGCTAGCTAGCGTTTGTCGTCACTTCGCGCTCTTGATTGTAATTTTTGTCTTCGTCTACCCGTTCGTTTCTAATTTAGAGGACATAAAATGCTTCCTTCTGTCGTGGAATGCCTGAGGTTTTCTTTGAGCACTTTCAATCCAAGGCAGTTGACGTTGTGTTGTTTTTTTCCGAAATAAGGAAAAAAACGAAAGTAAAAAAGTTAAGGTCTTGCTGGACTCGAAAGAATTAGTTATATATATACACACACGCAGGCAGCCACCACCAGGGTGTGTGGCAGGGGGTGAATACGTACAATAATATGTACATGTGTACAATACATAGAATAATTTTACTCGAACATGTCCCTACCTACCGCGGTCGAACAAATGATTATGATCCCCTATTGTTCGTGGAAACAATGACATCTTAAATCTATCTGTTCTACATTTAAATATTCTAATCAAAATTTTTCTAAAAGCATGCGTTTAGTCGGTAATCGGTCGAAGTTCCTATTCGGATGAATACTTCCAATAAATAGTTCGACTGTGGGCACTTGGTCCACTTGGCGTTGGAGAGATGGGTTGGGTTTTAGTTTTCTGGAGAGAACGCCATGGACCGTGAGGGAATCTGTCCCCCCCTTGAAGTATTAGCGACATCATGCAAAATTAAGTAAGTTAGCACATTAAATTGTCTGTAAAAGAATGTTTTCGCCCATATCATCTAGTGGAAGGTAAATAATGACCATTTGCCATGGAGAGCGGGGCAAATCATTACTTAGGGGATGATTAATATGGGTTCAGGAAGGGTAGAGATACGCGAGATACCATAGCGGTAATGAGATCTCTTATAGAGAGGATTATAGAACTCATTCAGGAGGTATCTGTTTCGTAGTTCTAGAAAAGGCATTTGATAGAGTGAGTTGGGAAAAACTAATGAGTATATTGCAGAGAATAGGAATAGATTGGAGGGACAGGAGGCTAATTCGCAACCTATACATGCATCAGACTGCTCAGGTGCGAGTGAGGAACGGTGAGCCCGGATGGGCAGTGTTAGGAAGAGGTGTAAGGCAGGGCTGCCCATTGTCACCGGTACTGTTCAACATATATGTGGAGGAAATGATTAAAGAGGCATGGGAAGAACTGGAGGTAGGAATGAAAGTCGGAGGGGAATTCGTAAAATCGATTAGGTTTACTGCGGATCAAACTTTAGTTTGTCAATCAGCCAAGGGCTATCAAACATTGCTGAGTGAATTGAAAATCCAGTGCGATAAGTATGAGATGAAGACAACTGTTACCAAACCAAAAGTTAAGCGGTTAGGAGAAAACTAAAATAAACAATAAAATGTTATTTTATTAGTTAAGAAATTTGGGCGGAAGATTTTGTGAGATCAGTGGCTGCTTTTTGGCTGCTTTTCCCAAAAAGGGAAAACCAGCCAAATGTGAGGGCGATAGAGAATTGGTTTGATTTCTCACGCAGCTAAAGTGGTTCTCAGGATCATCAATGAAGGTTGGAGAGCAGAAGAAATTATTACTTAGGGGATGATGAATTTGGTTTCAGAAAGGGGAGAGGCATGTACAAGAGACGATGTCGTGGACGCAGTAATGGGGTCACCGATAGAAAGAAATAGAGAGTAGCATCAGGATGTATTTGTTCCATAAGTTGTTTTGACCCAATGTTTCCATCCAATGTTTTGACTTCCATAAGCCGTTCAAAGAGTATTTCTAGTGTAGGTAATGCATGTGTCAGATAAGATAGGAGTACATAGATTGGAGGGAAAAAAGACTGATCCGTAACCTGTACATGTCTCACATTGCTCAGGTGTCTGCGACGGACGGAGAGTCGGTATGGACAGGGTTGCACAGGGGTATGGGCAGAGGAGCATTTCCCGCCTCCCCTCATCCTTATCCTCCGCAGTTTCCTTTCTGATCGTCATTTTCGTGTGCAGATGGGTGATTCCCTCTCCGATGTAAAGAAAGCTGAGGCGGGTGTCCCCCAGGGCTCTCTCCTCAGTCCATTCTTGTTCAATTTATTCGTCAATGACATGCCGACAACGCCCCACACGTCCCTATACATGTATGCAGACGACACCGCCATTGCTGCAACGTCGCGTGTGCGCTCGGCGAACATCCGACGCCTCAACACCCACCTACGGAAACTTCAAAAGTGGACAAAAACATGGAAAATTCGGATAAACGCGGACAAAAGTACTCATGTCCACTTCACCCGACGCCGCCCCCGCACACCACACCTGTCGCTTACTCTACATGCACACTGCATTCCGAGAGCTTCGTCGCACCGTTTCCTTGGCGTCATTCTCGACAACAAACTCACCTTCAAACCCCACCTGGACTCTTGCCGTGCTAAAGCCAACGTTGCTGTCAATCAACTCCGCTGTCTTGCGTCGGCGGCTTCCCCGATCAGTCATACGGACCGGGTGCGCCTATTCACGGCTATCGTGCGGCCCAAATTTCTTTTTGCCTGCCCAATTTTTGCAGTACGGAAGACGATATGGAAACACCTCGAAACAATACAAAACATCTCCATCCGGCGGTTGTTAATGGTTAGCCGCCTCACGCGGATGGCCGAGGTGCGTGCCGCTCATCGTCTTCCGTCCGCCGCGGACTTCATCCGCTCTCAGGTCGCGAACTTTCGTTCGCGACTCGGCAAAACTGGAAATGCTCTGCTATCCGACATCTGGGATTACGATATCAACTATAAGCATACATATACACTGCCTAAGGACGTAACTCGCCTATGAGTCTTTCCTATGTCTGTTACCATAAAGTTTTATTCATTCTCCTCTTAGTGCTAGTTTGTATTCCACCTTAGTCCACCTGTACGGACAATATTCCAAATTCACACATATTCTTTCAAATTGTATGCCATGTAATAGCTTTTCTCCGCCAAGTTTAACCTATTTTCTAAATGAGCCGTTACCTGTCGGCTTCAACCACTATTGTAAACCTCTGTTATAGCATAGCTTACTTTAAATCATAAGTTTCTCGTCTCTCACAAACAACACGCACACGAATGAGATGTTTTTTTGGAATGTCATGGCTTTATATTGTTTGTTAAATGACCGGTTAGGGTGGGTTTTCGCTCACCGGGACGGTGTATGTGTGCCCGTATGGGCCGACAATGAACGCTTGGAGGGCAGAGGAGCACGACGAAAGTGTCGATTACAGGCCGTGTTTTTAACGTGCATTTGGAGAAAATAGTAAAAAAGAAATTGGAAGAACTCGAGATAATAATGCCATTTGGTAAGAAATGCGAATAATCAGGTTTGTGGGAGATCAAACTTTAGTTTGATAGTCCTTCCTTTTGGGTAACCCTCAATTCTGACGTCATGATAAAATCGATTCAATAGTTATGGAATACGAAACATTGCAAACTAAACAAAGGTTATGGGGGTTTTTGAAAAAAG
This sequence comes from Hetaerina titia, assembly GCA_037158775.1. Classification (NCBI taxonomy): domain Eukaryota; kingdom Metazoa; phylum Arthropoda; class Insecta; order Odonata; family Calopterygidae; genus Hetaerina; species Hetaerina titia. The sequence continues at coordinate 101,711,154 of CM073775.1, forward strand.
AAAGGTAAGTTTAACGTTAAAACAGGAGGTCAAATACTTGATCAGGGGCAGTTGTTTAGATATAATGTAAGTGATTTTGACCAAGATGTTCGAAGTAGTAGGGATTCAAAACAAAAAATGGCGAAGAAAGGAAAGAGGAGGGAGTTGATGACAGGGGCGTCATGTAATGATTTTAATAATAGACTAGTGAATACTTGATATGTAGCGTACTCTTTTCGGCCCCGAAACTTGGCCGCTGAAGCAAGATAATGGGCGTAGATTTTGGAAACTTGAAATGTGGGTGTGGGTGGAAAAGGTGAAGTTGGCGGAAAGGAAAACAAACGAGGAAGTGCGAGGCATTGGTGGGGGAGTAGAGGGGATTGTTGGGAGAAATCATAAGGAGGCAGGAAATGTGGATGCGGAGCATGTTAATTGGCGATGGAATGTTAAGACTGTGGTAGAGGATAAGATGTTGTGATGAGATAGGGCAGGAGGAATGAGATAAGCATGTTGAAGGGAATGAAGGTTAATTAAATGTATGCCGTGTTAGACAAAAGCTATTTTATTGTGGAGTGTCTAGCTGTGCCATTTTAGGCTAGGCTAAGATATTAAGGCGGTTTAAGTGTGTTTCCATCCGAAACCTGCGTCTTTGATTGTAATCAAATACGTACAATATACATGTAACAAAACAATTAAAAGTCAATATAAAAATTGTTAGCGAAACCTTCAATGGTGTATCCGTCAGCTACAGTCGAAGTAAGTCATTTCCCTCGCAATGGATCCAAAAATTCACATGCATACTTCACTCTTATTTGATACGTATCAATATTTTTGCCTCTTTTCTGTTCCTGAGTGTTTGTGCGACTACTGATCGAAACTTTCGGCTTCCAGTGGCACGAGTGCCCTTGATTTTTGACGGAGCATTTGGTAGATATTTTTTGGGGGTTATTTTATCTGGCGACGCTAAAGATCGAAGAACTCCTGAGATTAAAGCATTCCAGAATTAATGACGAAGAGACTCGAGCGTTAGTGTCCATGTCACCCAAACCGGGCTCGGGCAATCGAGAGGCAAACTGAATTTTAGAGACGGCCCGGAGATCCGAAATATATAAATAAGAACAGTATGCGGCTCATAGACCGGTTCGTTCTGCAGACGCGGCTCTATCATTCCAGCAAACCAAAGGGAGAGGAGAAAGCAAATTTACGCGACTTTCAACTCCTGGCGTGTAAAAAACGAGGCTTTTTTCTTTCTCATTCCCCGCATGCCGCCATTCTAAAAGGTAACCTCTGCTCTCTAAATCACTTAGGGTGTGGAGGGGGGTGGGGAACGGTAGGGTTGCGTACGCAAAAGGTGATCCGCTGCGAGAGGGCGGAACGAAGCGAAAAAAACACGGCGACTGGAGGTAGCTGTCCAATCCTTCGCTCTTTAAGCCCTTCTTAAATATTCATGGATATGATGGGAGAGGAAAGAATAGGGGAAGAGTGCTAAGGGTTGGAGAGAGCTGAGAGATTCTGGTTTTTGAAGTGGAGGCGTAGGAAGTGGGTTGTGCGTCGAAGGGATAATGGCGAAGAGGCCAACATGGAAAAGTAAGCGAGGGGAGCGCATGGATTCTAAGGATTTCTTCGGACTCAAACTCCTCCAGCAAAAAACTCTGGAAATTTAAAATGAAAATGTACTGCTATTAAAGGAAAGACATATCAACAAAGAAGGCTGTCGACAAAAGTAACATAAGACGACATCGAGGAACAGATGTAACTTTTAGGGAATTAATAGAAACTTCAATAAGAAGAAGTTAACGCTGAGATTGCATGTATGATTTCATATTTTTCCTTTCTGTTGAAATCTCTTTAAATTGAATTTTGAGTAGAAATAAAGTATTAAAGGGATACTGGGGGATACATTCATTGTACTGCAGTGCGATATTTTTTGTCTTTAATTTGTTCCCGCATACGATGATATTCCAAGAAAGATATTAAATGTAAATCTGTACTTTGGTTCTAGAGGTAATTATATAAATAAGTTGTCGGAGAACCCGGGTTCGACTTTCGGGAGTCTCTCGGGCACTCTCAGCTCCACCCAAGTCGTGTGATTTTTCGGGTGACAGGTCTTCCTTGGAAACCAAGACCGGCAAAGGGAAAGAAACTGGCCCTCAAACTCTGCTTATTTGTGAATTTCACACGCCCTCATACTTAGTACTGGGTGAACTCTACCGTCATTTATCAAACCGACCTTCGGGTTGATTACTTTGTTCTATAAAAAAAGAAATCATAAGGAGGTAGAAGTCGATAGGATATACGAGAGAACAAAATTGCTTGTGTTCGTGCAGGGAAACATTTGATAGTGATGGGGGATTGGAATGCGACGGTAGGCGAAGGAAGAGATGGTGGTGAGGTGGGGGACTATGGGTTAGGCACGAGGAATGAACGCGGGAAGAAAGCAATTGAATTCTGTAGGAGACAGGGGTTAGTCATCACCAACACATGATTTAGACATCACAAAAGGCGTAGGTATACATGGAAAACGCCAGGTGGCTCAGAAATATATCAGATAGATTATATTATGGTTAGGCACAGGTTTAGGAACAGTGTGATAAATTCGCAGTTTCCCAGGAGCGGATGCGGACTCTAACCACAATTTAGTTGTTATGAAATGTAACGTCCATTTCAAGAAGATAAGGCAAGGGCGGCGGGTTACGAAATGGAATGTAGAAGCATTAAATGGATTAACGAAGAAAGAGTATCAGCAAGCTGTAGAGAAAATGATGGATGACGGTAAAAAATTGAGTACTATCGTAGAAAAATGGGAGTGTATCAAGAAAGGGATATTGGAAGCCGCTAAAGACACTATAGGAACCGTTAACGGGAAAAGGATAAGGAAACCATGGGTAACGGGTGAGATGATTGGAAAGATGGAGGAGAGAAGAAGATGGAAGAATGTAAACACAGAGTTAGGCAAAATGAAGTACAAAGAGTTAAACACACACGCACTCAAAGGGCCCAGAAGTTGGGCCCTTTGAGTGCGTGTGTGTGTGCTTCTTGAGTGCTAGTGTGTGTGATTGGTCTGTGCTCGTCCTTCGTGGATAGTCACAGAGTGTGTGCTTGTAATACATCCTGGTATCCTTAACGGGGTCTTCCTTACAGCCTCGTGAAGGATTACATTTCCACCTGGAATCTTTAACGAAGTCTCACAGCTTCGTGAAGGATTCCAGACAGGATAGTGTGTGTGTGGCTGTGTGTGGTCCCTGGCGTGGATTAATTTCCCGTAAACCACCACAGAGGGTATTCTTGGTCGAGAGGTTGTGGTTGGTCCCTTACGTGGTTCCCGCGAATACCAACACAACAATTTGGTCTGACGAGAGTTGCGACTGTTTTTTACGGACAGTGGAGTTTTCCCCCTTATTATTATTTAACCTAGAGGCCGTAGAGCTCTTGAATTCTTGCTACATTATGGCTTTCCAGTCATTTGAGCTTAACAAATACCATCAATTGAAAACTAAAATAGGGAAAATTGCCGAAGACATCCGTTTTTTGAAGTGTTGCAAACGTAACAATATTTACCCGAATTTTATTAATTCACTTGCTCTCTATCGAAAGAGAAATCCAGATATTGACGAAGCGTTACGACGCAAAGCCCTCCACTCCGAAATAGTATCTCTCAACGCTAAACGTAGTTACCTGGAACTACAAGCTTACAGTTTGCATTTAAAACTGACTCGGAAATTATCTAACGACGATTTTCTAGACTGGTTAGAGATTGACAGAAGGATCCATACCGTAGTTCTCAAGAAACGAGAACAGAAAGCCCGCGGCATCAACCGTAAATTGGTAAAACTTATCGGCGAGTCCAAAGCTCCTCCTTTCTCTGACAACAAGGGATTCCCCAATGTTTGCAACTTGTCTAATGAAACATTTTCACAACAAGAGTTGAAATTACTCAATCATGGTTTAAACTTTAGTATACAGCCGAAAAATGTCCCCTTGGATGATTTAATTGCTCATATAGAAGGATCTCTGTATCCATTTGACATTCCCACTAAAGATTTTGTACGGAAAGCTTGTGAAAATCAGATTAAAAATAACCTCAACCACTCGGTCTTCCAACGCAAACTGTACTCACAGAATTCAAATCACATGGTATCCTCTTTAAAAAGGAAAAATTGTTTCTACATGAAAGCAGACAAAGGTAACCTCTGCGTCATTTTGAATAAAGTAGATTACTTTGATAAAGTAAACAACTTAATATCATCTGGACCATATATTGAAGTAAAAAAGAATCCCCTTAATAAGCTTGTAACTCAAGTTAAAAATGTGCTTAACGATTGCCCATTCCTCATTGATAAAAGAATTAAATTTAAACTCTCAGTGTCTAATCCAATTTTACCAAGACTATATTGCTTACCTAAAGTTCATAAAACTGGTTTCCCCATGAGACCTATAGTTTCAGGCATAGATTCGCCAACATATCTAATATCTAAATGGCTGGTCTGTGAATTTAACAAATTGGATTTCCCTAGCCCCCATTCCCTAAAAAACACCATAGACTTCGTAAAAAATACCAAAAGTCACATTTTCAGTCAAGGGGAAGTCATGCTATCTTTCGATGTTTCAAACCAATTCCCGAGTGTACCATTAGACAAAGCAATCAACTCGCTAAAAGTATGGTCAACGTCAATACAACTAGATCCTAAGTTAATTGACGAATATATCAGACTAACTAACCTAGTCATGAACCAAAACTTTTTTCAATTCCAAGATAAGTTTTATCAACAAGAATATGGTACGGTGATGGGAAACCCCCTTTCCCCATTCATAGCAAACGTATTTATGACCCACTTTGAGACGGAGTTCAAAAATAAATTCAGTTATTTCCCTTCCGTTTTTGTTAGATACGTCGACGATATTTTTGCAATTTTCGACACCACGAAATATAACATAGAGCAGTTCATCGATGACTTAAATAGCCTTTTCCCATCGATTAAATTTACATACGAACTAGAAAAGAATAACCAACTCCCATTCCTTGATCTGCTATTAACCAGAAATATTAAAATAACATACGACGTGTATCGCAAACCAACACATACCAACAACTACATACATCATGATTCGTTCACACACCACAGTCACAAACTTGGCGCCTTCCATGCTCTTGTACACAGATTAGTAAATATTCCCTTGAAAGAGTTAAACAATAAATTGAGATGGGCCACAAATAAAACAAAAGAAGAATGGTGAAAAACGCAATGCGAGGATATGGAAAGTTTACAGAGGAAGGGTGAAATTGGTGCGCCGTACACCAAGGTTAAGTTATTATCGGGAAGTAAGAAGACAAGATCTGTGCTAATAGTTAAAGATAAGTGGGGTAAGATAATAGTTAAACCAGAAAAAATCAAAGAGAAATGAAAGGAATACATAGAACCGCTGCATGGTAGAGAACTTAGAGTGACAAGGTTAGACATAGAAAAGGAACATGACGTAGAAGAAGATAGCTTAGGTCCAGGCATACTTGACGATGAAATAGAAAGGGCATTAAAGGAGATGAAAGCAAATAAGGCCGTGGGGGTGGACAGTATTCCTGCGGAACTGTTGAAATGTTTGGAAAATGTGGGAAGAAGACTCAATATGGACGGATTCGTAGATCCTATGAGGAAGGAATTTGTCCAGAAAGCTTTGTGATATCAGTGTTAGTACCTGTTCCGAAAAAGATAAAAGCTGCATCATGTGAGGACTACAGAAGTTTGATTTCCCATGTAACTAAAGCGGTTCTGATGATCATGCATGAAGGGATGGAGAGCAAGACAAATAATTACTTAGGGGATGATCAGTTTGGGTTTAGGAAGGGGAGAGGTAGGCGTGATGCCATTGCAGTAATGAGATCACTAATCGAGAGGATTATAGCATACAATCAGGACGTTTTTGCCTGTTTTGTAGATTTCGAAAAAGCGTTTGATAGAGTGAATTGGGAAAAATTAATGCGTGTATTGCAGAAAATAGGAATGGATTGGAGGGACAGGAGACTGATCCGCAAGACTGCTCAGGTGCGAGTGGGGAACGGAGAGTCCGGATGGGCAGTGTTAGGAAGAGGTGTAAGGCAGGATTGCCCATTGTCACCGGTGCTGTTCAACGTATATGTAGAGGAAATGATTAAAGAGGCATGGGAAGAGCTGGAGGTAGGAATCAAAGTCGGAGGGGAATTCGTAAAATCGGTTATGTTTGCTGATGACCAAGCATTACCTCTGTCAGTCAAGGGGTTGCAAGCATTGCTGAGTGAATTGGAAATTCAGTAAAACAGGTATGGGATGAGAATCAATATTGATAAAACAAAGGTTATGCGATTTTCCAGAAAGAAATAGGCTAAGCTTAACATTAAAATAGGATGGGAAAAATAGAGCAGGTAAAACAGTTTACATATCTCGGAAGTGTTTTGGACCAATACGGTCAAAGTGGTAGGGACGTAAGGAGAAGAATTGCGCTAGGCAAGGAGGCTTTCTCAAGGAGGAGGGAGTTGATGACGGGGACGTTGAGTAGGGAGGTTAAGACAAGACTCGTAAAAACTCTAATATGTACGGCGTGGAAACGTGGTCGCTGAAGCAGGAGGATAGACGTAGATTGGAGGCTTTTGAAATGTGGGTGTGGAGAAGAATGGAGAAGGTGAAATGGACCAAAAGGAAAACAAATGAGGAAGTACTGGAGATGGTGGGTGAGGAGAGGGGTTTGTTGAGAGAAATCCTATGGAAACAGGAAAAAATGGATGAAAGGTGTATTGAGCGGTAGTGGAGTTGAAGAAGGTAATAGAGGGAGAATGTTGGGCGAGCGAGGAAGGGGCAGGAACAGGAGAGGGATGTTGGACGGGATGAAGGGAGGAAAGAAGTACACAGAGATGATGAGGAACCTGATGTAGAGTACGTTGCTGGATTGGGTTTTGTTTTGGGTTACAAAATGTTTATTTGATGGTTGTTTCCATCCAGAAACCTACCTTAACCGGTAGATTACCTAATAATAATATATATATATATATATATATATATTCATACACGTACGTATATTCTGCAATTGTATTACAAATATCTAGATGTCCTATATCTTGTTAACTCTGCCTCGCCCCTTGACTTTCATAACAATTCATAGAACTCTCAATGCGCACGACGAGGTCACAGAAATGGAATCGCATTCTTATCATTCCTATCATATGGAGGCGTCATATGAGAGTTTTATCCGAATTAGTGATAACCGTGAAAGTTGATGCCAGTTCAGTGAAAATATATTTATGAATTGAAATGAATGCCTGATGGATGTGGTAACGCGGGATTTTGGCAAAGTGCATTTGGCATTTTCCTGAAATTATATTAGTAAAAATGCAAGAGAAACAATCACAAAAACTAGTGAAGCTACGTGCATTCTTTACAGTTTTTCCATGAGTGCTATCGTCAAATGCCGGAATCAATAATGAATCTTGCAGGTCCTGGTATTTAAAAACCTTAGATTCATTAGTAACAGGAAGAAATTAGAAGCCATATGTTAACCGTGTTAGTTTCTCAGACACGCCAGTTGATTAATTAAAAACTTGCCCCTGACTCGAATCCCCCGAAATTAAATCAATGCATCGCAAGCTAAAAAGTTCCCGGCATACTTTCCAATCACTCGGCAATGACTTGTTTTTATTTCGGATTTCCTTACGGAACATCGAGTATAATTGCTATTCAATAAACATCTTACTGTTACAGTTAAACTTATTAAAAAAATATTCTTAGGTCACCAAGCGGAGCATTTTCTCTAATGAAATCCGTTCGGAGGCTCGTCGCTGCTCAGACCTCGGACTCAGACCTCGAGAATCGAAGCGGTCATGGCTCTGCCAAGTCCCGTAAACCTATACCAATAGTTGGTACCGTAAAATATTCAGGGCTTCTGTCATTGCCGGAAATACGTATTGACGATACCGAACGATACTTCCAGCATGTGAGTGCTTTTTAGTTAACGTTTCTAAATGGAATCTGAGGTGAATAAAGAAGGGTAATAAAGGTGTGTTTCCCCTTCAAATTTCTACCCAAAAGTAAATTGAAGGATGTTTATGGTATAAAAATAAATATTTTCGTTCATGTGACAAAATAATGGGCTATTATAGCGGTGCAACATGAACGTGCTCCTATTTCGGATCGACACTCCTTCCCCACTTCCCAAATATAGATAAATTTTTGGTGACTCTGCAAATTGCTAAACCCAGAATGTCATGATTCTCATGGTTCCGATAAAAGGTGAAAAATAGGAATTCCGTGAAATAAGTTTTGTTTCTAGCAGCACGAAATACATTTGGATCGAGAGGTCTTCCTCCGACCTCGTGATAAAATAGGAGCCTATCGACCCAGCTGCTGTTCTCTCATTAGCTATTTTTTAAGCGCCGAGATTGTTAATTATTTTTAGCCTTTCCCGCTCAGAAATTAATACTTTCTAAACACTGCAAACCTCGTGGCAAAACCAAAAGCGTCGTCGTCGTGCCAGGGAAACCAACTTTCATCCGCCTCCATGGGACCCGCAGCGTGACACTCGACACTCGCGAAGACACTCTCTACGGCGTATTTTTCCCTGAAGACGAAGGCGATGAGGGAAATATTTGATTTTTCATCTCCACACTTAAGAATGCTGAAGATGCTGAACCTTAGTCGGGCCCTTTTTGTCCGTCTCTGAAATTTCGGGCGTTGTCGCACTTGCCCACGCCGCTCGTTCCCCGCAAAAACACGTCTAATTGGCAGGCGCCGACTATATTTGCGTACAAACCACACTCGCGGTGCACTGGAAAAACACGCGGTCCTCTGGAGGCGGAATTAATATGAAGGGAGAACGAAAAGTAAAAATTTAGCTGAAAAATGAAGGCTGAAAACTAATGCGCACATGCTTGTAGACCATAAACAAAATACCTTAAGAAGCACTCCTTGTGGCACGTGGAAGTAACATTCCCCCTAAACACGCATGTGCAGGTTCGTTACATTCATCCAGTGTATTTTAAGAAGTGGAAGTATGGAGACATGCTCTAGTTAAGCAGCGTGCTGTTATCGTATTTTCAAATGCTGAAAAAGCGACTCCCACTGAGACTCATTGTCGTTTAAAGGCTCTTTATGGTGACGATGCCGTTGATAGGTCTACTGTAAATCGATGGGTAGTAAAATTATTTTGTTACGAGCCTGGAAAAGCCATAATTGTTGCTGGAACACGCAGCGGACGTCCGATCACTGCCACAGACGATAAAAATCGCAAACTCGTCCAAGATTTGATTCAAAAAGACCGGTAAATAACTGAAAAGCCTATCGCAAACCATAGAGGTCGAGTTTGTCGTGTTAAAAGCAGCCTGACACCAACAATCTTGGAAAATGACAACGCTCGTCCACACACATCGCGCGCAACTGGAGAGGCTCTGCGAAACCTGAAATTTGAACGGAGTCCACACCCTCCTTATTCCCCCGATCTTGCGCCTTGCGATTTTTATTTTTCTCCTCAACTCAAGAGACACCTCAGTGGTAATCATTACACCTCGGACGATGAGGCGAAGGCAGCCGTGAAGTCCTGGATTCGAGAAAAGTCGGAAGAGTTTTTCAGTGACGGAATGAAAAAACTTGTTACACGTTGAGAGAACTGTGTTAGCCTTAACGGTGGCAATGTTGTAGAATAAATGTACGGTTTTGAAACTTAGCATATGTACTTCGATGTATTTTTTGAGTGATCTTGCTATTTGTTTTTATTTGTGGTCTACAAGCATGTGTGCATTACTTTTCGGCCTACCCTCGTACTATGTAGAAAAAAGTTACCGTAAGAAGGCGAATGTTTCAAATTTCCCGGTTTCAGATTCCTCCATTTGCGCGCGATTATCGGGTTTAAAGACCTGTAATTTAGAGTTAAGATCTCAGTGCGAAGACTAATAATATGGTACTCATAATTTTTTTTATGTAGTGTGGAAATTGATAAAAAATTATTTGTTTACTACGTGCCTTCTTCCATAAAGTCCACTAGCTTCGTTGCTTATATCGTGTGAATTTTTTCATTTATAAGTTTAAGGCACCAAGGAAACATAATTATTTCTAATGTAATTTATATATTTGGTAAAAATAAATTAAAATAAGAGTAAGGAGAGTTCTCAATATGATGGGAGATGAGAAGAAGTTTCTAAATGTTGCATTGGATCAATAGAAAGAATGAAAGAGTGTTGGACGAAGGAGAATTAGAGTGGCAGGGAGGCATTCCAGAGTGGAAGGGTGACGGCATGGAGATTGCCAGGGGGTGTGGAGAACTGAAGAGAAAAATATGTAGCACAAAGAGGAAGTCCCGCGTTGTGTAATGACTCTGTTATTCAATGTCGAAAACGTTCCTCTAATGAGTACAGCATCCCTGAATGCAGCCCAGGGACAATCCAAGCACTCTGACTTTCTCGATTTCAATACACAACCTCACTGTTGATAATCACGAACAAATAATTGCTTTAGGAGGTTCTAAATTAATTTTAAATTATTAAGTGACAATAGTTTAATTTCCTGTTTCTACAGACGGACGAATACCTTCCCTGGCACCTTAAAATTCTTCCTTGAAACTGTTTCAGAAAAATTCCCTCGTGAGCAAAAAATTCTACGGCTCATAAATATTAGAATTCACATTGCCATTTTTGAATAAATATTTGAATGGTGTTTTCTCCATTTTATTGCCTATAATTTAAGACTGCCTGTTCGTATGAGGAGGTAATATCGCGAACATATTTGCATAAAAAAAGCTGAATTTGCGTCCAAGGGAGGATTTTATTTCCTTTATATATATAAAAAATCGAGAGCTTCCTAATGTGTTCCTCGGATTAATGATTGCATCCGCAGGGCCAGGAATGAGGAATTGATAATCTCGAAGAGGAGGAAGAAAAAATTCGAGGTGCTCTTATTTATTTAAAGAGAGATCCTGTTGTTTCGTATTTTCATTATTTCTTGTCGAGAAAGCGAGACTTTGCCTTTTCCCGCTATGAGCCCCTCTCTCTCTCTCTCTAGCTTCTCAATTCCCTATTCGCCGATTGGATGAAAGAAAATCTCATCCCCAGCAGCGGCGGCATCCGGAGGTGCACGAAAATTGCGATGCAAATCTTGAATCATTTCGAAATTAGGGTTTTGTGGAGCTCGCCCTGTCGCCGCTCCGATCTCTCCCCCCCCCGTCCCACCCCCCCAGATGTCAGATTAAGGGGGAGGGGACCCCTTCGAATGGGGGCGGTCGACTGCTGGGGGCAATCCCTCCAGAGCCAATAAATCTTTCGCCGGCGTTCCCAGCAGTCCTTTCTATTTTTTAAATTCCTTCGGCGCCCCTTTCCATCGTGACTCGCCTCCAACCCCATTTCTTCTTTCCTCCTTCTTAATCCTCTCCTTTCTCCCCCCTCTCCCCCGATTGAAGAAGGGCGTTTGGCAGACGACTCTTTCTAGAAGGGGTTTTATTTCTCGCAACCCTCGAGGCACTTCCATTCCTGTGATATAGAGTGGTTTTATATTTTGAAAAATCCGTTCAATTTTTGTTGTCACGGCATTGACTTTATTTCATTTTCATGTAGTGGGACGTGCAAACCAAATTCGATGTATAGACGAGAGCCAAGACGAGTGTAGAGTGATGTGACATCCTCTAATTACCGTGAAAATGTGTTCAGCTAATTTTTTTGCTTTTTTTGAATTCATGCGGAGGAGAGCCTGGGAATAGTAGTTGGTACTTGGTGCATGGAATTTGCGACTGTCTCAATCATGTTACTAATCCCATATGTCACACAGTTTTACAAATCCATGCCTGCCAAAACTTCCTTTTTTGTGGCCATTTGAATTATTCACATCTGTGCAAAAATGTCAATTTATGGCACTCGGCGGCGACTGAATCAATTCTTTGTTGGAATTCAATTTTTCAAAATTAAAGTTTTTATGGGGATTTTTCTGTGTTTTAAAAATTAAGATATTTTCCCCGTCGAGTTGAAAAATAAAAAAAAATCGAACTTTGTTTTCGTCGTCATTTTTGTTTCGAAAGAAATGTATGTAATACATATTTTTTGCCTGTGCACATTGTAGTGGCAGTGGCAGTTTTTGAGAGAGGCGAGCGATGGCCGAGTTTGTGAGCGCCATTAGGGATGGACGGGAAAGAAGGAAGGGTGGAGACGAACCACGGCACCGTGGCATTAGGCTACTCTTAACGAAAGGCACCGAGGGGTCCGACGTTTGAACGTCCCACAGGACGGACGGCGTAACCACTCTCCACGAAGCACCTCAAGTAGGCATACTATTGAAAAATATCTGCCGCTTCCGTGATTCAAACCCGAACCCTGTGCGTGGGAAGCAAGTCTTCCCTATGTGTTTTATTCTCTCGTAAATAATCTCTGAATATTATCCGATCGGTTTGAGGTACAGAATTAGGTGTTCCGGAAAATGGCAGAACTCCATTTCATATGCAAGGAGGATATACTGCCTTGAACAAAAAGTTCCCGGAATAACCACCGTGTGGCGCTCCCATCGTTCCGATTATAGTTCTGTTTTTTTGTTAAATTGGTACATCTGTTGTTGATATTCCCTTTAAATCTTAGTGTCATAACTTGACATTTGCAAAAGTTACGTAGCCAAGAGTACATCTATCTCTGTGTGTGTTGGCGATTTTTTACAATTGCAGAAATGGATTTAAATTTGCAACAACGAACTTGTATTAAATTTTGCCTAAAAAACGGATTTAGTGGCGCACGGACGTTGGAAATGTTGGAAAAGTGTTTCGGCGACGATTCTCTAAAAAAAACGGTGGTTTACCAGTGGCACGAGCGGTTCAGAGTGGTCGTGAGTCAATCGAAGATGATGAACGCAGTGGCAGACCATCGACATCGAAAGTCGGTGAAAAAATTGATAAAGTAAAAGAAATGTTGGTCAATAACCGCAAATTAACCATCAGAGAAATAGCGGAGGACTTGAACATTGCCTATGGATCCGCCCAAGACATTGTGGTTAATGATTTGGGTTTCCGTCGTGTAGCAGCAAAGTTGGTGCCAAAAGACCTCAATTTCATGCAAAAAAGAGACCGTGTTGACGTCGCAAAAGACATGATTTGCGAGGCTGAATCCGATCCCACATTCATCAAAAGGATCATTACTGGAGACGAGACGTGGGTTTATGAGTACGACACGCAATCCAGACATCAGGCAAGTGAATGGCGTTCACCAAATGAGCCGAGACCAAAAAAACCACGTCGTTTTCAGTCAAAAAAGAAGGCAATGCTGACGGTTTTCATGGATTACAACGGTGTAGTGCATCATGAATTTTTGCCAGAAGGTCAGACAGTAAACAAAGAGTATTATTTGGGCGTTATGAGACGTTTGCGTGAAGCAATTCGCCGAAAGAGACCAGAAATCGTCGCACAGTGCGTCGAGACCGTCGCACAGTGCTATCATTATTCGTAATTTTTTGACGAAAAATGCAACAAATACCATCCAACAGCCACCGAATTCACCTGATTTGGCTCCCTGTGACTTCTTTCTGTTCAATCGAGTTAAAAAACCATTACGGGGAACGCGTTTTAGCAGCCGAGAGGAAGTAATGGAAAAATCGCAGGAAGCACTGATGGACATACCGAAAACCGAATATAAAAAATGTTTCGAGGATTGGATCAAGCGCTGGCATAAGTGTGTTGCAGTCGATGGGGATTACTTTGAAGGGAACAATATAGATTTAGATGAATAAACTTGTATTTTTAATTTTCTGAATAAATTCCGGGAAAAATTTTTGATCAAGGTAGTAACTTTGCTCGCTAATAATTTCAATTATGGGTGGAGATTACTAAATACAGTTGTTTCATGAATTATTTTCCCTCTTCAACTAGCTTGTATTTGCATTTCATACAGATATCATTACTTTACCCGCCTTACCGCTACTCTGACCCTGATTCGCTATGGGACATATTCACCAGCTAAGATGTCATATATGCAGAGGGTAATAAAGTAGAATAAGCACACTTTCAAATTTTTTTGGTAACTAAAAAATATAAAAGCACTTTTAGACGTGGAGAGATCTCGACGCTGTATCGAAACCCCTAACTTCGGAATAATCTTTGGAAATAACTCGCTAATCAAACCCCTGCATCAAGTTCCTTTTATCGTCTGATAATCTTTATCGGAAACAACTGTCATTATGCTAGGGAATCGTTTTAATTCTAAGTTGCAAAAAAGATATCCATCCCTTCGGTGGACACTTTTTACTGTAAAAATTTTCACTATGAAACCTCAGCGCATATTATACGGCTATAAACTCTTCGATAAGTGTCCAGAGAGTTGTGTTTTTAAATTGTAAATATTTTTCAATTGAAATTTTTGTTAAATTCAATTATACGATTATACTACAAGGATGTCTATTTTGTACTATAATCAATTGTGATGTACAGGAATGTTTTCTTTGCTTTAGTACCTGATAACCTGTAGCAAGATTAAATCTGGAGTCTCGATAGAGTATCCAAAATATGTGAACAATGTGTAACAACTTCCCATAGCAACGATATTTTCACGTTACATGAAAACACCGAAAAAAATAAATAAATTATTTCAATGTTTTATTTTTAGAAATGTTCAAATCGTAAACCATTAGATATTAATAATTAAAACGCAATTAACTGAATAATGTTCAGGGAATTATGGTCAATTAAAATTTTTAATTAATGGCAAGAATTTTAGTGTGTATTAATACATACTTGGAAAAGGTACAAAGCAAGTGAAAAGAGGACATTATTTAATGACGAAAAGAAAAAGGCAAGAATAGTCTCGGTAACATCATTGTAAATATAACTGATTTATTTCCTTATGTATGCGTGAATACATTGAATCGAAGAAGTTTACTACACATTGCAATGTGTATCACGTCACACATGTACCACATCACATGTGTATCAGATTTTGAAGTAGAAGTAGCTCGACGGCTTGAATAGTTTCACAAGAAGTTATTAAGGAATTAACTTGTTTTCACCTTTGGTTATGTTAGCGGTAGTATACCTGTTAAGATAACTTTTGATGGGATAACCATCGTTACACTTCTAAGCCTTACCTGCCACGACTCGTGACACCCTGCACTACAATAAACCACTTCTCTATGTCGTGTAACATGCCTGTTATTTTCCTCCTCCTACTTCTCTTGCTCAATTCACATTTTACCTTAAATGGCAGTCTTCAACATTGGACCATCAATCAAAATGCACTGCATCCTTTCTTCCTGCCTCCTTTACATTTTGCCCACAACCCCTATCTCTCCCCCCAGCATGTCTACTACTTCTTCGTTTGTCCTTATGTCAGTACCCAAATCATCTCCTGACCATCCCTCACTCGCACCTGAGCAGTCGGAGACATGCACAGTTTGCGGATCAGTGTCCAATATAGTCATTAGTTTTCCCAAGTCACTCTATCAAACGCTTTTTCGAAATCTACAAAACAGGCAAAAACGTCCTGATTGTATTCTATATTCCTCTCGATTAGTGATCTCATTACTGCAATGACATCACGCGTACCTCTCCCCTTCCTAAACCCAAACTGATCATCCCCTAAGTAATCATTTGCCCTACTCTCAATCCTCTTGTTGATTATACAGAAAAGCACTTTAGTTGCATGAGAAATCAAAGTCATTGCCCTAGTCCTCACAAGTGGCTACCTTCCATTTTTCGGAATAGGAACTAACACTGATCTCACAAAATCTTCCTGCCACATAAATGCTATAAATTAGTTGTTAAGCTATTCTCATCTACGTCAACATTCTCCCTCTATGTTTAATGTTGCTGGCATATTGTCTTTACCTTATACGAGGGTCATCCGGAAAGTAGTACCCGTTCGTGAAATAAAGACACAAAAGTAAATATTAACAAACATAAAAAATTTTATTTGAAAGAGGATACTTTAAACTACTTCTCAACATAATCTCCAAGCAAATTAAGGCATTTGTCATAACGTGTGACAAGTTTCTGTATTCCTGCTGCATAGTCCTTCGCCGCCAGCTCATTGAGATACAGGGTCACTCCTTTAAGTTCTTCATCGCTGTCAAATCTTTTTCCTGCCAAAAAGTCTTTAAGCTTTGTAAAGAGATGAAAATCTGAAGGGGCCAAGTCCGGGCTATACGGTGGATGGTCGAAAGTTTCCCATTTGAATTGCTGCAAAAGTTTTTGTGTTATCCCAGCTGCATGAGGCCTGGCATTGTCATGAACGAGAATGACACCAGTAGACAATAGACCTCGCCGCCGATTTTGTATTGCCCGCCGTAATTTCTTTAATGTTTCACAATACGCATTGGCATTAATAGTGTCTCCACGGGCCATAAAATCAATAAGCAATACACCTCGTCGATCCCAGAAAATGGTTGCCATGAGTTTCCTGGTGGACAGAACTGTCTTGAATTTTTTTGGTTTGTTTGGTGAATGAGCATGATGCCACTCCATTGACTGTCGTTTACTCTCAGGTGATGCATAACAAACCCATGTTTCGTCACCAGTAATTATGCGAGTCAAGAAAGAGTCTCCTTCATCAGAATAACGTCCCAAAAACGTCAGTGCTGCAGCCATACGCTTGGTTTTGTGCTCATCTGTAAGCATGCGAGGGACCCATCTTGCACAAATTTTTGCATAATGCAGATGGTGTTTAACAATTTCATGAACAATTGTTCGAGAAACATTGGGAAAATGCTCACAGATGTCATCAATTGTGACGCGCCGATCGTTCCTCACGAATTCGTCAACTGAGCTCACCAGTTGGTCTGTAATGACAGACGGTCTCCCCGAACGCTCATCGTCGTGTGTGTTCCCCCTCCCCATGTTGAAGTTGCGACACCACCGCCGAACAGACGACTCGTCCATTACATTGTCTCCATACACCTCCTTTAATTGGCGATGAATATCACATGGGCGAACGTTTCTTGCATTGAGGAATTTAATCACTGCCCTCACTTCACAACTGGCGGCGTTCTCAATTTTTTTAAACATTGTAAACAATCACAGAAACAACACAGGCAATGCTAGCGTCACGCAACTTGGCTCAGAGAAGGCAGACAAGCCACTGAAGCTATCTGACCTCGTCCAACGGCTACTCGCGTCATCAGCACTTCATGCGGCACGAACGAATACTACTTTCCGGATGACCCTCGTAATTACTTTAAATATACTTTCCATTTATCTTAAATCTCTCCTGTTCGACTAATAATATTTCTCACTAATCTTAAATCTTTTCTACGGATTAATCTTTCTCATTCACTAATGGCGCTGTCACATTCCTGTGCACTGCAGAAATTTTACCCTGTCTTTGTCCTTTTTTTCCATGTCCTCACAATGAGTCTCCTACCATGCTTCTTTAACCATTGGCTTTCTCACCGCAGTGAATGATTAAACTTTGTACTTCACTCTATCTGTTTCTATGTTCCTCCATTTCCTCCTTCCTCCAGTATTTCTAATAATTTTCTCAGTAATCCATGGCTTTCTTGTCCTTTTCCTATTTATTCTTCCTGTAGTTTTATTTGTAGTTTATAATATCCGTTTATTGATATGATCCCATCTTTCTTCTCTAGTATCCAGCTCCCGGTCCTCACTCATAGTTTTCTCTACAACCTGCTGCTACTTTTTTCTTTTCATGCTGTGTAATGCTTCTTTATTACATTTTCTTATCTATTTACTCTATTCCATAGTTTTGTATTCTATATTGCTCTTCATTAGGGCTAAAGTATTTGATTACTTTAAGGGATTGATCTCCGCTCCTATTAAATTACGAATCAGTCAGTCAGTCCTCCTCAAAAGCTACCTAACCATAGTAGTCTTAATTATACGAGTAGCTCTATGAATCCTTATGCATTTTCCTTACTTGTTTCCTACTTTTTTGTAGTTTAATCTAAGTGCTTGTTTTTGTAAAACCCTTTCTCTGGCATAATCCATTGTTTCCTCTCTGCCGCCTTTCCTTACCATATCTTCCTTCGCCTATCGTCGCAATCCAAACCCCTATCACAATTAAATATTTCCTTCCAAGAGCACCCACTAATATTTCTTCTAATTGATCACGCACTCTGTTAAACCCTTCTTCCATATAATTGATCGGTGGCATGGAGATCTGGACAATTTCCGTGCTCGTTGGTTCAGCTTTTACTCCTGCTAGTAATATTTGACCTCTCAGTTGGTTGATGTTTACCACCACATTTCTATCTTTTTGTTTTATACTATTGGTACACCTTGCTGGTTCTCTTCCCCTTTGCTGTATGTTAATTAATATCTATCGCTCCAATACTCCCAACTAGCCTTCCATCTCACTTCGTACAGCCCTAAAATATGTTTCATCTCTCGCTTTCTGTTTCCCAATTTCCCTGTCCTTACGATTTTCCTAACTTTCAAAGCCCCTGTTATAACTGCTTTCTCCTCTTTCGTGCTGCTGCTGTCAATTTTTCTTTACTTTGCATGAATATAATGAGATGACGACCGCAGGAGCCTTGCATGTCTCAATTGCCGGGCACGACACACGGCCCACTGGGCAAAATCCTATATTTGCTTGGACTCATTCCTGTAATTTTCATGTTCATAATATCGGCGAGGTGGTTTTGCGTTGCCTTCTTCAATAGTGTTTTTAATGTGACACGTTCACGCAAATGTTCACCCCCACCCTTGCGTATGCGTTTCTTGTGAATGTCTGCAAAATTTATCTTTTACAGAGCTTAAAATATTATTTATTCACTCTCAACTCCAACCGGAAGTTATGATAAGAGTTGATGGATTTATGAGTGAAGAATTGCGAAGCATGTGACTCACCCGCATGCCTTCCAAAATTAGTTTTGGATGCACAAATGTTTTGGAAAAAATAATAAATTTTTTGAACTAGGAATAGCACCGTTTCAATTATGCACGAGAGTAGTTTGAAAGGTTATAGGCATAATTACCAGATACCAGCGCTATCGTAATAAGTTCCTCGCGTAGTAATAGGTAATCCTTTATGGTAAACACGTCGGTGCTCTGGGAAGAGATGTATGGTGTGGACGCATCTCTTTTTTTGTTGTTCCCGTGCAGTGATTTGTGAAGATGGAAAAAATTGAGATTCGAACAGTGATGAAATACTCTCAAAGAAAGATGTGAAAGCAAAGGAAATTCATGCCGAGTCTCAGGACACTCTGGGGACTCTGCCCTTTCATATTCAACTATTTCTAAGTTGAGAAAACTAGTTTAAGTGTGGTCGGGACAGCTTAGATGATGATCCGCGTAGTAGTCGGCCCAAATGTCACTAATCACTATCCCATAAATTATTGCAGCAGTGCATTAAATGTTCATAGAGGATCGCCGACTGAAAGTGCGGGAAATCGCTTTAGCTCTAGGAATTTCATCTGAATGGGAAGATGGCATTTGAACTGTGGATTTAGATATGAGAAAATTATTTGCTACATGGATGCTGCGACTCTTGACGCAGGATTATAAACGCATCAGAATGGAAATTTCCAAAAAATATTTGACCCGTTTCATAAGCAACCAACAAGATTTCCTGCACCGGTTTGTGACCACAGACGAAACTAGGGTTCATTGTTATACCCCAGAGGCAAAACAGCAGTCAAAGCAGTAACAAACATGTTGATTCACCAAAGAAAGAAAAGGTGATAAGGTAAACCGGAGAGATGATACCTTCAGTTTTCTGGGATACGAAAGAGAGTCTGCTGACAGATTATCTTCCCACCGGTAAAACAATTACTGAACAATACTACGCTAACCTCCTGGACCAACTATAGCAAAAGTTACATTTAAAAAATCCAGGTTTGGCAAGGAAGAAAGTCATCCTTCATCAAGACAGTGCACGCCCACACACAAGTATCCTTGCCATGGCAAATATACGTGAACTAAGATACGAATTGTTGCCACATCCACCTCATTCGCCTGATTTGACTCCAGATCTTTTCCCAATGGTCAATATTTTCCTCGGTGGACGGAAATTCTCTTCAGACAAGGAACGAAGTATCTGGGTATTTTGAAGATTTGGAGGATTAAAATTTTCGATATGAGATTGGAACATGGCTGGACCAAGTGAACTAGTGTACAGGGAGACCACATTGAAATATAAAAATTTCACTGTGGTAAGTCGTTTATTTCTATTCCACTCCGAGAACTTTTCAAACTACCACCCTATTTTTCCCTCCGAAGTTTTGAATGTCCGGAACATTTCTTTCCAATGCGCGTAGAAAGGACTTGAACTGGGTCTGGACTCTCGCACCATCTCGCGGACGCGGGCACAAATCTGGCACAATCGCGCGCACGCACAAAATCGCACACTTGCGCACGCACGAGACGCGCCGCGGCCCTCGGCGCAAGCGCAATAAGGAATCAAAGAAAAGAAGCAGATTGGCCTCCCCTTGTACAGTATTCCCTCGGACACGTGCAATGTGTATATCCCGCGCCCAGTCTCTTATTTGAAGCCTTCTCTCTCTCCGTGTATTTACTTCGAGCCGACGACGGGGTGTCCATGGGGTGGGGACGGAAAGAAATTCCATTCTAACGGGGACCGCGACCCCTTTTACCTCTCGTCTTTCCCCACTCTGCCTCACCAATCCTTCCGCTCCCTCTTCTTCTCCGAGAGAGAAAGCGAGGGATAACGCCGCCACGGACGAAAAGAAATACTACAAAAGCGGGAAGAGGAGGTGGGAAGACCGCACGTTTTGGTTCCTCATTTTTTTCGTATTACTCTCCTTTTCAAACGGATCGCGCTCCTTTATTTAGTTTTTTTTTATCCCCGCCAAACTTTGCCCGGGCGTTATTCTTTGAAATGCGTCACTTTTTCCTTGTAGAGAGTGATAACGAGGGACTGGGAGCGGAACATTGAGAGAGTGAGCGATCCTCCCCAAGAGCGGTGGGAGAAGGGAGTGAAAGGGAAGGCTTTCGGGAGCCAATGAGGCGGACGGACCAGAGGGTGTGTGGGCGGAGCGGGGTCGTCGCAAAGAATGATTTTGCTCGGCGTTCCCCTTTATTTACTCTCATTAATGGACATTTTTGAATAATCTACAATGAGTTGTAATCAGGAAACTGAAAATTCGTGCTTGGCTTTAAGTATTGCCTTGTGTTAATTATTTTGTTTTTTCACCTTTTATCAGATCGATAATGACTTGCGTGGTCCTATTGAATGTATTTTTTTTGGTTGAGAAACTAGTACTTTACGAGAGGACGGCTCATTTTCAATGGCTGATGTCTTTGCTCAACTTGGAAATGTGAATTCTTCGACAGGATTACTGTTGGAATAAGGTCTGTTGTTGGGGTAAAAACGACCTATATTTAGGAATAAATGAAGCAGCAACGTAACAAATATTTAAAGTGTTAGGTTTTCCAAAATCGTTTATTCCATTAGCTGATTTAATTATGCCATACGCACCGAAGTTATCTACAATACCTGGTGAGTCATTGTTCCGAGTTGGAATTTTTACTCGTGTAGTTTATCGGCGTCTTTGATTTTAAGAAATGAAGCTGTTAAAAATATGTGTGTAGGTACTACTAAATGTGGCCTACGAGTATGGCGTTTGTGGAATAAAAAAGATATTATTTCTAATTTTAGTCTATAGGTAATATTTTGAGGAAAGAAGTGATTTTAAAGTATTGAATATATGTAGAAATATCCTACTTGTATCCTAATCTCCAATTACAGTGAAATTGAGACATTTGCAGACTATCTCTCTGAATGAAATAATTCTTCCTCTGATAACTAAATTGAATTTAGGTCAGGTGAACAGTGGGTTGGACGGAAAAAGTCAAGGGAAAGTGTTGTTGCGTGAAATGAGTGATGTCTGACGGTGCTACCTCTCTTATTTTCTCTGGCTGGTCGAATCTACCGAAATAATTGTTGCCGTAATAATTCCCTTTGCGTCGCTGGAAAACCTCCGTGCCTTTCTGTAATCTTCAGTACATGGTCTGCTCCGTTCGCGAATCAAGTTCGCTCCCTGCATTAATCGCCTAGCACACCCTTGACGCTTACTCGTTTCGAGGGGCGATTTTCGACAAACCTAGCGGATTTTTGCTGAAACATCTCAATGGATGTCCCCCCCCCATGGATCCAAAATACTTGCCGCGTGTTCTAAATGTGGCGTAACTAAAGCAAGCTTTGTCATTACATTTATAAGCAAGCCATGTAATGAATGAAACCTATCTTCTATCTCTAAGGTTAACCCGTACATTGTTATGATGTGTGCGCTAAGAAAGCTTTGATGCTAGTGTAGCACCCAAGTATTTAACCCTTCCTGAAATGCTTAACCGCATACCATCTATTTTATAGTTTGTTTTTTTTATCCTTGATTGCATTCTGACGTTTAATTGTAACCCCTGTTCCCTGCACTAATCGGATATCTGGTCTAAATCTTCAGGGAGCAGAATGCATCCTGTAGGTCTCTTTATATCTCTGTAACTCACTGTGTCTTCTGCAAATAACCTGACATTACTGCAAAATTAGGAGCTTAGGTTATAATAATATATAATGCATAGTAGCGAGAATAGGGACCCCATGATAGTGCCCTGCGGCAACCATGAGGCTGCGTTTGCCTCTAATCAGCTCAACCCGTCGACGATGTTTTGATTACGGTTAGATAAGAAGTCCCTCCTTTAGTTGGCTACATTTTGATCAATAGACTTACCATAACCTTAGTTGGCGCCTCAATTCTTGTAAGAGACTTTTAAGAAGTCTTTTGTAAGTTAAAAACACAGTATACACTTATGTTCTTTCCCCGATTCATGGGGAATAAAATCTGATAAAGAAAAAGACGCATTTGTCTCCCCCATGATATGCTTTCCGTTAATTCGAGCTGCATACAGTGGATCATGTTCCAACTAGCGAGAAAGAGCATTGCTATGTTACGAGCAATGACATTTGTAAGAGTTTTCAGGATATCGATGCTTAAGAAATCGGTCTGTATTTCCTGGTGTCCCTATCGGCCCATTTTGTAGAGAGGGTTATGTGAGTTCGCTTCAAGTCTTGAGGTATTGAACCTCCTGCTATCGGCTCGTAAAAAACTTTGTAAATAAGGTGCGATATCTTTAGTAAGTTCCTTAAGTATTCCAATGGGGATTTCTTTCGCACCTGGGGCTTTGTTGAGTTTTGAATTTCGGAGGTTTTTGTAGTCCTTCCTGGGGAAATAGTATTCAGCTTATTAGTTTTATGCAAAAATATTTTTGACGGAGACGCTGTTTCCCTCGTATTTTTCTGACACTGCCGAAATTATTTTGGCCTATCCTTTAAATATTCGCATAAAGTTGCATAGGCACTGAAGGCTTAGCGCATAATATTTTTCTATTTGCTCAACATTTTACTTGTTTTTCTTCTGATATCTTCAAAAGATTTACGTCATAATATTTGACTGTTTTTAAATTTGAGTGAATCATAGCCTCCTTAGATCTGCTCGGATTGCTCAGCTGTACCAACGTGTTTATTTTGAATCTGTATGAAATAATATTTTCTATCCCATCACGTATACATAGTATTTGAAAACTATTTTAAAATGTGTTCCATGTCAGTGTAAAAAGCTTCCAACCGGAATGTTTGCAGTTTGTATTTTAATGCCTCCTGAAACCCATTGATGGCCCTGTATTGAATAGATAATTCCCACTCTTTTCCTTCATAAATTTCACGAAATTAATTTTTATTTCCACTTATACAGCTTTGTGAATGCTTTGTCTTATTTTATCAAACTTTTATGAAATAACCTCTCTCGTGTAATGCTCGCTAATATGCCGAGTATTATGCCAAGTCATTTTGGCTATTTAATTATTTGTTCTAGCGAGAATTTGGCGAATATATTCAGAAGTTTTTTTTAAAGGAAACTCAATTTTTTGCTAATTTACGTACGCAATAGCTGTCCCAATTAATTGTCGCTGGATCAGAGTAGTCGGTGACTTCAAATGCACTATGGCAATGCTTGATTAAGAGTTTGGAAATTTATCAATTGAGTTTTGAGAGAACAGCTATGTTGGAGTCAGGTGAACAGTAGAATGAACATGGCAATAATCTTATAAGATTAAAACCGTTGACGAAGCACCAAATGGTCGCTATATCTTTGCATTCAGGATTATAAATACTGTGTTGTGATTTTACTACGACGAATACTCCTCCACTTGGTGTATACCATTTGTCTTCAGGGTAGGTGTTGAAACCTTTCGTAAAAACTTAGCTCTCTGCAATATCTAATTTGAGCCAGCTTTCAATTCCTATGGTAATGTGTGCTTATGAAATTTCAAAGATGGGTTCTATATGCAATCTTAACATTTATGCTTCGGCAATTGACGTAATGACATTTTTTCTGTTTCACACTTTGTTGGAAGTGGCAGTGAAATTTCTCTTATTGCGGATGTCGTTATCTCATTCTTTTCAAAAGCAGTTAAACTGAGCTGAATTAAAATGAACACCTTTCGCCAGCAGTACATCAGCTCATCTTCCTCCACGCCCTGCAGCGTCTTCTTCTTCTCCTCTTCTTTGTCTTCCGTATAAAGTGAATTACTGCTTTCTTTAAATATATCACATTCTAGGCTTCCCTTTTTTCACCAACAGTTTGTTTAGAGTAAGCTCACATTTTTTCCTCTGGTAAGTGTTTCCAGGACTGTCCACCAATGATCTTCGTCTTAACATTCCCTCGGGTTTTCTTTAAGTCATCAGACTCTGATAAGAAATGTCTACTCTTCGTAAATACATCTCTAATAACTATTTGGGTATAATAGCTTATTATATTCCTTTTGTAATATGACATTTTTTTGGCAAAGGGAATATTTGTTCTCTCACCTCATTCGTTTGATGGAGGGGAGAAATGTGATGTGGCCTCCTCCTAGAAAACTCATTAAAGGGCTGAAAAGTACAGCAGCTAATTAAATGTGCAAAGGTTTAACCTTGATCGTTAAAAATACTTGAGTAGAGGGGAAAGGAATCCGTCTGCTGCAAGTGACGACCACGTCGGCACTCCAAAGGGTGTGGTCTCGATTGGTTAAACTAAATATAGCGATTCTTCACCATTGTTTCAACATAAATCTTTTCACTGTAATAGAAATATTAAAATGGTAAAAATAACTCTAAAAATCATAATCTGCTTTCCGTCTCAACCACGTCTTCCGTCGTGGAAAGTTTTACGATTTGAAGAATTTTGTTGTTCTCGTGTCGACTGCTGATTAAAGAGTGATCAATGGACTCACAAATATTTTGCTACATATTAACAATATTTTTGTGATATAATTCTGTATAAATGGTAATCAAATAACTGATTTTGTTACGAGACCGCTACGCAACTCTGCAGACGTTGTTTTGTTAGACTCTGACAAGTGGTGCGTACTCGTAGTACTGAGAAGACTACATGATCGTATCCATTAGAAAAAGTTGAGATCTTGTGATAACAGCTCCCCCAGAAATTCTCGCTCTTTCTGCCACTGTATGATTTCTTCTAAAATGGATCCAAGGCTGAGAAAAGAAATCTCTTAGCGTCATCATATTTTACTGAAGGATTTGGAGCCTGATAATATAGTCCTCGCGCCATGAGGTGTACAAAAGTGATCCTCGTGTTGCTGAACAGACGTTGAAACTAAGTTTGACATGAGTAATTTAATCTTGGAATAAGCCCTATGCGTCACGGCAGAGCCTGCGCTTGCGCTTCTCACAGTCAAAATCTGTCGGTCCACTCGTCGTCGACTGGTTCTTTGGTTTCCTTGCATCCGTTTGCAGATACTCTTTGAACGTAACATCGTGTTAGTTATTGCTTGAAATCCCCACGTTCGCGTCGTCTCTCGGTGTTCCATCGAAAGTGGTTGTTTTTAATATTCTGCCTTGACTAGTCTTGAAACCAGGAAGCATTCTTACGTTGAAGACAATTCTGCAATTGACAAGACTGTAATTCCTCGATTCGTTCGATCGTCCGATTTCCCACGGAGAAATCAGAAAATCTCACTGCTTGGATGAATGGGATCGCCAATGGCACCATACGAGGTTTGAACTCGAGACTCCGCAGCCATTAGCAGAGCTTCCTTCTTGGTCACCTTTTGGTAAATATTCCCAAGTGCTTCAAGAATAATTTGCTCATAATGCAGATGCCTGGAAAACCAGTAATTTTTCCCATTAGCGGATTTAATAGAATCGGAATTTCGCAATTAGCCCCCGTCACGATTGATCGTAGAAATTCAAAACCGACCAGGACGAATTATTTTTGCCATTTGTGACATTTCTGCTTTTCGATGCTAATCATCAGATGACTTCGTCGAGGTTATTGTCGTGGCAGTCGGTTTAATGAATTTCTTTGAATGTAACCAAAACTCATAAGAAGTTTGAAAGAAAGAAATTTGTGTGAGGTACAAGGTAGTTCAAA
Organism: Hetaerina titia; assembly: GCA_037158775.1. NCBI lineage: Eukaryota > Metazoa > Arthropoda > Insecta > Odonata > Calopterygidae > Hetaerina > Hetaerina titia. The sequence goes on from CM073775.1 coordinate 101,737,442, forward strand.
AATCTTTCGGAATACCAGTGCATTTATGGAGCGCGATCCGTCTTTAACTAAGGCGAGCACCCGAAATGGTAATTATCAGGATCTTGCCGAACTCCCGGAGAAGTCACGCGGACTTGGGAATTTAATTATCTATTTTTGTTTTTTAGTTTTGCACCTGGAATAAATTTCGCTCCGAGTTCCTTCCCATCACTCACCCCATCGTGCGTATTCTTATATATACATATATATCTTTTTTATTTTGCTAATTTCGCGAGACCTCGCAGTTTCACGTGCCCTTCGCATTTGTCGGAGGGAGGGGGGGCGTGATTGATGACGGAGAGGAAAAGCCTCCGGTATGAGTTCGTAATTCTTCTCACAAGAGGCGGTTGGTGGGGGAGGGGGGAGAAAAAGTTTTTTAAAGATGTGGCGAAGGAGGAAGTTGGAAGGAGCGAGAAGTTTCGAAAAGAAAGGATGGAGAGAGAAAAAACTGAGGAGACTTTGGAAGGAGCAGGCCGGATAGGACAAACTGATGAGATGGAGGGGCGGGCAGGTGTTTGGATAGTGGGGCCCGACTGGGGGTTGGGAATCCATGGGTCGGCCGTCACCCTCATGCGGAAGAGCCCACGCATGTTAATGGAAGTTCAAACGTGGAAACGAAGAGCAAATAGTGTCCCTCGATATTTGCCTCATTTCGAGTATCGGTCATCAGCGTTGGGATGAGACTGAAGGGGTGAGTTGCATCCGCGTGTAGTTAAAATGTTCTTATGTCGCAAATATTAACTTATATATGACAGATGGCTTTTAATTTTATAATACTTAACCAAGTCGTTTACATTTTAGTCCTGGTCGATTGAAGGCAGGAAGAGAATATTTACAGAGTAGCTTGCAGTAGTTATGCTAATAAAATCGATTGTGCATTAATTTATTGCATATATATATATATATATATATATATATATATATATATATATATATATATATATATATATATATATATGTGAGTTGCTTTTCTTTTTGGGTATTTCTGTGTTTTTGTCTTTGCCCAACTAGTGCTAACTTCATGTGTGTGTGTATGTATATATATATATATATATATATATATATATATATATATATATATATATATATATATATATATATATATATATACCATAAACACAGTAATCAACCCGAAGGTCGGTTTGGTAGGTGATGGTAGGGTTCATCCAGTACTAAACCCGATGGCGTGTGAAATTCACTCATCAGGGTAGGGGGGCCAGTTCCTTTCCCTGTGCCGGTTATGGTTTCCCAGGAAGATCTGGTACCCAAAAAATCACATAACTTGGGTGTCCAGAGTGTCTTGCCCTTGTCGAGCCCGGGCCCTTCGGTCAGTAGTCCAACCCTCTACCCCCTGGACCACCGCGACACACCTTAACCGATAGATTACCTTATAATAATAATAAATATATGTTCATTCACATAGAAATAGAGATAAGGAAACCATTCCCATTTCCTTATCTCCATTTCTATGTGAATGAATATTTATTCGCCGTATGGCGGGATTTCGTGTTTGAATGTGAATTTGACCAATGTGGCTCGTCTCTTCTTCTGGCTATGCGTGCCATGAAACGCACCGTCCCTATCATTTATGATGCTGTATGCTTGCTAACCTACTGTCCATTCTCCTCTTGTGTTTGTCTATTTCTCCTTTTGTGGGTGTAACAGCTCCCTAACGCCATCTCCTGGGGTAATGCATCGGAGCACTTTGGCGCTTTATAAGATCGCAGATTTCAGTGTAAAGTACATTTTCTCGATAGCTCAAGTGGTTAGAGCATCCGCCCGGCAAGTGGAGAGATCCGGTGTTCAAGTCCCGGTCGAGGAAAATATATTTACATTTGTGATCTGCTCACATCCGCCATCCCCACCTCTCTTGTGTTCGTTCTTCATGTGTGTTCCTTTCCCATATCCTTATCTCTATTTCTATGTGAATGAATATTTATTCGCCGTATGGCGGGATTTCGTGTTTGAATGTGGATATATATATATCTTTGAAGTTGACGCTCTCCGGCGACGCACAAGCACACAGACACACGGATACAAAATATTCAACGAACAGAAAAATAAGTGAAGGACACTCACAGTATGTATTGACGGTTCGACGGCCCCGCCGTTGTCATCAGAATGGCGTTCTCTGGGAAGAGCGGAGAGGTCATGTTCAGGGAAGGGGTGAGGGGAGGAGAGGCAAGATACCAATAGGAAGCGGAAAAGGTGGGGGAGGGGAAATGTAGGCAGCATTGGACGAAATCAATGGACTTGGTTCAGCCCGGGGGTTTTAAAAGACTGGAGCACCCAGATATGCGCCATCTCGCGGGTTCTCACGTCTATGCTGCTAGTGGAATCGGGAAGGGTTTTAATCACCGAAATAGAGAAGCCGTCATCAAAAGACTGGTTTTGGGAAGCCGTGTGAGTATGGATGGGATAATTAAGGAAGGTGGGAGATTTGGTGGAATAGCGGTGGTTATTCATTCGGAGGGAAAGGGTTGTCGTGCATTCACCCACGTAGAAGGCAGGGCAGAAGTTACAGGAGAGGTGATATATAATGTATTTTGAGGTGCGGGTGGCTTTGGGTTGGGAGTTGGTAATAAAGGACGTGGATGGTCTTAGGAGATGGCAGCATTTAAACATGGCAGCATTTGGATGAAGTGAAATAAACCGAGGAGGAGCTAAGAGAGGAAATGAGGGATGGTAAGTTTTCGCGTCCGAGGGAGCAAAGGAGGAAAATGGCATCAATATAACGGGCCCAGAAGAGTGGTTTGAGGGTTTGTTGCTGGAGGAAGTTTTCTTCAAGTTTACCCATAAAAAGATTGGCGTATGCAGGAGCCATACGCGTGCCCATTACAGTACCTTTTATGTGTAAATATATTTTCTCATTAAATTGGAAGGAATTTTTGGTGAGGACGAGTTGGCTCAGTTCGATCAGAAAATCTGTGAATGGAGTGTGAGGTGTGGTCGTAGAGAGAGGTAATATTTCAGGGCTTCTGAGCCTTCTTTGTGGAGAATAGAGGTGTACAGAGATGTAACGTCTATTGTGGCCATGAGAATGGTCGTGCTGTGAGGAATTGGGAATGAGGGTAGACGTTCCAGGAAGTGGTACGAATCTTTGATGTAAGAAGGGAGTGAAGTGGCTATGGATTGAAGGTGGTGGTCTACAAATGCGGAGATTCGCTCAGTGGGGGAGTTGATTTTGGAGACAATGGGGCGTCCGGGGTTATTGGTTTTGTGAATTTTGGGTAGCAAATAAAAATAATAATACATAAATAGCGTGGGTCGAGGTAGTCTAGGGGGTAGAACGTAGGTGTTTCGAGGCTTTTACTCGACTCTCCCTAGGAAAAATTTGAATTAAGATCTATATCTTTTTAATATGATGATAGTTAATATCAGTTACAACCAAACTTGGTAACTTTTTTGGCAACAAGATCTTATGCTACGCCATGTAACACAGGGAAAGGAACTTTTCCCCTCTCTTCCCCGTATTAATGCGTACGTGAATTACCCACGTCTAAGAGCTTAGTGTGAGCCGAGCTTATCAAACCTGTGTTTGCGCTAATTACGGTGACCATTATGAGAATTAGCAATGCTTTGGATGTAAATGCTAGGTATGGGAGAAATATCCCGGATCAGAAAGGAAGAGAATCGGGAAACGGACGAGGAGCGCCCCCCGAGGCTCTAATACACCGCTGAGGCGTCGCGTGCGTTTCTCGTGTATGTAAACGCTTCTCAGTAAAATAGTTGCCACTATTGTAAGTATACGATACCTCAAATTCATTTTTCGTCGGTGCGGCAACGCCGAGAAATGCACTATGAAAGATGTGATCGGGTGCCAGGTACTCGCAGCTATATCAACGAGCAAAATCCTCGAGCACTGTCTCCTCATTCAAGGTGGACTCAAATGTTTACAATAGCACTTGTATACTACCTTGAACAAAAAGTTCCCGGAATAACCACCGTGTGGCGCTCCCATCGTTCCGATTATAGTTCTGTTTTTTTGTTAAATTGGTACATCTGTTGTTGATATTCCCTTTAAATCTTAGTGTCATAACTTGACATTTGCAAAAGTTACGTAGCCAAGAGTACATCTATCTCTGTGTGTGTTGGCGATTTTTTACAATTGCAGAACTGGATTTAATTTTGCAACAACGAACTTGTATTAAATTTTGCCTAAAAAACGGATTTAGTGGCGCACGGACGTTGGAAATGTTGGAAAAGTGTTTCGGCAACGATTCTCTAAAAAAAACGGTGGTTTACCAGTGGCACGAGCGGTTCAGAGTGGTCGTGAGTCAATCGAAGATGATGAACGCAGTGGCAGACCATCGACATCGAAAGTCGGTGAAAAAATTGATAAAGTAAAAGAAATGTTGGTCAATAACCGCAAATTAACCATCAGAGAAATAGCGGAGGACTTGAACATTGCCTATGGATCCGCCCAAGACATTGTGGTTTATGATTTGGGTTTCCGTCGTGTAGCAGCAAAGTTGGTGCCAAAAGACCTCAATTTCATGCAAAAAAGAGACCGTGTTGACGTCGCAAAAGACATGATTTGCGAGGCTGAATCCGATCCCACATTCATCAAAAGGATCATTACTGGAGACGAGACGTGGGTTTATGAGTACGACACGCAATCCAGACATCAGGCAAGTGAATGGCGTTCACCAAATGAGCCGAGACCAAAAAAACCACGTCGTTTTCAGTCAAAAAAGAAGGCAATGCTGACGGTTTTCATGGATTACAACGGTGTAGTGCATCATGAATTTTTGCCAGAAGGTCAGACAGTAAACAAAGAGTATTATTTGGGCGTTATGAGACGTTTGCGTGAAGCAATTCGCCGAAAGAGACCAGAAATCGTCGCACAGTGCGTCGAGACCGTCGCACAGTGCTATCATTATTCGTAATTTTTTGACGAAAAATGCAACAAATACCATCCAACAGCCACCGAATTCACCTGATTTGGCTCCCTGTGACTTCTTTCTGTTCAATCGAGTTAAAAAACCATTACGGGGAACGCGTTTTAGCAGCCGAGAGGAAGTAATGGAAAAATCGCAGGAAGCACTGATGGACATACCGAAAACCGAATATAAAAAATGTTTCGAGGATTGGATCAAGCGCTGGCATAAGTGTGTTGCAGTCGATGGGGATTACTTTGAAGGGAACAATATAGATTTAGATGAATAAACTTGTATTTTTAATTTTCTGAATAAATTCCGGGAACCTTTTGATCAAGGTAGTATTTATTGCAAAGAAAATTACAGTACCGAAAAAATCAACAATATTTAAAAAAGAACAGTAATGATTATTACGGTGAAATGTCTTCCGCGATCTCTTCCGCGTTTCTTTGGTCAGAAAGAGACATTTAAAAAATTAGAAATAATTGAAATTGACAAATTATGAATCTGAAAATGCATAATATCAGAAGTTTATAAAAATTTTCATTCTTATGGGAATACAACACAACTTAAATGCTGATTGCTGTTGACCGCAAATTACATCTGGTACATTTTTAAGTCTATGTATCACATCCACGTGAATTTTCGAGAGATAATTCATCCATTACCGTTTGTTCCTAGTTGTTGCCCCTGCCTCCATTTCCCTGCATTCTCCTCTCCACGATGCCATTGAGGTGGAATTACCTAAAAAGCATTTTGGGTGTCTCCCCTTTTTCTGAAGAGGGAAAACTCAAGGAATATAGTTTTGAAGACATTAAAAACAGTTGCTGCTCCACGGGCTTTAACATGGGATGACAGAAGTGAGGGACAGGCGGGAGTTTTGAGTCCATTCGGAGAGAGGGCGCCGAGAGGGAAGGCGCGTCCCCACGGCAACGGAGGGAAGTGAAGGCAAGGGTGGAAGGGAACCCTCGGGCCTCCTTCTCTCCGCAGACAATGGCTAAAGTAATAATGGTAAAATGAAAATAAAAGAAACCCTCTTAAGAGCCGTTTCCTATTAGTTATGGTCAGGTCTCCGTAAGTTCAAGTTAAACTCACTTTACTTTTGCGAGGTGATGTAGGATGTCCGGTGGGAACGGTGAAGAAAGGCAAGACGCGCGGATTGTTTAATCGCAGCCCACTAACTCCTAATGGGATTCCTTTAGCTGGAAGTTACTGCAGATCTATTATTCATTACAGTCCGTATGAAGAATATACGTATTCTTTCTTACACATTTCAAAATTATGCTCGCAGTCTATACATGTGTAACATGTATATTATTGCCCAGTATCGTCGATCCCAACACCCCCTTACTCACGAACGGGACAGTACCACCGTGACAAGATACATTTTGTGATCACCAGGATTATTTCGACACCTGAAACTCCATTTGACCGCTCAGTAATAACGTCCAAACACAAAATTACAGAACACAGCATAAATGCCGCCTTTTAAATTGCAATTATGGCATCTATGTCCTAAAACGTTTTATTATTGTGGTGAATTTATTTGGATGCATAGAACCAAATGTTAAATCATCCTATTATCCTGGGTTGATCAACAACATTGGCAAATAAAATTACTATAAGAACAACCAAAAATACTTGCGAACGCTTCACTTCATAAACATACAAGTGTTATTCCTCCTTGATTGAATCTACTTCCTTCGATTCCAGGGATTAGGTGGATTCAGCCGACATACAAACTGCCAACATTTATTTAGAGCGCAAAAGGACTTGAACGGAAATTGGCGCACTCGAATAAAAGAAAAAAATGGCAACGATTAGTGTTGAAATTTTATCCACTAGATTGGCAATACGAAAGTGCTGGGTTCTTTGAACTGTCAACCCCTCTCGCAAGGTACGAGCTCTCTCATGCTGAGGGTCGCTCGTTTACAACAAGAGGACACTACATCGTCCGCTATCGGTGTTAATCCGGCCAGGGGGTTTGCCTTCCGAAGCCATTCTCCCTCCCACACACGCCCGCCGTTGGAGACCCTTAGAAGGCAATTCTGCGGGCCGCACCGGGACCTCTCCGTTCACGCTTCCTTGGATGAGAGGAGGACGAGAGGAGCCCTCCGAAATGAAAGCAACAGACCCTCCGGGACTCTATGATATCCCTCTAAGGTAAAAATTGCAAGACGAGAGGAGGTTTATTCGGGCGAATAAATCCAGCAGGTAGCCTCTGTTCAGAGGGGGAGGGAGGGAAGCGGTGGGCGAGTGGGAGGTCAAGGGGTGATAGACCCTTTAAATAAACCTCGCAGTGGCCGAGACCTTGGATTTGGTTTTCCCAGACGAGAGAATTAATGGGATCCCCTTTTAATCATTCCCATTTCGGAGGGAAGCTACCTGCGCACCGCGATGACACTTGATCCGCGCGCGCATTCCAGCGTGTAACAATAGGAGTGTCTATCGCTATTATTGCGAACGGAATTTGACCACACGGGGGACCCACTATCCAAATAAGTCAAACGTTGCCACGCAATACTTACTCATGCTTATGAGTATGGTAGGGTTCCTTTTTGGCGTTCATCGTCCAGGAGAAAAGGACGCAAACTGACGACGACTGTTTTCTGCTTCGTGGCTCCTTCTCCCTCCAAATCTATAGCTGTCAACTGGACGGTTTAAGAACTTTTTATGAAATGCATGGACATTTTTTTTTATTCATAGTGAAATTAATCTCCAATGCTATCCTAAAATCAAGCAGTACTTGTGCCATAGAGCTTAAAGGGCTAAAGGTTGAGAAGCTCTGATACGCTTGGATGAACACCTAAATAATATGTACAGGGTTCCTGGGAGATTCTACTAGTGCAAGAAAAAGCAATATAGAAATATGTATGTATGTATATATATATATATATATATATAAGTTGCGGGTCGCGGTGGTCTAGTGGGTAGAGCATTGGACTACTGACCGGAGGGTCCCGGGTTCGATTCTCGGGCAAGGCACTCTGGGCACCTGCAGCTCCACCCAAGCTAGTTGATTTTTCGGGTATCAGATCTTCCTGGGAAACCATAACCGGCACAGGGAAAGGAACTGGCCCCCCTACCCTGATGTGTGAATATTCACACGCCGTCGGGCTTGGTACATGGGTGAGCTCTACCATCACCTACTAAACCGACCTTCGGGTTGATTACTGTGTTTATGGTTTTTTATATATATAACTTTTGGACGGCACAATAGAACACAGAATAAAACAGATAACACGTAAAAGGACACTCACACTGTAGATGATTTAACTACTCCGAGGCCTTCTTCAGGTCAGACCTGAGAAGTAGATATATATATATATATATATATATATATATATATATATATATATATATATATATATATGTCAGTCTGACCTGAAGAAGGACTCGGAGTAGGCCGAAAGCTTAAATCATCCACAGTGTGTCCTTTTACGTGTTATCTGTTTTATTCTGTGTTCTATTGTGCCGTCCAAAAGTTATATATATATGTATATTTATTAATTTATATATATGTATATATACATATATATATAAATTAATAAATATACATACAGTATATTCATTCAAACAAAGAAATATGTACAAGGAAAGGGGATAGGAAAACATATAAAATACGAACACAGGACAGGTGGGAAGGGCAGATTTGAGCAGATCACAATTTTATGTGTTTTCCTATACCTTTTCCGAATATCTATTTCTATGTTTGAATGAATATTTGTTCGCCGTATGGGGGAATTTCGTATTTGAATATATTTATATATTATAATTTATATATTATATATTATAATTTATATATATATATATATATATAATATGTATATAAACATATATAGTCACTTTCTTGGAAAGACCACGAACGTGCACAATAATGTATATTCACTAAATAGTCATAGCAAACACAGAAACAATTGTCCAGGCCCTACCATCATTCATTATAGATTCCTACCATTTCCTGGATAGGTTAAATTCTATCTCCCTCCCTCGAGATGCCGAGATCATTATGGCCACTATAGATGTCACATCCCTGTACACATCCATTCCCCACTCAGAAGGTCTCTCCGCCCTCCAACACTACCTCTCCCAACGCCCTGAGTCACACATCCCCAGCACAGATTTTCTCCTCAGCCTTTCCGAGTTCATTCTTACCCGCAATTCCTTCTCCTTTAATGAGAATTTCTTCCTACAAATCAAGGGTTGTGCCATGGGTAGCAGGTTCAGCCCGTCCTATGCAAACCTCTTTCTTGGTCTCGCGGAGAATAAATTCCTGTCTAAACAACCCCTGAAACCGCTATTGTGGCTCAGGTATATTGGCGATATTTTCCTTCTCTGACCACATGGTCCTGATTCCCTGAAAACTTTCATTTCCAACCTTAATGCTTCGTCCTCTATCTCTTTCACGTCTACAGTTTCCTCCTCCCAAATCACCTTCCTAGATGTAAACATATCATTTATAGACCATAAATTTCACACATCCGTACATATAAAATCCACAAATAAACAACAGTACTTACATTTCAACAGCTGTCACCCATACCACACCAAACGTTCCATTCCTTATTCCCTTTCCATAAGGGGACACAGAATTTGCAATGACCCTGACTCCCTAGACAATTTCCTCATAAATTTACACCATTCCCTCCTCAAACGAGGTTATCCTGAATCCCTCCTGAATAAGAGGATCCGTAGACATACTTACCCTCCCAGACCTTCCACCACCGTGAAAAACCACCCTCTTTTAATTTGTACCACGTTTCTCCCTGGCCTAGAATCTCTGCGTTCTATCCTAAAAGACCTCTATTCTATCCTCAAAAACCACAATTCCACCACCAACCTTTTCCCCAAATGCCCCTCTGTCACTTTCAAACGCCCCGCCAATCTATCAGATCTTCTAAAATATACCAATCCACTTCTTAAATCCTCGCCCCGTTCCAAAATCACTCCCAGACCCTGCAATAAACCTAGATGCAAAACATGTCCTATTTTCCTAACCAGAATCCCATCCCTCTCCCACCCGCTCTTTAACTCTCTCCCACCAATTCCCTACTCCTCGTGTACCTCCAGCAATGTTGTCTACCTACTCAAGTGCCAACTTTGCCCTGCCTTTTACATTGGACAGTGTACCACATCCCTTAATGTTAAAATCAATAATCATCGAGCCTCATGCAACAATTCCTCCCTTATTGGTATGCTCCCAATCCCCAAACATGCCTCCGAACACAACACTGCCTTTGACCAATGTTTTAAAGTATCCGTCTTAGCATCCCTCCCACACTCAGACACTCCACTGAAACTCAAAACATTAGAGCTAGCTTTCATCTGGCTCTTGGATTCCTGGAATCGCCCAGGTATTAATATTAGACGTTAATTGCCCCCTTTATGCATATAATTTCTCCCCCTGCGCCCCCAACAACTTCCATATCATCCCCACCTTTTTTAAAATTCCCGCGCCATACACTACCCCTCCAAACCCCTCACCTCGAATGCCTTCCCCCCCTTTTTCCCCCCTTTTCCTTTCTTTTCCCCTCTCTTCCCCCATTTTCCCCCTTCTTCCTACTACTGCTTTCGGGCCCTCCTCTGCCTCAGTTCTGTTCCTAATTCCTCTTGAGAAAGGTGGTTGCACCACCGAAAATTCGAGAACTAGTGAGTCCCTCTTTTATATGTTTTAGTTTCTGTGTTTGCTATGACTATTTAGTGATTTCACATTATATATATATATATATATATATATATATATATATGTATGTATATTCATAAATATATAATATTAGTGTGTGTGTGTAGAATTCTGTTAAACGGTTCTTTCAACCCTTATAGCAGTTCTAGATTCCGATACTGGAATAGCCATCAGCTAGTCGATTATTCGTTCATATTCTACACAGATTTACCACAACCATACCATTAAATTCCAAGAAACCGTGGGAGATGCCGCGATAGTAACTTTTAACTGAGTCATCTGCTAAATGTGCATTACACCGCAAGACTCCGACATTGTTTCATTGTGTTCCATTAAATTTCGTAATAAAGGAATTATTGATACCTGAGCGAGTGTGTCATTTAAATTGCTCTACAATTATTGCGGGAATTCTTTTTTTCATTTAAATTTACGCATTTATTCGACTTCTACATTTTGGTCGTTTTAAAATAAGAAAAGTTGAGAAATAGATGGAACAAATTCTCGTCACTCCTTAATATCCCCTTGTTTAATAATCAATCTCTATCCTCGATAGCACGGAAACATTTTTCATAATTTTTATATGTATTTTATTTAAATCATATTTGTTTCTGGAGAAAATAAAATGTTCTTCGGATTTACGGTGGTTGCGACTCTATCGCGTGAAACGTTAATGCGTCGACGTTAATGCGTAAAACGTGAGTTAGTTATGCCCAGTGGAAATTGTCGGAGCCTTCTCTCGCCTAAGCTTCTCGTTATTTCTGTCCCGTGAGGTTTGCGCTTCTTCAGCGGCGTCTTGGAGAAAGGGTTGGTCGCCTCGTTCAGCCTCTCTAAAACACAGTAATAAACCCGAAGGTCGGTTTAGTAGGTGATGGTAGAGTTCACCCAGTAAGTACTAAGCCCGACGGCGCGTGAAATTCACACATCAGGGTAGGGGGGCCAGTTCCTTTCCCTGTGCCGGTTATGGTTTCCCAGGAAGATCTGGAACTCGAAAAATCACATAGTTTGGGTGGAGCTGCAGGTGCCTAGAGCCTCTCTTTCTCCTCCTAATGGCAATTATCATCATGTCGGCTGGATGCGCGCACCCGGCGCCCGGGTCGCTATGAGACCCGCTTGCTCTTCAGGGCTGCTCTTGGGGGCCCGTTCAACTTTCTGGTTGATCAATCAGAAGTGGTGGATGTATGGTGCAGAAGCCGAACCCCGAATTGAATAGTTTTCTCCGTTGTGGCTTTGGAGTTTTGAAATAGATAATTCGTCTTACTCTAAGTTCTAAATTGAACAATTTCATTCTTTAGAAAGAAAAGTCAAGGACGTCTCTTTAGTAGCGATGTTGAAAACGCATTATTACCCTCATCGCACTACATTTGGAGGGATCATGCCAATAATATAAGAGAGATTAAGTGTAAAACAGATAGAGTTAAGATGTTATTTCTTCCACGAACGATAAGGGATCAGGATAACATCATCCGACCGCGGTAGGGTGATTAGTCTGGTGAGTATTCACCCCTTGCCACACACTCTGGCGGTGGCTAGCAGGGTACTAAAATATCAAATAACAAAAGGCCAGGGATAAAGAAGCCACTTATTTTTTTACCGATAAATAGCTTCATATATCGGCACAAAATCCACTATGAACGTATTTATTAGTTTCAATAAGCCCCCTTGAATTATGTATCTTTAAATCTCAAAACTTGCTCATCAATTTATTTCTATGATACACATCACGTAAAAACAAGTATGCGTCCGAGCGAAAGTTGATTCAATAAATAAGTCCGCTTGAAATATTCTTGCAGAATGTATCGTTGAATGTCTCATTGTTTACAAATCAATGTGACTAAAATATTAAGGGGTTGCTTATTTCATAGCTACGTGTATAATATGATACAGGTTCAACTTTGAAAAGGTTCTGCAGCATATCCGAACATCCTCCACAGGAATTTCTTCCGGCGCTATGATACGCATATCAAAGGTTCGTACAAAACACGGAAGTGAAATTTATCTATTTCATGGAGGACATTATTAACTTTTTAAAGCCATGCATTTCACACTGAGTTATGCGTAGATAAATTCGAAGGGAGCATTGGAAATCACATTTCTCTCTGAAAAGACGGAAATTCGCGACTATATTTCGGAAATACATCGTATATCGCGATGACTTCTGAATATATTTGTGCATATATTGCCGGTCGCTTTAGCGTGGAGTCGACGTAATTTCCGTCTCCGCATGCGGCGATTCGCGACACCCTCGTTCCCGCATCCTTCTAACTCCGATGCGAGTCAGAGATGAGGTCAGCATGGCCACCCGGAAGGGGTCAGGCGAGATAAAAATTGACCATCTACCCCAAACTCCCTCCCATCTGCCCGAGGGCCGTCGCGATATCATATTTTATGCGTGCGGTGATGGGACAGGTGGAGAATTGTGGGTATTCGTGCCTTTTGTTCGGAAAAGCTCTGTGTTGTCTGAGTGGCGTCCTCGAAAGGGGCGTCCAGGGCCCTCCCGATCCGTGGGCCCGCCCCTCGCGCTGGTGGGGGCGAGGAAAGGAGTCTCCGGGAGGGAGGCCGACTTGCACACGTTCCTCAAATATTTGCCGACGGATTTCCCGCCCTCTCCTTGCCGGTGATATAGCCAACAAACACGCCCGCTATTCCCATATCTCCTCCCCGCCACGGACCACCTCTCTCGCGTCTTCACCTCTCGCGCCGTGACCTCCTCGCCGTGAAACCTTCCGGGGCACCCATTAAATCACCCCGGATGCGCGACGTGCCCCCTCTCCCGCCCACCCTCTCCCCCGACAGAAGTGCAACTGCCCTCTCTCCTCGGAGGGGTAAAGGAGGCAGGGTGCGCTATGGGGTTTGGGGTCGTAAATCAGGCACGCATAATTAACCCGCGGTCCTGATTTATGGCCCTGAATTCCTCATTAAGGGGGGGAGAGAAGAAGGGGGCAGGGATCGGGTGTCGTCCCCACAATGCTCCGCTATTGTCACTGGGCGCGAGAGTTTGCCTATCGACTGTGAAAAGGGGAGCGCGTGGGCAGGAATCCGTGTGTGTGTGTGTGTGGTTGGCCGGAGGGGGCTCCGATGACGTATGGTGTTCACACAAATGCGGCGCCCTCACCCCTCTCCCGAAAGACGGGTGCTTCCCATCCCAGTGCGCCGTGCACCGCCAATTGTCCGACGTGCACTGATACACACACACACACGCACACAAGGTGGAAACCACCCTGAGCGGATGCTGATAAGGAGGATTTGGAGGCGGACGCGAAAGAAGGCGAGAGGGGATCTAAAAAATCCGCCGCTTTGGCGCGTCGCCCCGCGAGAATTGTGGGTCACCGATCGGATTAAAAGGCGCACATGACCCTAATATGATATTGGTGATAAATTCATTATCCTCTTTCAAAGAGTCCGTCTTCCAAATCACTTACAGAGACGTCATCTTTCCTGCTTTATTCTTTATTCCTTTAATGTGCTAAAAAGAGTCAACGCACGCATTTTTACGATTCGTCATGTTAAAAAGGAAAGCTTTTGTCGCGTTGTCACGACCCAGTCATGTTTAATCCCGCCAAGCAGGAGGCACCAGGTCACCCTAACTTAACTTTCGTTTGTATTTGCATAAGCAGGGGTGCTTGTGAGGAACTGAACATTTTTCGTGCATCGATTACGCATATGATACCATCTTATGTAGGCAATTAAATTGTTTTCCATCCATAGTCGACAATAATATATTCAAATAAGAACCGAATGAGTGCTTTTATTTCGGAAGATCCGCCGATTACATTTTCTTTTAAAAGTTGTACGCATACTTGACCCACTTCTTTTCCATTTTTAAATCAATGTTTTATGTTGTTGTTGTAAGTCCAGAAAACAGTTCCCACTATTCTTAATTTTGCAGAAAAAGGAATAATGCCCGTAATCATTCATAACTATAAGTATTTAACTTTTTCATTACATTTAATTTGATATTACCGATAGAGTATCTATGAGCTAATTTATTTAGAAGATAACTCCTGATTCCTTGCGGTCTTCGCAAATCTAACGTATCCCATTTCCCATGTAAGTTATGGCCACCATCTAAATTAATAAATGTCAACTTTAAAAAAATCATTAATGCAAATCATTTTCCAGAATCAAGTCACGTCTTTACGTCGTGCTGCAATGGCAAGATAAATATTGGCAAAGATGTATTGCATATTCTCACGTTTATTTCCTTCGCTGACGAGCCACAAAGTTACTTGAGTGCAGTATGAATATAAATGGACGTAAACTACGTTAATTAATATCAGGTGAAAATTACATTGATAGTTGGGTTAAATAAAGAAAAAGTGCCAGAAAACCATGAAATAGATTGTGATTTGTTATCTATGTAGCCGAGGGATCATCATCATGCCCATGATCAAATCCCGCATCAACTTCTGACTGCGGACGTTTTCGTAACTTGCTGATGACGACGACGCTTGCTCACGTGGTTGATTTCGGTATCACGGCGATAGTGAGAAGATGAAATATTTAAGGGAGAGCGTGTTGTTCACGGCGCGAACCCGGTCTTTTTTCCAAGATAATGGCCCACGAATTCACGGGTGCCCGTGGCATTTTAGGGACTGATATTCACAGCAGAGGTGGCCACGCTCGCCTTATCCCATCGTTTCCAAGCGTCGAGGGCTCCTCTGGGAGCGAGAGACGGCCCTGCCGCACCCCTCGACTCCCGAGCGTGAGCTTGCGCCTCGCTCTTCGGATTATCGCAGTGACCTCTTTCCCTCCCTCCCTCTCTGAGGACGGAGGGCCTTTGCCGCCAGGATTTCCCTTCCGATTGAGTGTTTTCAGGATTTTGCGCCTTACTTGCTTTTAAGGGCCTCGGTTCGAATCGCGTCTTCCCTACTGCTGCCGGTGGCGGCGGTTGGCTTGCTGCTCCTTACCCTGAGGAGGGTGTGTGTGTTCTGGTCGGACGAGATAGATCACGTTCCCGTTGTATAACATTCTATCTGCGACTTAAACCGGTTGTGCCCAATATTTCGGAATGGCAAAGATATTTCATGACTCTAGTGTGTGATAAGCCCTTAATATCTTCACGAGATGGCGAAAGGTGCTTACTTGGGCACCTAAGGGAGAAGCAAGGAACCAGGGAAGGGTCTGCATCATCATCCACATACACAGTGGCCCGGAAACCGCTTTGAGCAGACGGGTGGGGGGTCGTTAGGGTGCCAACCGTTCAGGGGTGGTGTGCACATGCGTAATTAGCATTAGGTTGGGATTTTCTCTGGAGAAGATTCCTATTTAAGCTGCTTTATCCGATAACATCGGATCAGCTCTGTTCTCGGAAAGTAACACGAGCACTTCACTCCCAATTTAACCATCGTCGCTCACTTTTCAGTGAAATTTAAGGGTCTGAAATCTCTTTTGAAATGCATATTATTTTATTTTGCGAGTAACTGATGCACGAGGGTAGGCTGAAAATTAATGCACACATGCTTGACAAGCAAAAACAAATAGCAAGATCGCTCGAAAAGTACATTAAAGTGCAATCCTTAGGTTTAAAAACCGTATATTTATTTTTCAACATAGCCACCGTTAAGGCTAACACATTTCTTCCAGGGTGTAACAAGCTTTTTAATTCCGTCACTGAAGAAACCCTCCGACTTTTCTCGAATCCAGGACTTGAAAGCTGCCTTCATCTCACCGTCTGAGGTGTAATGATTACCTCTTGAGTTGAGGAAATAATTAAAAATCGTAATGTGAATGAGAGGGGGAATAAGGAGGGTGTGGAATCCGTTGAAAAATCAGGTTTCGTAGAGCCTCTACAGTTGCGCGCGAGGTGTGTGGCGCAGGCTGCCTTTAAAACGAAAAACTCGACCCATATGGTTTACAATACAACGCTTTCGAGTGATTCGCCGGTCATTTTGAATCAAATCCTCGACGAGAGTGTGATGTTTATCGTCTGTGGCAGTGATTGGACGTCCGCTGCGTGTTTCATCAACAATTATGGCTTTTCCAGCCACGCAACCACGAAATTTTACTACCCATCGATTTGCAGTATCAACGACATCGTCACCATAAACAGCCTTTAAACGACGATGAATCTCAGTAAGAGTCACTTTTTAAGTCACGCTGTTTAACTCGCGTTGACATAGCACTGGAACACGTCTCCATACTTCCGCTTCTCAAAACACCCTGGATGAATGTAACGACCTCAAACCTGCGCATGCGTGTCGAGGAGGAATGTTACTTCCACATGTCGCCCCCTCATAAGCGCACTCGTGAATGGACATTGAGGAACGTATAAGCGTAAATTTTGTTGTTAAGCTATCTTAATTGCAAAACTAAATCCTAAAAATAGGGGCTATGTTTAATTAACGGTAGGTGCTCAGCCTGTTAAGATAGTAAAACCACAGGTATTGCAATTTTCCACTAGATATTTTATTTCGACACTACCGGTTTCGATGTTTTCACATCATCATCAGGTGTGACCATGATCACACCTGATGATGATGTGAAAACATCGAAACCGGTAGTGTCGAAATAAAATATCTAGTGGAAAATTGCAATACCTGTGGTTTTAATATGTTACGCTTCCACCACATCACGCCTGAGACCTCATCATTCGCTGTTAAGATAGGTTTTTGATGCAAGCACTGCTACACGTGTTTCTGCGTTCTTCGCTGCGTTTAAGTCGGAGTCTGATTGTAATTAATTTAGTGACCTTCTGTATTTAAAACTGTCAAATGTTCTTCATTGTTTCTTGAATTTGATATGTCATTTCGTTTCTGCTGACTTATGGCGACTGACTAGGTCTTATCCCTGTTAACTTTTCAGTTTTCTTAGAAGAATGCTGTCAATTTATTATTCTCTTACATGTCGGGGCACTTTTCACGTGGCTCTTTTTGGTAGGTGATCTTAAGGAAGCATATGTGCATGTATCACTGCTAATTTATATTCGATGCAGGACTCCAACTGCTTCTTCGACGATTTTATTCTAGAAAGGGCAATTTGAGCTTCTTACGGCCTCATTTTAAGACTGGCTGTATTAAATAATATTTTATTAAGCCGTAAAGGGTTTTTTACACCACTGTAAAAAAAAGAAAAAAGCAGGGGGATATTGAGAGTGGTGTGTTGATGTACGGGGAAAGTTAATGTCTTGCCAGTGATCAGAAGATACACATTCAAATACTAAGACGTTCACATGTACAAAGAGGGGTTGTTCCCCGAATAGCTTCATGAAGAAAATTGATTCTGTTGCTAGGGATCGTATTCGGGAACTTACAAATACGCACACAATCACAGTGGTTACCCTAAAGCAGTTTACAGGGAAGTTTTTCCCTCGCCAGGGACCGATTCCGAGCAACCTCAACCACTTAGGTGTGGTTAAGCTCCGGTCTACCTTAACTGGGAAAACACCGAATAGGTTTGCGATGACTAGTTTGAATGTGTCTGATCACTGGCGAGGGATCCCCGTAAATCACCGCACCAATCTCAAATTTACCCTCCTTTTTCGCTTTTCCAGTAGTGGTGTAAAAAAACCCCTTAACGGCTTAAGGAAATATAATTTAATATCGTCAGACTAATTTTATTCTAGTCCAGGAGGATGCGGATTGTTCGAGTTTCTTCTCCCTTTATATATTTCTGCCCTGATGTTAGCACGCACATCCTCCCATCCCGTCATCTACATCAGTATGCCGTCTGTCTGTAATCTTGAAACTCCATCATGTCCGTCTCGTGTCTCCACCACGACGAGTAATTAATCGCATTAGACGAAGTTTTTCACTGCTATTGCGACACTCTCCTGCCGTATTATTACGTTCACCGTAGTATTTCCATTTATTACATCAGTGTGAATTACTCAATAGCTTCAAAAGTGTTCTTCTTTGAGTAATTTCATTTCTCCAAGACCTAATATCTCTAATCCCTCTATTCTTACTTATAATTTGCAACTAACTGAGATTCCTGTTTGCCTAGCATTCTAATATCCATTCCCCAATTCGTCAATGCTAATGCACTCCATCGGATAGTTCATGTTGGCCTTTCTTGTTATTATCTTTGTTAGTCTTGTGTTTAACTAAAAACTGAAGTATTTCTCATTCTCGGCTAACGAGATACGAACTGACACACTCCACTGCAAAAGACCTTTCTTCAATTCCGCATACTTTTTATCTTCCTTATCTCCGTCTACATATGATTCTTTCTCTTCGTCTTCCTCCTTTGCCCAACGCCCTCCCCTCTATCACAGTCTTCAACATCCCGATGCCTATCAAAATTCTCTACATCCACGTTTATTGTACCCTTTGGATTTTCCCAGCGCTCCCCTTTCCTCTCCCGCCGTGATTAGTATTCTCCACTTGATTTCTTTTTTTACCCTTTCCATCATCACTCTCCTCTCTCCAAGGCCTCTCTTCTACGCCTATCGTCCTGCTCGAACGCCCAGGTTTTTTCACCACACAATATCACACTCTATAGCAAAGTTTTCACTAGTTTTTTCTTATCATTCTTACTCAGCGACCGTGTTATATAATTCCTTTTCATTGTGAGCGAACGCTTTTCTTCTCACATCCCTACTAATTTGAACGTCTGGCCCAAAACACTTCCAAGAAAGGAAAATTGTTCAATCTGCTCTAGTATTAATGAAAAAAATAACCCTTGTATTTATTTACTTTATTTAATAATTCATTTAACTGATGTTATGCATTCCCCGCAGACTTTCATTTATCTCCCGCTGTCCTCGTGCATCTGCTGGCATTTCCTTTGCTCACACGCTGAAAGACATGGCTGATAATACTATTCAATACGGCTAATACACAACGGCTGTTCTGAAAGTATCCTCCGTTTTCCTGTAGCGTGAGAACTAGTGGAGAGAGCCGAATGGTCGCTGTGTTGAAACACACACAGTGGGCCGGTACGCCTCGAACAGCGGTGGTCGGAAGGACGCGCCGCTTGTCGTTTGTTTACGATAGCGAATCAAAATGAACAACTGAAATTCCCGCCAAATGTGAAGTTTGTTCGGTGAAAACGTTTTTACTGATAAAAAACCTCAAAGCTGCTGACATTCATCATTGGGAAATTTGTGCTCTGTACGGACCAGACGTGATGAGGGACAGGAACTGTGCGTCAGTGTTGTCGTTCGCTTAAGAGTGAAAACATAAACGTCCATGATGGTGACAAAAGTGACCCCCCATCTGTGTTCAGCAATGAATAGCACCCGAAAATTGATGAAAAAGTTCGTGAACACCGGCGTTTCATCATATCTGAAATCTTTAGAAAGTTTACTACAGATTTATACGACTGAAAAGTTAGGCTACTACTACATGTTTCGCGCTCGTCTTGACGAGGAACTTCAAGACGTCGTCATCGGGTGGTTGCGATCTCAGGCGGCAGAATTTTATGCAGAAGGAATTTGAAAAATAGTTCAGAGACAGGACAAATGTTTAAATCTATTTGGCAAAAATGCGTAAAAATGGTGGAGATATGTACTTTAAATATGAAAATAATAAATTAGCTGTATCCATTTCAGTGTATTTTTTATGGTATAACGGAGTTTACTTTTTGGACCACCCTCGCAATGTGGTTTGCCTTACCCTCTTGCCTAACACTGCCCATCCTCACTCTCCATCCGCCCTGAGGTGTCTAACCTCATTACTGCTTTCGTAATACGTATACCTTGCCCCTTCCTGAAACTGAACTGATCATCCATCAAAGTAAGCATTTACACTCTTCTTATACCTTTTGCGGATCATCGTAATTTTAAAAATTTAGTTGCGAGCAAAATATTTTTTAATACTGCTTTCATAAAAATTATTTTTCCTTTTTTCGAATTAGAAATGTCAATGATCTGGCCAAATCTCGGTGGAAAAATTCCTTACTCATAAAGTAAACAAACTCTGCCTAGAACGTTTTTCTAAACCATGAGATTATTTAGTTTTATTTTTATCTATTCCTACGACCTTGTTTGATTTCGTTCTATTTTATGCCTTTTCTATCTCTTTATCAAGTATTCCTGAAACTTAGCTGTTCTCATTGATTTAATATTCTCTTTCTATATCGAAACTGGGTCGTCTAATATATTTATCAATCTCTCGTTAATGTATTTTTCCTCTATCGTGAATCTTTTCTGGTATCGATGAACAATTATTCTCTGATAGGGTGCCTAGATTTTCCTTCCGACTCCCTGAAACTGCTTTCACTTTTCCATATCGCATTTCCTTTCAATGTTCTTGCAACTTTTGCAATTTCCAACTCACTCGTCCAACTGCCAATCATTTTCCTTATTTTCCTTCACTCTTTTAACTGTCTTTGTTTCCCCCATGAAACCCAACCTCTAATGAAGAATCTTTTCTCTAAACAAACCACGGGAGCTGTCGACATCGGCCCATTTTGCCCAAAAACTCATAGTCGAAGCAAGCTTAAATTGGCAAATTATTCCATCGCTATCAAACCTCTGTTATACGTCATTGCATCACCCTTGCCCTCGAAGCTCCTCCCGATTTCGAAGCCTGCTGCATCGTTTTTTACGACTTTCTACATTGTCAATCGTGCCTTTAGTTGCATGAAATTGAAAGCATTTTCAATATCCACGGCCATCTCGTAGCCACTCTTTCCTCCATCATCTTTCTTTCGCCAAGAATGCTCAAGGACAGTCTCCTCTCGATGCCCTCTCGGCGTCCCGCGCCTTCGCCTTTTCCCTTGGCCCCCCACTGCATGGGTGCAGTCATTGCCGGCGCCCTCTCAAACTACTGTGGCACTTTTATTTGGGGAAGACGTGAAAGAATTGCTGCTATTTTCAAAACTAAATCCCTCCAATCTTCCCTCCGCTCACTCGATGACTTGTGCTCCAAGTGACAGCTTCAAATCATACCCATCGCAGTCAGCCTCCATGTCTGCCTCTGTATCTCCTCTGTCACCATATCTTGCCAGGACCTCGGCGTAAACTTTTGCAGTAAGCTTACATTCGTCCTTTACTTTTGGATTTAAAACACGAATATACCACTCAAGACGATTCAAAACGCCATAGCTCTTTGCGGAAGAAAACACACCCAGAAAGGAATCAAACTCGCGACCTGATGTTTGGGTAGGAATTTATCTCGCCGCCACCGAAGCGGACTGATGCACAGCTTTAGTTGTCTTGTGTACCTTAAGAGGACCAAAATCGGGTTTCGTCGGGACTTATAATTGTCAAAATGCTCATTACTTATCGCCGTATTGTAATATCTCATAGCTTAATTTCTCCGTAGATATTTTTTCTCTTACAATAACTTTAAATTTGACAATGGAACCAAATAATAACTGGGATAGAACTGGAGTACATATTTTAAACTGTTGATTTTGTATTCTTTACTCCTACTTTGAATTTCTTATTCTTTCCCACGCATCGATGTACAATTGAAGTTGAGGACACTAATTGTATCTAATTAATAAAAAAATGTGCATTTTCAATGATAAACATTCCTCAGAAGAACCCATTACCTTTTTTTTAAGTGTCGAGTCGCGATACTTTCGGCCGTCTCCATTCCGCTGGCGCTCCATCCAAGACCCTTCCCCCGGCGGCGCTTGATCTCAGCGGAGCGCTCCTCTCCCTGCTCGTGCCCCCCTCCGGAGCACTGTTGATTGATGGCTGATACGCCCCACGCTAATGAGCATCTCGTCGTGCCGATTGAGGCCATTTAAACGTATGCTATTTGCTCTGGAGTGGATTGGGTTTCGGCTGTCGTGGCGGCCCCTCTAAGTGTGTGCGGCCCACACCATCGCGTGATTGATTGCGAGGGCGAGGTTTTCGTTTCCCCAGTGCGGTCTCCGCAAGCGACGACGCTCTGCTGTGATTAAAAAGGACAAGCACGGCCTGCCTCCCCCCAGCACTGAGGCTGAAATTTTTATTTGATTTTGAATAATGGCTGCATATTTTCCCCAGAGCTCTCTAACATCGAGACAGCGCATACCATTCTGCCTTGGAGAGGTGAGGTTTCGCAACACTTCTGACGGAAATTCAGCGCGATGATAACATGGAGGTTCATTGTTCGACACACGCCGGGTCCACTTCACTCACCGTCGCCGTTTGGGCTCCATCTCCACAAAAAAATCGTCGGAAACTGAGCACAACACAAATATAAGCCTTCCTCTTCGTTTAAAGTGCGATGAAAGGGCACGAAACGCCACCGAATCACATAAAAATATGTTGGCCTTCTGGGGGATTTGAAGACGCGACGAAGTATCTAAAAGTGCAAAAACCATTAAGCGATAGAGGCGTAGGGCAGATAGAAGCGTTAATCCAATAGCCTGCTGAAAGGATTTACGAGAATTGAAAAGTGGATTAGCGTAATGGATCTATGGCAAATGAATAGAAGTTTAAAGGGTAGCATGTAAATAGAACTACATGCATACATGGCAAGAAGGAAAGAATTATCCAATGATAGAGACATAAAGGCCTTGGGAGGAAGTTTAATGGGATAGAGGAATACATATCACAATAAATACGATATCTTTTACTCAATCTTGCTTTGCTCTAGTTCCGCCAGCTGTTGGTGGAAGTGGAGCAAAGCAAGCGTGGGAAGCAATGAACGTCAGACGGAACGAGAAGAATAGGCTCAGCTAAAACATAATCAGTGTGTGTACCATTAGGATTAGTATCATCGTCATCATGTATCATTAGCATCCCAACCCTAAGGTTGGTTCAATGCCGCCCCCCATTCTTCTCTATTCAGCGTTGATTCCCTCACTCGCTGATACCTTCTCTGTTTTGCGTTCTTCGTAATTTGTCCTCTGATCTTGTATTGCTCTCTTCCTTGCAGGATCTTTACTTCAATTTCCTCTTGTACGCGTATCATGTTTCTAACCATGTGCCAATCCATCTATCTCTTCTTTGCCATCGAGTTCGCCAACTTATCTATCCCTCGTTTGCTCTCCCATTTTTCCTCCCTCATTTTGATTGACAATTTAATCTTTGGCATTTTCCTCCAGTGCCATGTTTAAAACTTCTCCTTTTCTTCGCCGATCCAATCTTTCAATATTCCATGTCCTTGAACCGTTGACTTCCCTGATCAATGAAAAGGTCTTGACGAACTGATTCTTTGATTTCAATCTCAGTTTCTTTGAGCAACGAGGTTGCCTCTCCTTTATGAACGCTTTCTTAGCTTAAGGTTTCCTTCGCTTGATGTCGGTCAAACTTCATCCATACAAAGTTGTACTCCTGCCTGGTACATGGAGGATTTCATTTGCTCCAGTTTTCCAGCATAAATTCTGCCTTCAACTAATACTGAAATTTTCTTCTCGCTGATGCTCACAATTTATCCCCGGAGTACTTGGTCCATAGCATATACATATATATATGAAAATATTTTTGCATTCGTGATCTGCTCACATCCGCCATCCCCACCTCTCTTGTGTTCGTCCTTTATGTGTGTTCCCTTACCATTTTCCTTATCTCTATTTCAATGTGAATGAATATTTATTCGCCGTATGGCGGTATTTCGTGTTTGAATGTATATATATATATTATATATATTTATTTATATAAAGTTTTCAGCAGTCAGTCCTAACCAATCTTCTGAGGAAGATGGAGCTCAATTCCGTCGAAATTATCAAGAAATAACGTGTGAGTGTTCCTTTTATGTGTTCTCATATTGTGTGTTGCAGTCAAAGTCTATATATATTTATAGTAACACGGAAGTGTTAAATAAAAAACTTTGACAGCAACACACTATATGAGAACACATAAAAGCAACACTCACACGTTATTTCTTGATAATTTCGACGGAATTGAGCTCCATCTTCCTCAGAAGATTAGTTAGGACTTGAGTCCAAACTAGTTATTATGATCATTTATCGTCCACGAGAAAAATAACCTCTTAAATCTATCCGTTCTACACTTAATCTCTCTCATTTTATCGACATGATCTCTCCTACCGTAGTACGACGGGGGTAATAATGCATTTTCAACATCACTGCTAAAGAGACTCCCTTCCGATTTATGCAAGCACTTCAATCTGTAAATTTAACAATTGCTCCATTAGTGATTCCAAGCTTTGCTCCTCTAATATTTTGTAAACGATACTAAATTTATCATAACAACGTTTCACAAATCTAGCTCCTCTACTCTGCACGCGATCCAATTCGGCAATTAATCCAACTTCAAAAGGATCCCATATTCTAGCAGTATATTCTAAAGAAGGTCTAACCGGCGAAAGATATCATTTCGCTTTGACCTTTTCATTACATTTACCAAGTACTCTTCTAATAAATCTTAACTTTTTGTTAGCTTGTTCAATTATTCCCCAAATGTGCTTCTCCCAGGAGAGGTCGTGAGTGAGGGTATATTTGCACGCATATATATGTATAACTCTAATGGCCAAGTGTCGCATCGGCGATTTATAGCATTAAGGTCATTAGCATTAGCAATAAGGTCAAACTAATTTAACCACAGAACTAGGGATACCTCTGCAAACCACTGCGTTGTGGGTAAATAGTAAGCGTGCCTTACGGAGTCAATGTCGTTAACGCATAGAAGGAATAAAAGATGTTCGATATCTCCTCCGTGTGAAATACCCGAATGACTTCCACTGCATTAGAGGTTACACCATCTGCGATTACCCTCTGTACGCGACCATTCAAAAAGTCTTTAATCTAGCTCAGAATGTTTTTATCCATGCCAATGCAAATATGGGCAAAAAGCGAAAAGGCTTATCAATTACGAAATGCATTTTTATCCCATCATAGGTGGATGACAGGTTGGTAAATGTAATTATGATCTGTAGTTTAGCAATGCTATTAGAATAAGAACTGCATCGGGTAACTCCACATGGAAGTAATTTATTGTGTATTAAGAGAGGCAGCCAAAATATAGGAACCCACGAATTTAATCAGTGTGTGCTGACCTTAAAAGTGGATTATTTAAGAGAAAGCTGTTGGATATTTATGCTTATTCACGTCAGAGCCAAAAAGATAAGAGAAAAATATGAAAATAGAGCAGGATCTAACGTGATCGATGGAATTGAGAAGAATAAACCTTTGTGGCGAAGACGCGTGGGGATAATGGAGGTTGACAGATGGCCCAGCGTAGTGTGTGGCGCCACAGGGAAGAGTGGACGGCCTCTTGAAACACTGACGTAAGAGATTCTGTAATGATCGAACGACTTCGCAATATAACCGCTGGACAAAAGATATTACTGCTGTTTTGGAAGCGAGAAACAATTATGAAGTTGCTGCAGCTGGTCGTTAAGAAACATCCGTCTTGTGATTTAGTTTTCTACACGGGGACGGAATTATAATTCACGGCCATTTGCAAATAGTCAGATGAAACACGACGACGACACATGAGAAATAAATATACATTCTAACGGATGGATTGAAAATTTGCTTTTCTGTCATGAACACTACAAAACGATACAAAAAAGCGTAACATGGATGCGATATCCTCCTCTTTCGCTTTCTCCATGGCTACCAGACCCAACACCGCTTCCGCGCCCCCCTCCGGCGGTGCCCGGGGCGAGCATTCGGCTCGGGTGCAGACGTGGATTGACGCGTGACATTGATTAGCATAGAGTTAACGACGGCGTCCACAGAGAAGCATTTCGATGAGAGTGATGTTTATTTTTCGGCTGTAATATTTCTAAGGGTTGGTTTGGGTGTCTATGAGTGGATAACGTCCAGCAACTGGCCGGAGGGATCGGTCCGACTCCGGTTAACCCTCAGCACCCCGGGCTATCTTCACCAAAGCGGTGTGATTTTTCGAGCAGCAGATTATCCTTGCCGACTGGTTTCTGTCAGAGGGAAGGGGACCGGCCATCCACCACCAATGTTTTCATTTCGCACGCTTTATGCGGGGTGAGCTCGCATACCAAAACTAACCATCGGGCGGACTGCAATAGTTTGCTCTTAGGCCGTTTCAAAGGGACAACTCTTTGAGAACTCGAAATGGCATAAACTCGGACCCGATGATCTCCGGCTCTCTGGTGACGCACGCAGTATATTTCACGTCGACAAATTATAGTCGACCAAGATGTGTTTGCAGTCTTCCGAATGTACTCACATTAACATAACGAACATTTGGTCGCTGAAATTTTAAACCTATTAACTCAATGCATTTTTGTGTTAGAAAGACTTTTAAAATGAGAAATCACCTCAATAATCACCTACGCAAGGGAAAGGAAATCCCGTAACGTCATGAAGATTCTCATACTTCCAGAAAATTTAACTTTTGTGTAGATGAGAGCTAGAAATTAGAGTGCCTTCCATGTTCAGAGTTGATTATTCCCTTGTAATGATGTCAAATGTGCAGAGAGAAGTCTTTGAGGGCCTCGTCATGTATTTCCTAAAGCTGCTTAGCAAGTTTATATGCGTTCGAATGAGTGGCTAGACTGAACATTTTTATTTGTTCATCAAAGAATGCGGGCACATTCCTACATCCGTCCGGGGACTAATCATTCTATAGGGACTAATATTTACCATCAAAATCTTCAAAAAAGATATGAAAGGAATGGAGATTCCCGTGCGAAAGCTTTCCTATTCCACGGATATGAACGAAAATTGGATTCCGTGGAAAATCATGCGTATCGGGCATCTGGAGTTGATTCGTGCATAATGCATCGCGTGTGTCAGCGAGAGCTAATGAATTCATTGCTCCAACTCATTTATGTATCATCATTGGACATTGGCTGTGGGTTTGGGAGCTTCTGAGAAAAACGATCATGCGCTTCAAAGCGACGGCAGCTGGTGTGTCAAGTGGTCCAGCTCTTTTTCACGTCCGATGCGTTCATTCACTATGGACTGACTGTATGTGCTCTCACGAAGCTAATTTAGATGTTTATTTAATTTGCAAACTGAGAGTAGATATTAAAAATAAGCTGCCGATTGAATCTTTGATAGTCTTTCAGTAATTGGCTGATGGGAATAGAAGAGATTTTTAAATTGCTACGAAGCTCATTGGCTATATTTAAAAACATATAATGGAAGCAACACCACCCTTAGGATATAGAAACGGAGGCTCATTAACATATGGGGTGCGTGCAGAAGGTGATGCGTGGCAATTCCCTTTCACCGTCGTTCCCTGAAGATTTAATTAGTTAATTAACGTTGGTAATAAGGGTCACCATCTAGAATAATGCATGAAAAATAATCGATTTGCTACTGTGATCCTTCGTTAAGGCTTATTTTAGTGTTGACGTCCCCAACGTTTAATTCTTAATTATGACTTCAGAGTTTTTTCATTGCATGAGCGGATATTCTGCTCTCATTCAAGAATGGTGAGATAACCACCGAATAGATTTCACTATCCAAGTCACGAATCGAGAGGGATATGCCCGTGTGATCATTCACTCGGTGATCATTTTAATTGTAATGGCTCGAAAGTGACTTCGTAAGATTCGGTTTCAAAGTATTAGAGGAAATACGCACGTGTGTGCAGTTTTCGAAACCAAAGTGCGACCGTTATTTAGGGAAAATCATGGGATGACGATTTACTGATTACGGGGAATTTAAT
This sequence comes from Hetaerina titia, assembly GCA_037158775.1. NCBI lineage: Eukaryota > Metazoa > Arthropoda > Insecta > Odonata > Calopterygidae > Hetaerina > Hetaerina titia. The sequence continues at coordinate 101,765,466 of CM073775.1, forward strand.
TTTTAAATTTCCAATTTCCTTTCAAATCATCACTAAAAAGTATTCCCCTGCCTCTTTCGCAACTTTCGTGTAATAAAAAATGGGAATATATGAAAATAAAAATTGTGAAAAATTGTACTAAATGGTACAAAAATGAAAACATATATGAACAATTTTTGCAGTTGCGATCGATGCCCTACCCCGTGGATAAATACTTATGGTGAGTGATATTGTGAGAAAGTTTTAATCTTCTTTGATTTTATTGGCAATGCAGTGAAAATCAGCCCCTTGCGCTCCACGATTGCATTAGTGCCATGTGTGGGTTTTCACATTCTTCCTGAGCTTTCGCTTACGTCATCTAATCAAATTATTTTTATGATAAGTATAGCAGCCATCATTTTAGTTGATTTTCCTCTGTACAGATCGTTAAATGACATTGCAGGATACCTCTGAACAAGGGCATGAGGGTATTGCGGTTCTGAAATGGTCTCAGAACTTCAAAGTTCATTTAAAACGTACCTTTAGTTCTCTAAATGTTAGTTACCAAGTTGAGTGGCCTGTTATAGTGTAGTAATGTTTGATGCTCTGTGGGTGAACCACATTCTTCACCAGCATTCTTAGCAGGATAAAAAGTGAAATGGATTCCTGTTTAAGAATTGATTGAACCACAAAGGAATATGAGCTACCACAATAGGGGGGTATCGGTACATTCACTCCAATTAATGTTTCATCTACTGCTATGCTTAAACGTCAGGCGAAGATTTTACTTGAAATGAGCGTGAAAATGAGAACTTTAAGATTATTATGAGGTAATTTACCGGTGAAGGTAGGTTTTTGGATGGACAAAACCATCATATAAATAATTTGGGACTCCAAACAAAACACATTCGAGCAACATAATCTACATCAGGTCCTTCTTCATTTTTGTGTACTTCCTTCCTCCCTTCATCCCATCCAACATCCCAATCCTGATCCTGCCCTTTCATCGTTTGCCCAACATCCTCCCCTCTATTACAGTCTTCAACATCCCACTGCCGATCAATACGCCTTTCATCCATTTTTCCTGCCTCCATAGTGTTTCTCTCAACAAACCCCTTTCCTCACCCACCATCCTAGTACTTCGTCATTTGTTTGCCTTTCGGTCCACTTCACCTTCTCCATTCTTCTCCACACCCACATTTCAAAAGCCTCCAATATACTATATGCCTATTCTCCTGCTTCAGCGACCACGTTTCCGCGCCGTACATAGCTACGCTCCATATCAGAGTTTTTACGAGTCTTGTCTTAACATCCCTACTCAACGTCCCCGTCATAAACCCCTCCTCCTTGAGAAAGCCTCCTTGCCTAGCGCAATTCTTATCCTTACGTCCCTACTACTTTGACCGTATTGGTTCAAAACACTTCCGAGATATGTAAACTGTTCTATCTGTTCAATTTTTTCCCCACCCATTTTAATGTTGAACTTATCCTTTTTCTTTCTGGAAAATCGCATAACCTTTGTTTTATTAACTGATTTTACGAATTACCTGGCGAATTTAATTCCTAACTACAGCTCTTCCCATGCCTCTTTATTCCTCTCCTCGACATATACGTTGAATAGCACCTGTGATAATTGGTAACCCTGCCTTACACCTCTTCCTAACATTGCCCATCCGGACTCTCCATTCCCTGCTCGAACCTGAGCAGTCTGAGACACGTGCATGTTGCGGATTAGCTTCCTGTCTCTCCAATCTATTCCTATTTTCTGCAATATACTCATTAGTTTGTCCAAATTCACTCTATCAAACGCCTTTTCGAAATATAGTATACATCTACATAAATACCCTGCGAGCCACCAAAAAGGTGTGAGGCAGGGGGTGTAGCACCATGAGGGAAGGGTAAGGGTTGAGGGGGTTGGGGGTTAGGTGAGGAAAGGTGGGGGGAACCTGTAAGAAAAAATATATACATATTCACATATATATATATGCACACACACACATACATATATATATATATTCAAACATAGAAATAGATATAAGGAAAGGGGATAGGGAAACACATAAAAGGTGAACACAGGACATGTGGGGAAGGCGGTTTTTGAGCAGATCACGAAAGTAAAAATATTTCCTTATCCGGGATTCGAACCACGGGCCTTCCACTTGCCGGGCGGATGCTCTAACCACCTAAGCTAATAAGGAAACCTGATTTACCCTGAGATCTGCGATCTTATAAAGCGCCAAAGTGCTCCGATACATATTGCCCGAGAGATGGCGTTATGGAGCTGTTTCACCCACCAAAGGAGAAATAGACGGGACACAAGAAGGGGAAAGGATAGTAGAAAAGCATTCATACGATCTTATAAAGGATAGGAACGGTGCGTTTCATGGCACGTATAGCCAGAATAAGAGACGAGTCACATTGGCCAAACACATATTCAAACTTGAAAATCCCGCCATACGGCGTACAAATATTCATTCAAACATAGAAATAGATATAAGGAAAGGGGAAAGGAAAATACATAAAAGGTGAACACAGGACATGTGGGGAAGGCGGTTTTTGAGCAGATCACGAAAGTAAAAATATTTCCTTATCCGGGATTTGAACCCCGGGCCTTCCACTTGCCGGGCGGATGTTCTACCACCTAAGCTAATAAGGAAACCTGAGGAAACCCGCTATGCGTGCCATGAAACCTCGTGCAATATCCTCGCGGCGCACATCATACGAAACGGGCAAAAACGTCCTGATTGTATTCTATATTCCTCTCGAATAGTGAACTCATTACTGCAATGGCATCACGCGTACCTCTCCCCTTCCTAAACCCAAACTGATCATCCCCTAAATAATCATTTGCCCTACTCTAAATCCTTCTGTTGATAATTCTGAGAACGACTTTAGCTGCGTGGAATATCAAACTTATAGTTCTGTAGTCCTCACATGATGTAGCCTAAACCTTATTCGGAATAGGAACTAACACTGATCTCACAGTCTTCCGGTCAGATTCCTTCTTCATAGATACTTGCGAATCAGTCCATATAGTCTCCCTCCAATATTTTTCTAAACATTTCATTAGTGCCGCAGAAATGTTTTCTACCCCCACGGCGTTATTTAGTTTCGTCTCTCTCAGTGTCCTTTCTATCTTATCGTCGAGTATGTCTGGAGCTAAGCTATCTTCCTCTGCGTCATGTTCCTTTTCTATCTCTAACCTTGTTGAAATGATCAGCGGGGGAAAAACTCTAATGGCCGTAATAAACAGTCGCAACTCTCGTCAGACAAATTGCTGTGTTGGTTTTCGCGGGAGCCACGAAAGGGACCAACCACAACCTCTCAACCAAGAATACCTTCTGTGGTGGTTTACGGGAAATTAATCCACGCCAGGGACCACACACAGCCACACACACACTATCCTGTCTGGAATCCTTCACGAGGCTGTTGGACCCCGTTAAAGATTCTAGGTGGAAATGTAATCCTTCACGAGGCTGTGGGGAAGACCTCATTAATGGTACCAGGATGTTCTACAAGCACACATTCCGTGACTATCCACGAAGGACGAGCACAGACCATTCACACACACTAGCACACTCAATAAACGCACACACTCAAAGGACCCAACTTCTGGGAGAATCTGAAAACAAAGAGCGCAGACGAAGATATGTTTTGAACACGCGTGTTTAGGCCACAAAGTGGCCGTCTTCAGCGACCTGAATGGAAAAAACATCTCCAACATTAGGTTGAAAGTAACCACCGAAGACAGACGCCAAATATATAAATATATATATAATATATATGTTGGCCTAAATAAATATATAACTATATATAATATATATTATAATAATATATAATATATATGTTAGTCTAAGTTCTTTGCCATACAGTGCTTCTAAATATTCCTTCCATCTCTCTGGGATATTTTCTGTGTCAACTATTATCTTACCCCGCTTATCTCTAACTGTTGGCACAGATCATCCCGTCTTACTTCCCCATAGTGATTTAACCTTACTGTAGAGCGCACCAATTTTACACTTCCTCTGTAAACTTTCCATATACTCGCATTGCGCTTTCCATCATGCTTCTTTTGCTTTATTTGTGGCCCGTCTTAATTTATTGTTTAACTCTTGTACTTCATTTTGCCTAACTCTGTGTTTATTTCTTCCATTTTCTTATCACATTTGTCTTTGTAATCATCGCATCTGTGATCCACGGCCGATTGGGTCGAGGCCCGTAGTTGCCAGGACTCATATTCTCTATAGTGTCCTTCATTTTCCTCTTGGGGATGATAATTGAGGTGGTTTCCCGTTGCCTTGTGTGTGTACATTCTTTCATTTTCTTCCCTCATTCATCTTTCTAATTATCCCATCCGTGATCCATGGTTTCTATATCCTTTTCCCGTAAACGATTCCTGTAGTGTCTTTTGATGCTTTCGATATCCCTTTCTTTATACATTCTCATTTATGTTATTGCGATTTATCACTGTTCCTAAACCTGTGCCTAACCAGAATATAATCTGACTGACACCTTTCTGAGTCACCTTGTATTTTCCATGTATATCTACGCCTTTATGGTGCCTAAACTATGTGTTGGTGACGACTAACCCCTGTTTCCTTAAGAACGCAATTGCTTTCTCCACGTGGTCATTCCTCGTGCCTTAACCGTTGTCCCCCACCTCATCACCATCTCTTCCTTCGCCTACCGTCGAATTCCAATCCCCCATGACCATCAAATGTTTACCTGCAGGAACACACGCGATTATATCCTCTAACTAATCGTACATCCTATCGACTTCTTCCTCCTCATGGTTGCTCGGTGTCATGTATACCTGAACAATGACAAAGTTCGTCGGTTCTCCTTTGATCTCTACGAGAAATATTCTATCCGTTGCTTGCTCTATGTTGACTACGCTTCTTCCTACCTCTTTATTTAATATGATGAAAACCCCTCGTTGGCTCTCATCCCCGCCGCTGTATATTATTCTATACCTATCACTTCAGTGATTCCCGCTTTCCTTCCATCTCACCTAGCATAAAACTACAATATATATATTTGCTCTTTCCATTTCTTGTTTAACATTCTCTAATTTTCCTGATCTCAACAATGTCCTAACATTCTAAGTTCCTATTCTTACTAATTTCTCTTACTTCTTCGGTGTCTTCTGCCCTGCTGCTGTCGGTTTTCCCTTGCAAGGGTTTCGTGAGATGACGACCGTGGGAGCCTTTCATCCCCCGATGCCTGGGATGACACATGGCCGATTGGGCCGAGTCCCGCAGTTGCCAGGACTCATATTCTTTTTTGTGTCCATCATAGCCATCTTGGGATTTATAATTGAGGTGATTTTCCGTTGCCTTTCTCGAAAGTGTTTTTAACGTGGCACCATCACTCAGAGACCGCCTCACTGAGAAACAGACGCTGCGTTAAGCAAATATGGCACAGTAATATTTGTATTGCTTTGGCCCCCGAGACATTTTTCTGTATTAATTTAATTTTCATTGCCGACTTCAAAATGATCGCCTATCTATCATGTTAGCAGTTTATTATGGAAACCCGACCACACTAGCAAAAGCACTTAAATCAATTTTTTCTTCGGCAAGATACCTACTAATAATTCCGAATAAAGTATTAGATTTATATTTTTTTGGAAATGTTTTAATGGCCTTTTGCAAACCGATTTCTTCCAAAGACTGAAAAACTGAAGTGTCAGCGTTCTTTATTTTCTCGGGCAACATTTGCAAATAGAATACTTAGTGTAGAGAATGGTGGATATAACCATTCAGCGGGAAGAGGCAATATTTCTTATTGCATTCATATTGCATGTGTGGAAAATTTGTGACTCAATATCTCTAATTCATTAAGGTTAATTACGACAGGACATAAAACATAATTTAATCGTATTTTTTATGAGTTATTGAAATTTGCACTTCGATTTAGATTGGTTTAGTGATTTAAATATAAAAAAATATATTAATTTTCCTTACCGCATTGAGGAAAAAGCTTGGTTGCCATTTTTTCTCTTTAAAAACTGTCTGGACTATTTTGTGGCGTTATTTTTTAACTCCACGCTCCCTATGCGGTTTCAGTTGCCTAGGAGACAAGATGTTCAGCGTCTTGATTGCAATTTATCCCTGAGGAAATTCATTCCCGAGCTTCCTAAATAATTCAGTAATAATCGTTGATTTAATTTTACTATTTTGTTAGAAAATTATAAGATTAGCATTATATATACATATATAATATATATATATATATATATATATATATATATAATGTAAATGGACTAACTAGTCGACACAAGCACAGAAACTGAAACACATAAAAGAGGGACTCACTGGTTCTCGAATTTTCGGTGGTGCAACCACCTTTCTCAAGAGGAATTAGGAACTAGGAAAGAGGCATTAGCTGTTCCTAATTCCTCTGGAGAAAGGTGGTTGCACCACCAAAAATTCGAGAAACAGTGAGTCTCCCTTTTATGTGTTTCAGTTTCTATGTTTGTGTCGACTAGTTAGTCCATTTACATTATTGTGCACGTTCGAGGGATTTTCAAAAAAGTGACTTTATATATATATATATATACAATATATATATATATAAAGTCACAATATACATATATATATAATATATATATAGTATACAATATATATATACAATATATATATATATATTCATATATGTATGAGTTTTCGCAGGTTTTTCACAGTCCCCTTCATGTGGGGATGTTTTCTTTCAGTGGGTTTTTTGGTCGAGGATGAAAGCCTTATTTCTTACGTTTTCCCAAAAACTGGGCATATATTTCTACACTCTTTGTACACATGCATAGTCATTGTAAATCGATTTTAATTATCTAGGTCTTCTTTAAATATTATTTAGCTCTCAAATGTAATTATATTTTCATTGAATGTATTCGACGATGGTTTAGATGGAAGAAGGGACTGCCACATCAGTGTCGATCTCTCCCGAATTAGGCCGAATCATTGTCATTATTTACAATGTTCTCCCCCTCCTGCAGCCTACACGCACGGCGAATGTGTGTGCAAAGTAAAGATCTAATAAAATTGATCCCGCCTGCAATCCACTAGCCTGCCCTGCACACGGTGGCCCACGACACTCTCTCCATAGCGGGAATACCTGCTCGGTACTTGCAGCATGTAACTTAAATAAATAATCACTTGCGAAAGAACGGAATGCGAGTACTGTTCTTGATGAAGTCTAAGAATACCTAGAATGTGTATCTATCAATCTAGAATGTATTCAGTGACTAGAATAGTATCTTCCGAGCCGTCCGCCCTCATGATGCCTCCGTGACCGAGAGGACGGACGCGCTCCCGCATTGAAGTGTGGGAGGAGTTGCGCCGAGTCCCCCCTCCCCCCTCGGGAGAGGGCGTGCCCGGGGCGGAGGCCGTCCTCCTTCGCCCACCCCCGCCCCTCGATGCTCTGGGAGACTGGCCGCTCCACCCCCAGCCCCTCGCCTCCTCCGCTAATAGAAGCCAAACATTCCTTCCGAGAGCCCTCTTCCGCGTGCACGCACATTCTAAGCCCCCCGGCCCCCGCACCGCTCCGCCCCCTCCCTTCGCCTGACGTGGTGTCGGGCGAAGCGGGGCAGCATCGCGTGCGCCCCCTATTATGTATATGCATGGGAATTGCAAGGACGGGAAAGTAGCAGCGCGCGGGAGGGGAGGAGTGTGAATCGTCCCTGCAGTGTTTCTTGAGGGGGCTGGCCCTCGGAGGCGGGCGGGGGCGTGGGAAAAGTTACCTCCGACACCGCCGTGGTGGTGGCCCCTTTTGCCGAGAGGGGGCCGCGGGGGAGGGGGTTGGCTCTGGCTTCAGTGTGCAATTTCCGCCCTTGTTGATACAAGAAGTTCGCCCAAGTTAATTTTCGTGAATGGTTTTCCGAGGGCGAAGGGGGGTCAGGGCTTTCTGGAAGGTCTCTCACGAGAGAGCGGCGAAGGTGAGGGTCCGTGGACGGGTTGGAGGTAGGGGGCTGTTTCCACGAAGGGAAGAGGGGCCGCGTGGCGGGTCGGGGGCCGTGGGGTCGAGCGGTCGGTGCGGGGCGGTGGCGGGAGGGGTCTGTAGAGGAATCGGGACGGTGGGGAAAGATAAATCACAGCGGCCGTGGAAGGGGAGAGATGGCGATTGGTTGTTAGGGCGGGTCGAAGAAATTGAAGGTTTATCTTTCGAGGCTGATCCTTAATTTTACTTCTTTTTTTAATGGCTAACCCACTTATGGGAAATCTTAACCTGCTTAGGATGCTGGAAAACGTGTCGGCTAGGACGTCGAGGCAAAATACTATATATTGCTAAAAGTTATCACTTCATTCTCATATTATTTCTAATTATGTTGTTCTTTTGTTTCTGCAGCGTATTATAACTATTCGATCCTGACATATAAAGATGACAATTTAATCGAAGAAATTTTACCCTGAGCCGGAAAATTGTTTTCTTATCGGTGCTGGCGATAAATTTTGGCGGTTTGCAAACATTTTCTCCATCTTGGCATAATTTCGCGGTGTTGATTGCAGTTTATCAACAATCCATATTCATGGACTGAAGAACACAATGTATTTTTCCAGTTCTTTATTTTGTCACTGCTAGTTTCAACGCTTAGGTTCATCATCAGACTAAGCGTTGAAACTAGTAGCACCAAAATAAAGAGCAGTGGAAAGATGCATCGTGTCCGTCATTCCATGAACATGAAATTCCACAAAGTTGAACGAGAAACCATCGAATACCAAGAGCATATTTTCGTGCTGTGACCACTAAAACTTGATTGCCATATTCTTCAGTATATTGTAAGCTCATTCTGACAACGGCGACTGATGATCACTCTGCCTGCCGCTGCGAGGCCGTGCCTGTGGGATTTTTTTCTGGAATCCCATTCTGGATTTCACGTAATTGAATAATGTGACTGCATATATTTTCAAAAATCACAATGAAATGAAACAAACCACAGTCACCGACCTCGAACGGAACAAAAGAATCAATCGGTAAAAATAATAGGAACATGTGACTAAAGTAACTCGCCAGGTGAGAAATTTTATTAGAAGAAATTGTTTTTCTTCCTAAACTAGGATTTTTTATCCCCGTTTTTTCAACACCTCAGATATTCTCTATTTCAATGAACATTTGAAAACGCCTCATTTTCTCTAAATGAAGTCTGAATTCACGGCTGTTGCTATCGGTGGATACAGAAACAAACATTCTGAGGTAGCATTGAACTTTTGTGGCAACTCACCAACGAAGTAATAGGGCTGTCGTAACAACTCCAGTCGTATCACTCTGTAAGTACTCAAGCGTATCGGGAAAACCGAGAGCAGCTCTGTTTGCTTTTGGCTTTAACATCGCAGAAGCTGTCTTGGGGCTTCGGTTTAAATAAATTAAACTTGAAATTGAAATCAATACAAACACATATTTTTGGAAAACCTATCTCCTTCAATTTTTTAACATTTCTTTTGGCCTCTTTTAGACAAAAACGATATTTTGCTATCGTCATTCGTCTGAAAAATACTCCAAATGGTGAAATACGTGTCTCAAACTCGATAAATGCGTCAACGCGTAAAGCAAATTCCATTGGCATCGCGGCACGCCATTGCGCTGCGGCGGAATCGCCAGCACATTTGAAACCAGAGGGAAAGAGAACCAGGGCCGGATGAACGCAAAAGCAGAATGGCCTGAAACACCCTTTGGAGATGAGGATTACTGAGAAACATTTCCATATGCGTGAAGGCTAAAAAATAATCCCCTTGATCTCATGAATGTAGACAGGGCATTGAGGATCATTAGACGATCAACTTTAAAACTTACAAAGGAATTAGGCAAATTTTGAGAGGACACGGGGAGTTTAGATCATACCTCAAGGAAACAGGGGAATAAAAGGAGGGGACGTGTGGATGACTGATGGAGGAGGACACGGCGATACACAGACAGAGTCCTTTATTGCCAATTAATATGTTAGGTAGGTGAAAAGGTATTTCCTTGCCATAAGTGAGCCATAAAAAATAAAGCGGGTTGAAGAGACTAGGTTGTTTGTTCGAAGTCCTAAATGACGAGGTGTATTCAATAAAGAGTGATCATACAGGTACATGTTTAATTTGTATTATTTTCTACGAAAAACCTTAAACCTCTTGTATTAGTAGCATAATGTGTAATATATACGTATGTGGCACAAGTCTTATTGCTTTGAATCTATTACTACAACAGAGGCGGCCGGTGAAATTTGAAACTTGTCCAGTTCGCCAACGACAGTTATGGAGGTAACACGGGACGCTGTATTGACATTTTGTTTTGACGCGAACAAATCGTGAGCCGAGGCCACCAATGTAATGATGCAAGAGGCCAGCAGAGAGTGTGTTCATCCCCTATAGCAGACCTTGAAGATGGTTTTAAGAGGGGAGACAATGGGCTGCTAAGGAAGGTCCAGTCACTGGCCTGACGGAAGTAACAATTACGTAGCACCGCTGCCGACACTGTGATAGAAGATGGTAAAATAACGTTCAGAGTACTTACTCTCAGAAACACGTTTTTATGTGCTGTGGACTCCCGTAGACTTCTCATGCATGTAGACGAGACTGCGCAAGCCGCCTCCAGGGCGTATGGTGTTAATTCGCCGGTCATGCATGCAAAAATATTAGTTTGTACATTCGCTTGAATATGAGTGAGCTCATTTAGGCAATACTCGTACACACTGGCCCACATGTATCGTACTATACAAGGTTTGTGTAGGAAGTATCTGTAACAATATTTTTCTGACATGTGCGTGAAGTGTTGAATTCAGACCATCGGTTGTTAAGTGTGCGCATGATCGCAGATCTTATTGGCATTGATAACGTAACAGTGCACACTATTATCACTGAAAATTTGGTTATGCGAAAGATCCAAAGCGCTAAACTCGTCCCGGAGATAATTGGTCGGACGACCGAGAGCAGAGTCGAGTATTTGCTTGCAAAGACCTGCAACGGCATCCCGACGATTCCCCATACCCCTACAGTCCTGACTTGGCACCAGCAGACTATTCCCTATTCTTCCTGAAGTGAAATCCGCCATCCATCCATCAACTCCACTACGTGACTAAAAGTAACTTGCACACATACCCTTAAGGGCCTTCCGTCTACAATAGAGCCTTCGAGTCGTGGAAAAACCGCTGGCGTGAACACTGTGTCGGCGCTCAAGAGGTGTACTTTTTCAAGAATTTTGAGGCATTGCAGCAATATCTGAAATAAATACTTTTTTTCGGAAAATTTTTCCTGATACTTTTAATGCAAACCATTTAATTGTGTGTTTGAATAGCCATTAATTTTGTATTTAAATTGATATACATCTTGATACATTTTGCATTTGGCGTCGGGGCGAGTTTTTTTTGTGATCGCATCTCGTGCGAGGGAAGAGCGAGTACTTTACCGCATCGCTGACTCTTCCTTCTCTCTGATCTCAACCTACCGTGGTGGAGCCAACTAATTTAATTTGGTGCCGATTTATGTAATTCCCTCGGTGTTGCAAGAATACCTAGATGTCCTGTACCATTAAAAATGTCGACGACTTACCTCCACTCTTTGAGGATCAAGAGGTTCCCTATATATAATTATTCCAAAATACCCGTCACACTTACTTTCATCTCGTAGTAGTTTTTAACAAACCTGGTGGATTTTCTCTAAACCTTTTCCATTTCCTTAATCAGCATTTTACCCCAATCCATGGCCGCACATTCCAAATTTAGTTGCTGAATATGCCGTGAAAATTAAATTCAATTGTGTTCCTTAATTTCCAAAGAGCCCAGAATTGACCCCACGTGACTTTCCTATTCTCCATTATGAGGCAACGCCCTCGTGGGAGGTATTTCTAAACGCCAGAAGCAGAGTGATTGCTGCTGAGGTGCTTCCAAAGCGCCTTTCCGAAAATGGCCTCTGGTATGTGTCCTACCGTTTAAAAGAAGGCTCTAATAGACTAGAATGAAATGGAAAAATATAAATAATTGTTCTTAGGACAAATTCATCGGTTTCCAAGGGAACTGCTTCGGAATCATGGAGAATGAAAAACGGTATCTTTCAAATAATCCCCTTGTAAGCACAAAATATCAAAAGAAAGGGCATATTTACGTTAAAAACAATGTGAAAACTCAGTGATTTCTATTACCGTTTAATTCTACATCTACATAAATACCCTGCGAGCCACCAAAAAGGTGTGTGGCAGGGCGTGTAGCACCATGAGGGAAGGGTAAGAGTTGAGGGGGTTGGGGGTTAGGTGAGGAAAGGTGGGGGGAACCTGTAAGAAAAAAATATACACATATTTACATATTCACATATATATATATATATATATATATATATATATATATATATATATATATATGCCCACACATATACATATATAAAAATATGCATATACATACACACATATCCTCGCGCAGTCCCTAACCTGTACGTTAATACTTACTGTAATGAACTAAGTCCTGGGGAATTTCGGCTACAAGCATTCTGGTCCCTTATCGTTCTTGGAAAAAATGACATTTTAAACCTGTCAGTCTTGCAGTCTATCTCTCTAGTCTTATATTCGTGATCCCTTCGACCGTAATACGTTGGGGTTCGTATTATATCCTTGATGTCATCGGAAAAGGGCCCATCTTTAAATGTTTTTAATAAGTTTAATCTATATTGTAAACGCCGCTGTGTAAGAGAATCCCAACCTAAATTGTCTAGCAAAGTGGATACGCTGCTGAGTTGGTCATAACAATGTTTGACAAATCTAGCCCCCCTCCGCTGAACTCGATCTAATTTCGAAACCAAATTTATGTTATGAGGATCCCATATACTGGCAGTACACTCTAGGTGGGGCCTGGCCAAGGCAAGGAAACATCGTTCTTTCACTTTTCGTCGCATTTACCTAGCACTCTTTTCACAAATCCCAATTCTTTATTAGCACGACCGCATAATTCTCGTATGTTTTCCCCAGGACAGATCGTGAGTAATTGTTACACCCAAGTATTTAAAGGAATCTACCCTCTCGATATTGGTTTGTTTCACTTTGTAACTATAAGGGAGGGAATTACTCTTTTCCCAAAAATGTATTACTATGCATTTTTAAAAATTCAATTCCAATTGCCATGTATCGCACCAATTTTGAATTGCATCTAGGTCGTTGGCTAACACGACTCTGTCTTCGTGACTTCGGATGTCCCCATAAATTACTGCATCATCGGAGAAAAGACGGAGCTTGCTATTAACTACGGTACTGAGGTCATTTATGTAAATAAGGAAAAGGAGGGGACCTATGACACTTCCTTGTGGTACCCCCGACGTGACCTTGACAGTATCGGATGATACACCGTCCAGGACGACTGTTTGGACACGTTCACTTAAGAATTGTTTAATCCAGTTAATAATACTCTCGTGTATTCCATAAGTTTCCAATTTCGCGAGTAATTTGCAATGAAGGACTTTATCGAAAGCTTTCTTAAAATCTAGGAATATCGCATCAACTGGAATATTACTTTCACCGGAGTTCAATACATCATGTACAAAAAGTGCGAGTTGAGTTTCGCAGGATCTACCCTTACGGAAGCCGTGTTGGTTATTAATTAATAAATCTTGGCTATCGAGGTGCCTCATCATGGAACTAACAATGATGTGTTCAAGAATCTTACAGGAAATGGAAGTCAGCGATATTGGCCTATAATTACTGAGGTATAATTAATTAAATAGCACTATCTTACACTTGGCTATCCATTACGTGAATTAATACAAATGGCATACAATTAATAGCGGTGAAATGCTTGTTATAGCATGTTGTCAAGGTAACGTGTCACGCGTGTAATTGAATTGGCGTTCTTGGCTAATTTTAAGTACTGCTTGCGTTACTGGTTTATCCTCGGTGTAGGCGTCCTAAACGTACGAAGTCATTCAAGAGCGCAGATGCATATGTTAAATGAAGTGTAATGGAAGAGAAGGCACGATTTTATAGGAGATTCATAAATCATGCGTAAGAAGGAAAAATTATCTTAATAATTGATTCTTTTGGGCGGAACAGTTAAATTTCATATGGGAATGTGGAATTATTGGACGTACGGAATTGATAAATGAGCGGGGAGTTCGAAAATTTACTCGCCATGCGAAGTTTTATTTAGGTCTAGTGGGTGGTGTAAGAATTAGGAATTATCTCATTATTTTAGAGAGAGCTTTTCTGTTAAAAGCGAAGTCATTTTATATAAATTGTCAGATATTAGTGCCAAGGATCGGAGGTATTACTACAAGTGAAAGAAAACACGTATGAAAAATAATTTTAACCTCTAATCCTCAACACTGGTTAAGAGAGGACGGATTGGCTTCTTCGGTAAAAAAACGCACTCATTACTTTGTGGACGTGATTTTCCGACACAAGCATTCGTTGTAGTCTCTTTGAAATACCCGGACGACCTAAGCGGCCGTAGAAGGTTGTTGCGATCTCGAGCAAAAGAGTTAATAGGTGTATTGATAGGGCTGCGTTTGTGGGGATATTGTGTAAAGTTTTATCAACAAATTAAAATTAGCCCATTTATTTGTTGTCCCCTCTGACTTTTGAAATCCCTCCCCTCCCACCCCCGGCCGCATTCCACACCTTACCTCTCTCTCTCTGCCCTCGTAGCCCGCTCCGAGACTTATTTGGTCAATTTTCCCTTATCCACCGGATGGGAAACCCTCTCTCTCCTTTCACACCTTCTCCGAAGAATCTCTTTAGAAACCACCTCCCGCCCCATCCCTCGCACTCTCAGGATTGAAACCGCCTCGCTCTCTCTTTCTTTCTTCCCTAAATGAACGCCGTTGCCTCCTCTCAATCTTCTATATTCCGCAAATTATTCCTTCCACGCTTCCTCCCTCTCCTTAACACCTTCGCGGGAGAGGAGGGGTGCTTCCCTCGACCCCCCCCCCCCAGTGTTTATCCACTTCCCTCGACCCCTCGCAATCTCTTCGGCTCTTCCATCAGCCCCTCAGGCGATTTCCCCTGGAGGAAGCAGAGGCTCTGAAGTCCTCCGTTATCTCGCCGTACGATCCAACCATGAGGAGTTTGGTGTAAGGGGAGAAATCGGTTTCCTTAGTAGCCTATCACACCACGCACACTCGCCGAAAAACGTTTCGGTCTCGCACTTTACTGCCCCCATCTCCATCCTGCCCTTCCCTTGCATTTCGTGGCGCATTTTGGGCACAGTTTGGCTCCGCTAAAATTTGTGTGTCCAGTTTTGCAAACACCGAGGAATGTAAATATTATTTTCACGACGGAGTTGTAACGCAACAGATTTCACCCTCAAGGGATAGAAGGTAAATGAATCATCATAAGTCTTAGAGAAGCCTTTAAGTTGTGTTAACTGTAATGTACAAGGATTTAGAAAAATAAATTGTAGTTATCACTTAGTTTTATTACGGTATGGGCAGATTTCATCACATGTGTAACTTTTTCAGAAAACTTGGGTAAATGAGTTGGGTGAAATCTTCAAACTTTTTCTAACTCCCCGAAATGCGGTTACATGATGCCAAGTCTGATAACTTTGTTTTGATTCACATATATTCAATATAGATTACCAAATATAATGATAGGTTTTGGTCCAAACAAACCACATCCGTTCAAAATGAGTACCTATTGTCCTACATTAATTTTATGCCGCCTAAACCCTTCACCTCCATATTCCCGTTCCTAAATGTGCTGTCTTATATTTTTTCCGCGAACCCAATACTCTGCTTCCTATCACATCAACTCTCTTCCTTTCGAATATCTTCTTGCACAACAGTTACCTATCCCTTTCGATATTCACCCGACAACTTTCCTCTTGCACTACTTGACAACAAGGCTTCCTGCTGTCCTTCCCGTTCGTCCAGTTTTCCTCCAGGCTTCTCCATATACGCTGCAGTATACGAGTATGTTCTTCCCCTTTCCTTGAGAACGCGGTTCCAGATAGTAATGCGTTTCACGGGCAGCTAAAGTTTACTGAGAACTCATGGAACCTATTTTTTTCTCCTATACATAGATGATGATATTTACCATAACTAACTACTGCGGTACGTACCTACCATAATTACCATGATCTTATTTTTGTTCTAAATAAGTCACAATTTCGTGCACTTTTACATCGATTTGAAATTATACACTTTTAATGTTGATGTTTCCATTTATATTAGTTTTTCAGCTGAATGAGAATCAAACAGGCATTATGTAATTTTTCCATGATAAATCTTTATTCCATACTGCATGCCTATATTTTATGGAAGTGTGTAAAACGTTTAACTGGATTCGCAACATACTTATATTTAGCATAAATACTCACTTTTCTCGGCCTGACGGTAATCCTGTGTTCCTAACTCAGGTTAAACTATATGACTATATAACTATAAATAATCTTATCTCTAGTAATAATTTTTCTATTTTAGCAAATTTATCAAAAACATTAAAGTTTGTTAATATAAAAGCTTTCAACCAGAACTATAAGATTTCCCTGAGTACGCATTAATTTTTCCACTGCAATTTGAGCCGTGTACTTTTGACCCAGAAAGCTTCAACTAAGGGTTATTTTGTGTAACTGGTGTGTGTTTTGCTTGAAAAAACTCAAACGTGAAAAATTCACTGAACTTCACGGTTTACATAAGGAGGCATATTTTTGTCCCCAAATTTGACCCGTGTAATTTTTATTAAGAAAAGTCAGGCTAAAACAATTCTTCCAAGTTTGTTGCATAGATACTAGAATCATATGAACTTTGTTTTCATATGTCATGTCGTGTAATTTCAGCCAATAAAATGTCAGTTTTCCAAAGTACTTAATAAGTAGTGCTTCTCATGTTCTTGTATGCTCCGTTCTTCCAGATGGGATGCCGACTGTGGAACCTGAGCATGCTCAGCGTCCTCATACTAACCTTCTCCAACATCCTCCTCACTATAAGACTCTTGCATACGTCGGACTGTCCTCGGCCGTCGATTCCCGGGCCCTCCCTGTCCAAGCAGTCCGACGCCCAGGAGACCGACCGACCCGAGGGGTCCGCGACTCGACCCTCGCCCAAGGGCGCCGTCGACCATTCCTTCGGACAGCAGCGACCCCAGGGGGGCGCGTCGGAGACCTCGTCCGGCAGCGCCGATCCTCCGCCTCTGCCCGCCGGCCCTCGGATGCTGGACCCCCCCAACGCCACCGCGGCCTCCTCGACGACACCCGTCCGACCGGCGACCGCTGCGCCTCCGCCGCACGCCTCCACGCACTTCCGGATGGACCTCAACCTCGGTCGCTGGGACAGCCGGAGACTGTACAAACTCTTCGACTTCGCGGTGGTGGGCGAACAGTTCGCCAACCTCTCCCTCCGCTTCAGCGTGTGCCTGGCGACGCAGAGTTCCCTGGAGCGGCTGCACACCTTGGCGCAAGTGGCGCACCAGTGGTCGGGGCCCATCTCGGCGGCGGTGTTTGCAGCGGCGGACGAGTTCCCCCTGGTCAGGGCCTACATCCGGTTCCTCCGGCGCTGCTACGGCCCCGTGCGGGAGAGGGTGTCCTTTCACCTGGCGTACCCGGGGGAGCGACCCCCCGCCAAGCGGAGGAAGGTGGGGGAGGCTGCCGGCGGTGCGGGGGAGGACGGCTCCCCCTGGGACGATGGTGACGACGACGAGCGCGGTCTGCCGCGGCTGGACTGTCGTAACCCGGAGGCCTCGCTGGAGGAGCTGCTGAGGCTCCGGCGGCCGGAGACGGTGCGCTGGCGGACCCGGTTCGCCTACCCGCAGAACCACATGCGGAACCTGGCGAGGAAGGCCTGCCAGTCGCAGTACGTGTTCCTGACGGACGTGGACGTCATCCCCAGCACGGAGCTGGCCGAGAGGCTGGACGACTTCCTGGTGGCGCGGCCCGGGGCGGGCGGCGGCCCGGGGCACCAGGGGGCGGCGGGAGCCTGCAGGGGCCTGTGCGCATTTGTGATACCCACCTACGAGCTGGACGAGAGGGTACGGTTCCCCCAGAATAAGACGGACCTCGTGAGGCTGGCCAACAAGGGTTTGGCGAGACCGTTTCATCAGAAGGTTTTCATCTTCAATCAGTTCGCGACCAATTTCTCAAGGTGAGTCCCCCGAAAAATCTCTGCAGCTTTAAAAGCGGCGGATTCATAATCATATGCAAATTTTGCCTTGAAAATGAGAGCGCGTTGAGTGTGATGTAAATTAAATTCAGTATTTTCGGACCAGTAATAGTGAAGGAGACATCTCTGAACCCCAAATTATAGCTTTCGCACACACATTTGCTATGGTGGATAAGAGTTTAGGAAGAGGATAAAGAATTTGATTGGTGTCTCCGATTTTGAAATTCACTTCCTTTAAGGTTTACTTCGGTGTTTAGCCATGTACATGCTAAATGAAACATGAATTCGATAAATGTGAATTATTGCTATATTTCCCTTTGTTTTCATAATAAATTAGCGTAGTAAAGTGACCGGAGAGAGCATTCGGCGAGCTCGTCAGTTCAGCGTAATTCCTTCCTCCATTTCGTCCAACATCCGTATGCTATTCCTGCCCTTTCCTCGTTTACCTAATATTCTCCCCTCTCTCTAGGTCTTCAACATCTCACTTTAGATGAATATGCTTCCCATATTTCCTGTCCCTTATGATTCATCCCAACAATTCCTTCGCCTCACCCACCATACCACATCAAACCTAGAACTTCGGTCTCTTTCGGTTTCTCTTCAGTCTACTTCACCTTCTCCATCATTCTCCAGACCCAAATTTCCAAAGCCTCCAATCTACGTCTATCATCCTGGTTCAATGACCGTGTGTTCAATGACCCATACCTAACTATGCTCCATATCATAGTTTTGACGAGTTGCGAGTACATCCGTACTAATTTGACCATTTTGGTCCAAAATACTTCGGAGGCGAGTAACTGTTCAACCTTCTATAGTTTTTGCCCTCCTATTGTAACTTAGTCTTTTTCTTTCTGGAAAACCGGAAAACCTTTGTTTTATTTGTATTTATTCTCATCCCTTATCTATCGCACTGAACGTCCAATTCACTCAGCAATGCTTGAAACCCCTTGGCTGACTGAGCAACTAATGCTTGGTCATCAGCTAACCTAACCGATTTTACGAATTCCCCTCCGACTTTCATTCCTACCTCCTATTTTTCCCATGCCTCTTTATCCACTTCCTCCACATATACGTTGAACAGCACCGGTGACAATGGGAAACCCTGCCTTACCCCTCTTCCTAACACTGCCCATCCCGACTCACCGTTCCCCACTCGCACCTGAGCAGTCTGATGCATATATAGGTTGCGAATTAGCCTCCTGTCCCTCCAATCCATTCCTATTATCTGCAATATACTAATTAGTTTTTCCCAACTCACTCTATCAAACGCCTTTTCTAGAACTACGAAACAGATACCTCCTGAATGAGTTCCATAATCCTCTCTATAAGAGATCTCATTACCGCTATGGTATCGCGCGTACCTCTCCCCTTCCTTAACCCAAATTGATCATCCCCTAACTAATCATTTGCCCTACTCTCAAACCTTTTGCTGATGATCCTGAGAACAACTTTAGCAGCGTGGGATATCAAACTTATTGATCTGTAGTCCTCACATGACGTAGCCTTTACTTTTTTTGGAATCGGAACTAACACTGATCTCACAAAATCTACGTGGAAAGGTTCGAATAAGTCTCCTATCCCTCACACCATAGCGGTGGCCTTCGGGGTACATGTAAATAAAATAAAACTTACTCCTGTTTTCTTCACTGCATATATCGTTGACGTTAGCATGAGGCACGACTGGAGCACTCCGTTCCCTCATCCGCAGTTATTTTTATTCCTTGCTGAAATCTGCGTCTATTTTTCCCAAGTTCTCCGGACATTTTATCTTTTAATGTTGCCTATATTACAAAAATTTAGTATTCCTTATTTTATCATTACATTCCCGAAAATTATATGTGAGATAGTTCGTTTTGTGGCGTGCAGCTCTTTTTAAGTATCCGTAATGAATGTGCAGAAATAATTATGTTTAATAAATGGGAGATATGCACTATTATTTCATATTTGATTCTCTGCATTTAAGAAATAACAGTCCTAAAACAAATGGAGTAACTTTTTTAGATGACCATAGCATATTTAACTCTGTCTTCATAATGATTGTTGATTGGACTTATTAACTATTTGCGTATTTCTTGAGCACAATTTTGCTACTTTTAAATGAAATATGTTATAATCAGCTAAATCCCTCGCCATTTAAACTTTTTGGGTTTTTCGGTATTAATATTAAAATAGCATTTTTGAGATCTGTAATAAAGTTATTAATTGTTCTGGATTAATATGTGACCCATTAGATTCAAGACAGCGTATCGTAAAGATTGTAGCGTTTCAATAATTTGGATTCACACCTTTTGAATGCATTGCATTTACTAAGCTTTTCTAATTGGAAACGTTACATAACGTTAAATCAACCATAATAGTATTGTTCCATGTTTCAATTCAATATCGACATGGTATCCTGAAATTTAATGCCATCGAAAGTGAAGCTGGGAAGTGATAGTACGTTTTGAAAACCTTCGTCGGTCGGCATTAATATTTGTATTTAAAAATAATATCAGTATGAAATAGTTCATTTTACGCTTCTGTTTATAATGGGTTTCGCCATGCATAGAGGTACTGGTTTCCTAGTCTTGGTAAAGCCAGCCTGTCGTACTGCTTTTCAAGTCACAGGGCTGATGATTTAGGATATCTTGGGCGGATTTATTGCAGTCTGACGTTCATTCTCCCACATTTAACGAGTTGTACATTGTGTTGCCGAGAGCAAT
Organism: Hetaerina titia; assembly: GCA_037158775.1. NCBI lineage: Eukaryota > Metazoa > Arthropoda > Insecta > Odonata > Calopterygidae > Hetaerina > Hetaerina titia. Next base: position 101,786,170 of record CM073775.1, read on the forward strand.
AATTTTGTGTCTTGTTTCCAAATTCGCTTCGGCGTGCGTGCGTGGACATTCGTTGTTTTATTGTCTGCGCGCCAATGCCGAGGTGTTGCCATTGAATGTTTTACGACCCGCCAGGTGGCAGTCGGAGCCCGAGTCGCCCGGGGGTTTCGTCCACGTGAGCCACAACGTCACCAACTTCGAGTTCCTTTACGAGCCTTTTTACGTCGCCGCCGACTCCGTCCCCCCGCACGACGAGCGCTTCATGGGCTACGGGTACACGAGGAACACACAGGTACGTACGCAATTCATTCGGCGGGCCGCTGGGGTCCGCCCGTCCTCGGAGCCCTTCGCCTTCCGTGCCTCGGGGGGCTCTCCCGGCGTCCACCTTGACGTCACGCTTCCTCTCTCTCCTCTCATCCCGCTCCTTGAGTCCTGAGATTCGAAATTTGACACTAATAGACGCCTCGGCAATCGAACCGAATACGAGATTGATTGTTTGGCTATTGGACGTCTGTTCTCGAGACAGGAAAAAGCGCATTGGCGTCCATTGCCGTCGCATTTCAACCATAAGCTCTCATTCCAGTGTCATAGCCTCGTTCGAAATGTAACAACTACGGGCGCTCGGAAAACAAATTCACCGTTGACATGCGATTTTTACTAATTGTACACTATGTAGATAGATATTGTATCATTTATGGAAATAACCTTGAAGATGATTTTGGAATTTTAATCAGCAAATAGTACTCGAGAGACTGCATCAGGTATCGCTGTCGAAATGTCTATCCATTGTAATGAAAACTTATTTATTTATTCAACAAAGCAGCCAACTACGGCTTTTTCATTGGCTGACAGGTAATACATATAATGTACATTCAGAGAAAAAAGAGTAAGAGCAATAAAAAATAATGAAAAATTAACAAAATAAATGTGACGAAGTGCTACAAGACAGCAGAAGAGGACATGTGCAACTAGAGAGGGCTAAGTTACAATCTGACGTTTAGGGAAGGAGGTGAAATTGATGATTGAGGCAGAGAGGTCCAGGGAAGGATGTCGAATGGTTAGAGAAATAAATGTAGCGGGGAGTCGATGGAATAGAGTGATAGTGTTGAGAGATCGGGAGACGGAAATTTGGAATCCGCATGAGGCTCGTGTTACTCGAGTTACGTGTTGACCGAGGGGGAACGCGAATTGAGAAGAGAGGAAGAAGGTCGTTGGTACGGAGAGTTAGTTCCGTTGAAGATGATATGTAAGAATTTCATATCACTTAGCAATCGACGGCGGTAGAGAGGGGAAATGTCAAGGGATGAGAGAGTAAAGTCCTGGGTTGTATTTTTGAGGGAAGGAATGCCATGACGGGAAATAGCAATAAAGAAATTAAGAGGTCTGTTGAGAAAATATAAAGTAGTTTGGTCGACCAGATTGAGTATTCTAAAATTGGGAGGACAGAACCAAAAAACACCGTCTTAAGGGCAAGAGGATCACTAACATCAGTATGGTGATAAAGTAGCCCGACTATTACCATCGCTTTCCCAACAATTCTTTGAGCGTGCTTACGAATCGCCTTGAGCTTCGCGTCAAAAAATTACACCTAAATCGCAGTGAGAACTGACAGATGGGATGGGGTGTTCGAAGGAGTGTACGAAAGCGAAAGTGGCTTGCGCTTTAAAGAGGTCATAATAGCTGATTTTGAGGGATTAATGCATAACTGCCAATCGAAGCACCAAGCGGTGACGGAATTAAGAGCAGATTGTAGGGAAACGGCATCAGATGTACAATCAATCTGTTTGAAAATTTTGCAGTCGTCTGCGCAAATAAAATCATTGCATCCAAGATGGATGACATAGTCAATAATGTTGTCTAAGTAAAGTGAAAAGAGGAGAGGGCCAAGGACACCGCCCTGCGGTGCCCCGGGCGGTATTACTTTTCTAAAATGTATTTTAACTTCACCAGCCAATAAGTTCCAACTACAAGTGTAGACATTAGCAAAGTTGCTTGTAATATTTCCGTGAGCGAGTATTAGTTAGCGAGTACTGGTTAAAATTAATTGGAACTTCTTAGATACCGCATCGTCTCAATAAATACGAGTATCTTAAAAAATCGGGCCTTTCGTAGAACGAAAACATACCTTAAAATAAACGCAAAATTAGTTGAAAATTCCCTCACCTTCTCTCCTGTAACTAAGACAGTATCTACCACATATTTTTGCTGATTCCATAGGTAATATAATATATGTCATCAAGTACTCTCACTTGCACATAAAAATTCGATACATATTGTTCATTATAAATACTCTAATTTCAGTTTTAAGAAAACTGTGAGTATCTAGCACTTTATTTATTTTTAAAGATATACATTCGTTACATAACAAGTGAAAATTAAATTTCCTCCATGCCGAAGGAAGGTGCTGGAAATTTTTCGATTTTAATTAAATAACTGAATATATTTTGATTGCTACAGTTACATAATTACACTCAATCTACATTTGTCACTTGACTCGAAAGATAATCGTATTTTGCCAGTTGTGACCAGTTTCCGGGATCGCGAACGGAACAATGGACTTCGATGGGTTCAGATGGACCGCTCCATTGGAGAGAATAGCTCAAAAAGGCTTGAAAGAGAGCGCAGAGCCACAGGAAATTAATGCTCACGTTTCTTCGAACTGATGAAACTATCATCTGATATTATTTCCGACTCGATAATCGTTCTGAAGTTACGCGGAAATACATGCGTGCAAAACTGATGGTTCGTATACAGTACATGTATGACCACTAAAATAAACGCAACATTTATTTATGAATGATGATAAGGTGAGATCAACTTATTCAACGACCCCAGTTTATTATGAATCCCGTAGTAATGTTTGACATGTGATTCTGCAATGTCGTGGTTTGCTTTTTTCTTAGTATTTGCTTATTGAGAAGGATTAAAGAGGAAAATATGGTGAGGAATAAAGAGGGAAAGGAGAGGGAGGGATTGGCAGGCTCTTTGGTATGAGAAACGTTAGGTGTGACCTCAGTACCGTGGTTAATAGTAAGCTCCGTCTTTTCGCCGAGGATGCAGTAATTTATGGGGACTTTCGAAGTCGCGAAGTCAAGAGTCGCGTTAGCCAACGACCTAGATGCAATTCAGAATTGGTGCGACACATGGCAATTGGAATAAAATTTAAAACAATGCATAGTAATACATTTTTGGGAAAAGAGTAATTCCATCCCTTATAGTTACAAAGTGAAACAAACTAAAATCGCGAGGGATAAATACTTGGGTGTAACAATTACTCACGATGTGTCTTGGGGAAAGCACATCCCAGGAATATGCGGCCTTGCTAAGAAAAAATTGGGATTTGTAAAAAGAGTGCTAGGTAAATGCGACGAAAAAGTGAAGGAACGATGTTTCCTTGCCTTGGTCAGGCCCCACAGAGAGTAAGCTGTCAGTATATGGGATCCTCAAAAGATAAATTTGATTTCGGAAGTGGATCGAGTTCAGCGGAGGGGGGCTAGATTTGTCAAACATTGTTATGACCAACTCAGCAGCATATCCACTTTGTTAGACAGTTTAGGTTGGGATTCTCTTACACAGCGGCTTTTAAATTATAGGTTAAACTTATTTAAACATTTAAAGGTGGTTCCTTTTCCGATGACAACAAGAACATAATTAGAACCCCAACATTTTTCGGTCGGAGGGATCACGAATGTAAGATTAGAGAGACAGATTGAAAGACTGACAGGTTTACAATGTCATTCTTTCCAAGAAGGATAAGAGACCAGAATGCTTGTAGTTGAAATCCCCCAGAAGTCAGTTTGAAACAATAAGTATTAACCAACAAGTTAGGGAATGCGCGTGGTTATATATATATATATATATATATATATATATATATATATATATATATATATATATATATATATATATATATATATATATACATATTCAAACTTGAAAATCCCGCCATACGGCGCACAAATATTCATTCAAACAGAAATAGGTATAAGGAAAAGGGATAGGAAAACACATAAAAGGCGAACACAGGACGTGGGGAAGGCGGTTTTTGAGCAGATCACGAAAGTAAAAATATTTCCTTATCCGGGATTTGAACCACGGACCTTCCACTTTCCGGGCGGATGCTCTACCTCTTGAGCTAATAAGGAAACCTGATTTACCTTGAGATCTGCGATCTTATCTTATATATATATATATATATATATATATATATATATATATATATATATATATACAGATATACATATATTCTGATGACGACGGCTGTGCCGTCGAAACGTAAATATCTAATGTAAGTGGTCCTTCTTTTATGTTTCTGTGTGTGTAATATTTATTATCTTAGTGTTTGTGTGTTTATATATATATATATATATATATATATATATATATATATATATATATATATATATATATATATATATATATATATATATATAACTTAGACAGTAACACACAGCACGAGAACACATAAAAAGAACACTCACAATAATATCTTGATAATTTCGACGGACTCGAGCTCCGTCTTCTTCGGAAGATAAGATATGACTCATATCATCATATCAGAGTCATATATTATCTTCCGAAGAAGACGGAGCTCGAGTCCGTCGAAATTATCAAGATATTAATGTGAGTGTTCTTTTAATGTGTTCTCGTGCTTTGTGTTACTGTCTAAGTTTTTTATTCAACACTTCCGTGTTACTTCGAAGAAATCATATATATATATATATACCTATATATATACCTATATTTACATATAGGTTCCCCCCACCTTCCCCCACCTATTTGAAAAACCCCAACTTACCTGATTCCTTTTCTTCTGGTGCTGCACCCCCTGCCACACACCTTGTTGGTGGCTCGCAGGGCATTGATGTAGATGTGTGGACAGGCAAATGGAAGAAGGACGGAGTGCGATGGGGGATATGCATCGGAGGAACCTACCCGGGAAGGACTTGAGAAGAAGGGAGTCTCGGTGTGGCAAACTGCAGCCTCTCGTTGTGTCAAGAGCATTCTTTGGAGGATTCTCCATTTACTATATGTCTCCGTAAAGTTCTAGATTTTGAAAATATCTCCTGGACTAGACATGCAAAAAGCGTTACCGAAAAATAAGATCCATTAGTGCTCCGGAAGAAGAATTCATTTCTCATGCCTAGCTAGATTCTTATTTTAAATAAACAGGCTTTAGAAATCCACATTTAAGTCGGGGCGAAGGTTTTTTTTTTCTTATTTGAAGCTTGAGACTTAAATGCAACGCGGAAATCTTGTCTTACATCCGTCTCGAGTGGGTTGAGTGTGACGGTTGGTGTTTGGTCCGGTCACGTGGCAGGGGGTTCCAGGGCGTTCTGAGGATCACTCCATCGAGCGTGCAAGTCTACGAGCATGTCGTTTCTATGCTCGAAAATTGTGTGGCTTAGTTCGGTGCACCGACGCGGATGTGTCGCCACTTAGCGTTGAAAAGCAAGGGTAAGGCAGTGTCGCCACTGCGGCGGGGGGCCTAAACTCCAGCCAGGTGATCACCCTTCGGACCGCGTGTCCTGCATGCCCCCGGGGGACGCGCGGTGCTCGCGTACATCGACAGCAACGCGATGGGATCGGGTAATGCATGCATTAATTAATTGGTGATTCGGCCAGTTGGAGGTCGGCCATTTTGGAGATGATAAATTCACGCTATAACCTTTACTCGTGCGGAAAGTGAACATTATTCCAATCTCCGTTCTCCTTACCGTTACATTTGAGGTTGATGAAATTAAATTGACTGTTTAGCACCCGCATTGAAATACACAACAGTCACAAAATCTTGGATGCGCCTAAGGAGCGGTAAATCGGAGTCTTCGGGGCGTTTACAAATACGGACATCACATCAGCATCGCACAACTTTCCGCAGATGACCGAGAGTGACCGACTGTTGCCAAAGTTCTGCCTCCTATCATATCCAAAATCCGTGTATTTGGCGCTATGAACATTTCCTTTTGCATTTAATTGTCCAAATCGTTGGCATGCCTATGGATCGGGCATTTTGAGTGACACTCAAAATGACCATAGTCCCTATAACCCCTTAGGGCCTCGGGAAAGTTCAGGGATCACCCTATTCCTGACACTTGGGGAGGGGGCTGTGGGCTGTAGATAAATGGACAGAAAACTACGACGACTAAGAATTCGCCACGAAGTAAACTCGCGCACGCGTGTCTGACAGTTACCGAGCGGCCGGCTGACCATTACCGAGCGTTTCGGTAACGGTCAGCCGGCCACGTGTCGAGGTAAGCCTTGTACTTTATCATTTAAATACCAAAATGTATATTATAAAATAGGCAATATCCATATATCCTGTACTCTATTTGATTTCAAAACGATTAATCAAAAGTTTTTCCATACACATAACGATCACTATTTATTGACATTTCATATCACATCATGAACACTGGAAGATAAATTTACTAGTGTAGAACAAAATACCATATTCAATGGATCAATCAGGAGAATGCTGTGTTAAAAAAAATATAGGATTCTAAAGAAAAAATTTCATCTAATGACTAAAACTATCCTTAGAGGCATGAAAATTTGGTACAGTATTAATATGGCTTTGTACGTACTTCCTTCAGCAAATAAAAATAATCTTCCCATTTCCTTGTCGAAATCCGCACCCCTGCTGGTTGCTGGTTCTGGATCCTGCGACAGCGGGGGAGAGGAGGGACGCATCCGCTGGACGCGTGTGTTAACACTGAGAGGGGGCCCAGGGGGTGTCGTCGGCCCCGTGGCGCCTAGCTAGCACCTTGCGCGCCCGGTCGGGGGCTGAAGGAATGAACATGTTTCCTCAGCCTTTGTTGATGCCCCGAAGTTGCGTATACCTCACATCTTACTGTTGTGTCACAAAAAATCCGATGCTGCTAAATGCTATGTTTTTAATTCTAGGTGCGCCCTAGTGTTAAAAAACTCTATTTTGATAAAATCATTGCAAAACTTTAGCAATTAAAATTGCAATTAAATGCAACATTTTATTCGATTCACCACCTGGTTGTACCTAGATTAAAAACATTATATCATCACGTATATTTTTTATTGATAGTAAATGCACCGTTTGTAGGTTAGTCCATGTATTGCCCTCAGTTAAATTTACACTGCGATAAATATTGTGAAACAATTTAGAAGAAATCTCAAAGGCGACTATTTTAAAAAGTAATATTTGGAGAAAAGGTCTTTCCGAATGGTGGAACTGACAAAGAAACTTAAGAATAATTTAAAAGCGAGTAAGCATGATCAGAAATACTCTCCTCTGGCGAAATATGTTAGCTGAAACTCTTATGGATTCCATTTCGTAGAGTTACTAAGGCCAGTTCTGAACAACGGAGGGAGGGAGTTTTTCTGTTTTTGGTGATTAGTGAATCCTTTCCATTCGGAATTCACTCGGGACCGCCCGACCTCTCTCGTGCCCGCCCAGAGCGAGTGAAAAATGTCCCCGCGCCCCCTTTGTTCCCCTCGAGCAACTAACTCAATAGAGAATTTCCATGGCGAAGTAATCGCTTATATTGCTAACTGCCGCCCGTGTTTATGGATTGTGAGAATGGCGCTGCAGTGCTGGGGATGCTTATCATTATGATCTGCTCTCTGGCGCCGGGAATCATTTCATACAGCGCGCTCGCTGTCCTCGTCGCGTTTGATTGATGGCAGCTATTTAAGGGTTTTTGGGGATTTTCCCAATTTGGCTGATTGCTTGGATAAACTCCAATATTTCACGCTCTACACTCTGCTCCCCCAAACCCTTAAGGGATAATATTAATCACGTAGCGACGTTTTGATAAAGCTTTTGTTATTCGTCACGGCGACATAATTTTCCCGTGATTCAATCATTTTTATTTTCTTGAATTTCAAACAATAAGAGAGGGAAATAGGGAGGAGGTTTTTACCCTCTTCCTTCTTCTCTCGTTACGTCCACGTGAATTAATATGGATATGGCGCACAAGAGGACAGCTCTCGTCCCCCCTTGGGCTACATTTAAATCGGCTTGGCGTATACTTATGATATGTGTATATACATATATATATATATATACATATATATATATATATATATATATATATATTCGTATATATATTATATAAATTCATTCAGTGACGTTTTGTACTCTGATGAAGGTGGCCGCTTCCATGGAAATATCGCAGAGAGTTGTGTTTTGGTTCATATTTTTATTTTCCACTTTAATTAAATGCAAGTGTGCATCATAATTATGGATAATTTTTTATATACATATAAATATTTATTCACATGGGTATAGATATAAGGAAAAGGGGTAGAAACACATATAAAGGACAAATACAGGAGATTGTGGGAGGCGCAATCGAACAGAGGACAAGCGCAAAAATATTTCCATGCCCGGGAGTTGAATGCCGGATCTTACGACTTGCCGGGCCGATGTTCTAACCACTTGAGCTGTCGAGGAAACGCAAATGACACTGAAATCTGCTTAGGGGGGTTTATGCAACCAACAACCCCAACTCTTAGGCCAGGAGATGCCGTTCTATAGTTTCTATAAAATAATCCAGACAGAATGGAGGGATTCTCATGTTATCAAGCACTTGATTTTTTGCGGATATTCGACTGCCTACTTAAGGATATGAGACGAGAGTGGGCGAGAGAGGGGATATTTGGTTTCGAAATACCAAATGGATTTCGTCGTTTCAAGAATTTTTTAGGAATTCACGGGAGGTTTAAGTTTTTTTAAATTTCTTTGGAGGCTGTGGCTTGAGGAATTGTAAAATATTATGACAAACATTCTGTACGCAGATTGGACACAGTCTTTCTTCACTTTTTCAATCGATTATGTGTTTCTTTCTTAGGACATACCAATTTATAAAAAAATGCTAATAGAGAAAAATGAGATTGCTTTTGGGAAGTGTTCTCAGGCTATCATAGGGACGTTTCCACAACAAATTCGTGCTGATATTCTACGCCTACGTAATACCCCGCCAACCGCCGCAAGGGCGTGTTGCGGGGGATTTTAAGTCACCAGCCACGCATGCACAATTCAAAGATAGTCCAAATTGCGTGCTAATTTATGGTATAATAAATGTGCCACGTGCCAGGAAACAGCACAGGCACAGTATTTTAATGACATAAGACGTTTACTTAGAATTTTATTTGCTTGGTGAGTTATCGAACTCGTAAAAGGTTAGGTGTGCGGTTAAATCGTTTGATTATTATAATGCTACCGGAATTTTATGTCACATTTTGGGTAACAAATGAAATTAGAGAGATCTGGTGGCGGGATCCTTGCCGTACATGCAACTTCGACCGATTTCTTGTCTCAGGCTTCCTCCCGGCTGTATACCATCTCCGTCGCCGGCGGATCCACGGCCGAGATGGCACATGGCAGCATGACGGTTCTAGGCAGACGGTCGGCCGGATTGCCCAAGGAAGGAATGTAACCCCAGGTCACGACTTTTCCTTTATTAGTTCAACATGCGTGTAACGTCCGAGATGCTAACGGAAACCTCCTCATAAAAGAGGAGCACTTTGGGAAGAGATGGATGGAATACATTGAAGAACTCTAATATGGGCCCAAACCACTTGGAGGTGACTTAATTAAAGAAGACATCTTGGTAGAAAGAGAGGAACGGGATCCAGAAATACTGAGAAGCGAATTCGAAAGGGCCGTGAGAGATCCGGAGAACATCAAGGCCCTGGGCGTTGAAAAAACTAGGCGGAGAAATAATCAAGGCAATCGGGGTCTAATAATCAGGGAACTCGAAGTGTAATCTCTTTGGAATAATCAAAGGTAGCACCGACAGTGGAAAACTACCCAAGGGCTTCGAGGAGAGTGTAAAGATTGCAATGTCGAAAAGGCCAAGAGAGAATAATTGTGAGGAACACAGAGCATTGAGGCAGTTGTCTTACGCATGGAAAATACTCAGGTAATCAGCCGAAGAATAAAATGAAGGATAGAAGAAAGCCTCACATTTAAGACATTCTGAAATACTCCTGAATTATTCCTTCATTAGACAAACTGTTAATCAGGTAATCGGAGTTTGTATTAATTGAATTCAAATATATATATATATATATATATATATATATATATATATATATATATATATATATATATTCACTTTCCCGGAAAGCCACGAACGTGCACAATGAAACTCACTAAATAGTCACAGCAAACACAGAAACCAAAACACACAAAAGAGGGACTCACTAGTTCTCGAATTTTCAGTGGTGCAACCACCTTTCTCAAGAGGAATTAGGAACAGAGTGCTGTTCCTAATTCCTCTTGAGAAAGGTGGTTGCACCACCGAAAATTCGAGAACTAGTGAGTCCCTCTTTTGTGTGTTTTGGTTTCTGTGTGTGCTGTGACTATATATATATATATATATATATATATATATATGTATATATAAAACTTAGACAGTAACACACAGCACGAGAACATAATATCTTGATAATTTCGACGGACTCGAGCTCCGTCTTCTTCGGAAGATAAGATATGACTGCACTTATGTGCACTTTATGTGTTCTCGTGCTGTGTGTTACTAAGTTTTTATTCAACACTTCCGTGTTACTTCGAAGAAATCATATATATATATATATATATATATATATATATATATATATATATATATAATCGCCAGAACATAAGCTTGTAAACACTTTCTAAACATTTCTTTCTACACGTTTTATTATACTAACTGAGTGATGGCCAGAATTAACTCTGTATACGAGGGTTGGGGCTCTCGCATGAATAAGGAGAAATCAGTATTTTATTTCAAATAGTCGAAGGAGCTCTCGGATAGACAAGTACAAGGTCCGTCCCAAAGGTAGTAGAGTCGATTAAAAAACATTTATTGCTAGAATTTATATATTTGTGCATCCTTGTTCGTCCACATACCGCTGCCAGCGAGTTTTCCACGCCTCTTACCCCTACTGGTAGGCGGCGCCCGGAATACTGCTAAGCTCCCTCGTCACGGTCTGTTGTAATGCTTCCACCGAGCCGTGGTGACGTCCTTTCAGAACGGATTTGAGGTGGGGGAAGAGTAAGAAGTCTGTTGGGGAAAGGTCTAAAAAATTTGGATCCTCAATCACATTGCCGAGAAGCTCTTGGCGGATCCGCGTGCGAGTTTCCTTTTCTTAGTCCGAGAGCAGTCGCGGCACCAATTCGCACACACCTTTCTCATGCCCATGTTTTCGGTCACAAGTCGATTCACATGACTTTTAGGGATTCCAAGTTCATCAGAAACAATGCGAACACTTAATCTTTGATTCCTGTCCAACAAAGCCTTCACTCTAGTAATATTTTCGTCACTTTTTGAGGTCGAAGGGCGTCCTGAACGTCCGGCGTCTTCAACATCTCTTCCCTCACGAAACAACTCGTGGCACTCAAAAACACCCGATCTACCCATGGAGCCAACATCATCAGCTGCCTTGAGTATGTCATGAGTCTCTTTCCCGGTTTTGACCAGTTCACGCAAAATTTGATGGCGTAGTGTTTTTCTAATAACCGGTTAATTACGGAGCGCAACGTGGCCACGTTAAAGCGATTTCGCAAACGAACGATTTGCACTCCATCAAGGCTGGTAGCCAACTCCCACTGGCCTCCAGCCTTTCCTGAGACTCTCCTCCCTCTAACCCTGCCAGAGAAATCGCCGCTCGACCATCTGTCCGTCTATCCGGGAAAAACTAAATCGTACTACCTTTGGAACACTTCTATGTACACAACAAGTTGTATGATACGGAAACATGACGTGTATTTTAATTGAAAATCGGTGGAAAGATTTATAAATGAATGCCGTCTCAAAATAATGCCAGCTCAGTTTCCCAGTGTAATTTCTGCCGGATCCTCTTCCCCTCGAAGGCGCCGCTCCAGAGAATTACGACGCACGCACGCAGGAAAGGAAAAACGACATTTCAGGTACTTCGCCAACGGTTCACCCAATCGTGGATGGATATTCGATGTTTTGTTACCCTTCCAACTTTTCGTCCTCGTGCCCCCATTGAACCGGAAAGAGTCCTCTTCAGTGTCTGTCGATCCGCTTTAGTCCTGTAAGTCGCATGCCAATTGTCCTCCTCCCCAAGAGGAATGGCAAATAGGAAGGCACTCGTTGGACTCTTTCCCGGAATTGGAACGCAATGTTTAGGTAAGCGGATAGGTTCCCGGCGAAGGAAGGGAAAAAAAGTTTTTTATTATTGCAGCCCCTCGCGCTATTTTCTTAAGCGCGGAATGGAAAAAAAGAGCAAGCACAGGGAGTCGGAAAGCAACGAACAAAGGAGAGGGGTGAGATGGGAAAAACCTAGTCTCCTTTGCTTATTTTTTGAAAAAAATTTCTTTATTTCTTTCCTCCGTCTTAATGGAATTGTCTCGCAGCGGCGGACGGTCTCCCTCTTTTGTTCGTTTCGCATTATCGCTCCGTCTCGCTTCTTTTATTATTTTCTCATTTTTTTCTTCCCCCCCCCCTCACTTTATTCCTCCTTCCTCCTCTTCACCCTCGCTCGGAATTTAATGTCGCGTAAAGAGTCGCTTGGGAGAGCTCCCGCCTCCCCTCCCTCACCCCCGTCCCGACCCACCCACGCGACCCTTCAATTCCCTCGTCTGACGTGCACGAGAAGGAGAGAGGGCGTGGGGGGGGGCGGCGAAGGAAGGGTTGCGAGAGAGAATCCTCGAGGACCACTTCTCCTCACCCTCTCCTGGGTGTGTTTGAGTGCGAGGGTGTAATTGGTGCAGTGGACTGCATCTCGAAATTGATGGCTCTGTTGATTCTGTTTGGTTGAGCCGCTGTTCATTTGCTTTTTTCTCTCAATTCTCTCATTTTGCAAGATTTCGGGTCACCGAATCCTTTTGTCGTAAGTAATTAGCTCTTGCGTGTTTTTTTAATACAATTTTCAAACGTTTGCGGAGCCACGTGCTTCTTCATTCATTACGTTCCTTTACCTCTGGCAGCATTACATCGAAATGCCCCAACGTAATTATCTCGTACGATTTACGTTTCGGGGGATCAATATAGAATTAGCACTGTTATTATAGAGATTTCATCCGATGGTGGGTGGTATTCTATATTTCCCATTTTATGATATAACATAAACATTAAATAAAATGTATCTGTTTTCAGGCAAAATAAAGAAAATATGGTGCCTACCTATTTCCCGTAAATATGCTGAGAGCTCTTGAAAATTATCATTTACTTCCACTTGGTTCGTTGATTTAATCATGAGCTGTTAGTTTGTTCCACAGCTTCTCCGGAGGCATTTTGAGGTAGATACCGACGTACATTCAAAAGTGAAATAAGATGACCACGATATATCGAAACCCCATTTTGATTTGAGTGCGTAATAAAAGTGCTGAATAGGAATTGTGATGTCCGTTTTTAAGAAGGCTGTGTCATAATCAGCTATGCCTGTTGCGTCTTCCTCTTTCTTATGACTGTTAAATTTCGCTGCATTTTTAATTAACATTTCGATTGTTCATGCTAGATAATGCTTGTGCAACTTTACAGTGCTGCTCTAAGATACTGAGTGGCTTCATGAAGAGAGTAATTGGTGTACATCATAAAAGTCTTGCTCACGCTGTCGAGGTTAGATCGCTAGCATTTATTTCCCTTGGTATTTCAAATACAGGAAAGTTATTGATAAAGTCCCATCAGAAGAGGTTGTAGGAAGGCATCATGATGACGTTAACACGATAAAATTGGACGTGGTAATACCCGAGAAGGTCTCCCTGTCCTGAGGATTATTTGATGTCAATGTTAGGGATGCTTCAAAATTCCTGTTGTGAAAAACTTCTCAAGATATTCATTATTATCATCTGTTATTAATTCTTCCAACGTTAATTATTGGCAGGCCTCATGGATGGGTAGTATTTAACATTTTGTATTATATCGTAAAATAAAAGAAAAGTTCAATATATATAGGTGATGATGATATAATTTTTCAATTAATCTATTGGTGTTTGTTTTTTTAATTTTCATTATGGTTTTGTTGTTTTCAGATGATTTGAAGTTAAGGCAATGCTTCAATAACTTCCTCAGGAACTCCGTGCCTTATGTGCTGCGAATTATGTCTTGGTGTAGTGTCCCATGACATTAGTCGTAGACGGAAATGCACAATGACCGTGAAATTTGCTGGCTAGATCAGCTCCTGGTCAGAGCATTCTGGGCAGAAAGGGGAATAATTCCCTCTCACCCCTTTCTATGACAATTCAAAAAGACTGCGCGCAACACATTTTCCTCGCGTTGGCGGCCTGCGTGGTTTACAATCAATGTCGTCGGCTGCTTTTAATAACTACATAGATGCTGTTAAGTTATGCCGCATCACAGTCTATTCGAACATTTATTTTCGAGCAGTGACCATCATTTTATAAACAGTCGATTCTCTCGCAGGCAGATTATTCTTTCAGGATTTCATTTCGAGTATTCGAAAAGAAAACCGATTCGTCTTACGTGAGATTCACCTTTTCATGCTTTCATAGCATTACTTTAAAAGTGAAGGACAGCGGTTATTTCGCTGTAGGCGGGTCACACTTAGAATATAAGGTAAGCAGTTGTGGCCTATTATAAGTGTCTAGGGATTTATTTAGTAGTTTTCTTACATCTTGTTTGACTGCATGTTTTCTAAAGTATAACTATATAATAAGCCATTTTTTCATGGACGCAACCTACGAAATCCAAAATTAAACTTTCAAACCTTCGGATGACGCCTCCGCTCCTGGTGATTTCATTTATGAACGAATGTGACAAAGTCAAGAGAGCATCCGCCATGCGAGTCGTTAAAAAAACGAAAGAGAAGGTGATGGAATTATAAAAGTAGCGAGCGTGGCAGTGGAGTCTTACCGCGGGAGCAAGCGATGCTTACCAATTGGATGAGGCACTCGGCAGTCACGCTTATTTTGACGCCCGAGGAAGGTTTCTTGGGAGCCCACGAAATATCATCGGCTGGGTAATTCAGACAAAGGTCGAGAATAAGATACCAGAAATGACATATTTAAATAATCATATTTCCTTCTCTCAATTCGCGAATGAAAGAAACCTAATATCCTGCCGACAGTGCTAGTCGAAAATATTTGTATCTTTGTGAAGTTCATTTCACGAGCCTTAATTGTTCTTTTACAGCATTATAATAATCCTAGGTTATTCATTTTGTACTTATGCCTAGCATTCCACTTTGAACATTTGCAAGCGATTTTATGGTTCTATAGAAATCAAATATCATGCTGTTGCAATAGAGCACAGACCACATACACTAATATGGCTGTGAAATGTTTTAGTTATTTTGGTTGTGTTTAGTTCCAACTGTATTCATATAAAATTTCTATATAAAATGGAAACGTATATTTTAGGCAAGGTTATTACAGTTTTTTGAATTACATGAAGGATTAAATTACATTAAAATTTTACCTTTTGAAAATACGTTTCATGAACAGATGGCGAGGAACACCAGGGAGAAGATCATAACCATAATGCCCTGCGGCCAAGATCCTTCTCCACTGACCACCTCCGCTCTGGGGCATCCCCTTCCCCCTTTCCTAAGTTTCTTTGGCCTCAGCCTCGCACGCAATCTCCACAGTCCCCCCAGGGGAACGGGGGAGCCTTCCCCCACCCACTCCCCCGCACCTAGGGAAACACCACCACCCGGAACCACTCCAGATGTTCCGGATGCGTTAAAATCACCTCTCATGGGGCCTTCGTGACTACTTTTTCGGGAAATAGTTTATCGTGTTTCTCTGTTGTCGATTGGCGTCGATTTTCACACGATAATCGCATCTTTTGCGCCGAAACTGTCGGTCAGTCCCCGCGAAATATGCATTCGTGTTACCCGAATGAATTGGTAATTCGTACTTTTGTGTTGTTTATTTTTTAAAATTTTATTTATATTTAACACTTTTTAGCCTTTCATCGGATTTTAAACAATGATTGATATGGCACTAGACATTAGCAAACACCCAATCACTAAATGGAGGAAAACCCTCGTAGGTGGGAGTCGAACCCACGACCTCTGGGTTGGCAGGAGAATATGTTAACTCGCCGCCACCGGGGTCAGCGTGTTTTTAATTTTGATTATTTTATACGTTTTATTAGAACAATATTTTTGTTGAAATTCAAATGAAATACGGGCTTTCGCTTACATAGCGTATAACCAGTCATTCTGCGGCAAATCAGACGTTCGCTGAAGTCTTATAAATTGAGAGGGTCCCGCAGGTCCCGCGACAGAAAGGCCGCTTGGCGTCACTCGTGGGGCCGAAGATGGCATTTCAACTGTCCCGGTGAGCGCGTGGGGGATCCCCGCGTCGCCGAGGGCCATTAAGAGGCACCGAACCGCCCCGACCCAGAAAGAGGGTGAAGGCGGGTGTCGCCGCTGGACGTGGTGGAGTGGCGGACCCCCGTGGGTGAGCCCAGGGAAGTGGAAGCTCCGGAGTGGAGATGATGGGAGAAGCAGGAGGATGTCCCCCCTCTGGAGATGCTCGTCTCGGGGAAAAGGGACGGTCGACCCCCTGGCAACGGCAGGTCCCATGGGCGATCACCTCCCGCACTGCATTCTGGGTCTTCCAACGGAGTGCAGTTCTGACCAACAGTTCGCTTGGGTCCGTATCCTGATTTTCCCTAACTGCGATTTCGAAAACATTTCACCTAACAATTGATCCAATTTAGTTAGATGTTCTCCTAATTCGGTTTCATCAGTGAAGTCGGTGAATTTATGTCGGTGAATAGATCCTAAATGAGTGTAATACACACATATAATATAGTATATTTCATTTACAAACAATATGTACTGAGCTGAGTACACTTATGGCTCCTGCATCTATTCAATACACTCTTCTTCCCAAAACAAATCAAAATGGACTAATCTAATCTGATCGCCACACTCTTCTCCGGGATTCCCCAAATCAGCCACATAATACTCCTACTCTACCCTATTGAAACAGAACAGCGAGTTCACATCACTTTCATTCCCTTATGATCCCCCGTCGCATTTGCGTAAAGACCCCTCGATCTTACGCGTAATCTTCAAATTCGCGTGGCGACCTGCAAACCGTGGCCCCTGTCTCATCTCCACTCCTCTCAGCACCACTTCATTGCCCACGTCGCGAATTTTGTCATCTTTCGATCCGCCAGCACTCCGAATCAAAATTCCCAACCCATGAATAAGTACTTTTCCACAAGCACTTCGGCAAATATTATGGACCTTAGCCTCTCCTGTGACTTCTGCCCTGCTTTCTGCGTGGGTCAATGCACCACCACCTCGCCTCTTCCTCGTATGAATAACCATTGCTACTCAGACATAACAACTTCCTGGGAAACGTAATGAAGGGGAACATAATGGGAAAAAAAGAAGAGGAAGGCAAAGAGAGAAATTTATAGATGATGTAAAGAGTACAATGAGAGTAGCAGCAACCTGAAAGTTTCGTCTCTCTTATTGTGCAGGGAAGGTGATAAGCAAAATTGCGACTCTTTAAGCTCCTGGACTGTTCACGAAGCATAAGAAAATTTTTTCACCATGGAATTTATACAAGACGGAATTTCAGCAATTTTCATTCGATTTTTTTCGTACTGCGAAGGTTTTGCGAGGTGAAACTAGCGCTTTTGAGACAGAATTTAAAGTCATGCCCTGTTGGCAGTGACTGCGTATTCGTAAGGGTGTTCTTTCACCCTTGATGCCTCGGGAATTCTCGATTCACATCAACGATCTGTCGTTCGTTTTTATACCATAAACTTCTATTCCCTCAATAAAACTCTGTTCCCTCGAATAAATATGATTGTCCTTCGCATGGCACCATATTCTTTAAACTACCATGGCGAGCTACTGGGGCGGCAATAGCAAGCAGCACGAGGCGGGAGTCGATGGATTCCATCCACGAGGGCGGGCGGCGGGAGAGTTAGTCGAGGCTTTTGCTTGAGCCATTTCATTCAAATTGGGAGCGGGGCGGCGGAGGCAGGCGAGGCGAAACCCAAGACGGAAATGCGGGCGGGGAGAGGGCGGGGCGGTAACAGTCACGGGGGAGATACAGCGAGGGGAAGGATGATCCCGAATGGTGGTGCCACACACACACACACAGAAGGACCCCCAGAGGGTTCCGGGGAAGGGGGTGAGGGAACGGTTTGCGAGCAGCAGGGCTCCTTCGAATATTTCTCACAGAAAGACCAGCCCCGGGAAAAAGTTCCGTAACAATTCACCCCACTGCTATAGAATCCTGACCGCACTCCTTTTTTCCCGAAACGAATGAAGAGGGAAAGTTAAAAGGAAGCTTGGGAGTGAATGGGAGATGAGGGCGGGGGAGGAGGACGTCGGATTGGAGTGGATGGCGAGTGGGGAGCGCCCCCTCGATAGGCGGGGATTGACTTCTGCACGACGAGGCGGTTGCGACCGGCTCTCTCTCCCTTTCTCCGCGGCGAGGGCCCCGAGTCTCGGTCCAGCGATGCAGCCGGCTGCCTCCCGAGGCACCCATTGTCAGGAGCGCATGCCCACAGGCGAGTTTCCCCGAGGAGAACGACCACTCCATGCCCCGCGCGCTGCCCTGGTCGAGGCTACGCGTTCAGAGGTGCGCGAGGGCAAAATGCTATGTTGCGGACATCGAAATCATAATGAACATCCCGGGATCCATCAAAAGGGTGTATGGCAGGGGGTGAATGCACCAGGTGGGATGAGTGAGAGACGAGGGAGGATATGGGAGAGGAAGGGAAAAATATGTAGTTCGTAAAAATCTATGACAGCGGGCAACTTTACATACATGGTGGAGGAAGGCTCACTTCAAAACAAGGAATTCACCTAATAACTTAGTTATTTTCAAAACAAAAAAGGAATAAAAATGAACCAAAACAAATAAGACAGTCCTCCAACATAAATAGACAGATTCCAAGAAACTGCGTGAGATGCCGAAACAGTAACTTTTAACGGAGTCATCCCCTTAGTGTGCATTACAATGCAACAATGTCAGAGTGTACAAATCATTTGCCTTGACCCGGATTCCGGTCAAGGTGAATGATTTAGATTAAAAACAGGTCATGCAGAACTGGAAATTGAGAGTTTGCACTTTCAACTTGCACTTTCGTTTACACAACGGGTGGGTGAGCGCACTGCTTGAAGAAGGCACTTTCCCTGCAATAATTTTAATAATTAATTAAAAGAATCGCGGTCACGGGCTCGAGTTTTAATACTATTGCTGTCCCAATCTATACCGAGGAGATTAAACTCATAAAATTAAATTATGTTGATGCTCCTATTATTTTTACGTGTAAATTGGTATATTTGTTCGTCGAGTGCAAAAATTGTTTGAACGTCTGGAGGCCTATAGAAGAAGCATGAATTTACGTTGGGTAGATAAGATCTCAGTCAACAAGCACTTTCTCCGTACATTATTATCATTAAATACGCCTTGTCTCTTTCAAAAATACTTTTTGCTGCCACGAAAACTCCACTCCTCAAACGGAGGACGGTGAAAGTGGAAACTTCTCGGGGGGGGGGGGGGAATTGTAAACTCACCATCACTTACTACGCAAGATCACCATAAATAATTAATACGTACATCACAGCAAATTGAATGATTCGGTTATGGATTAAAATTAGCGGGAAATACACTTATGATTCCACCATGTTGTCAAGTATTCAGAAAATTCGTTTATTCTGCGTCAAGGTTTCATCTGCACTCAATTCATTTTATTTCATTAGATCCAAGGTATTTTCTTTTAAGGTATTATCTTTATTGAACTTATTTACTAATATCTTGCACTTGCTTATTTTGGCTCCGAAATTTCAAAATCAACGTATTTTCTTCAGTACTTGCGATCCACTTCTAGATGTTAGAATGGTTGGTAACTCATTTTACATTTTTAAGATCAAGAACTCAT
Source organism: Hetaerina titia (assembly GCA_037158775.1). Taxonomy (NCBI): domain Eukaryota; kingdom Metazoa; phylum Arthropoda; class Insecta; order Odonata; family Calopterygidae; genus Hetaerina; species Hetaerina titia. The sequence continues at coordinate 101,805,963 of CM073775.1, forward strand.
TAAGTATTTTCTGAGGAGTAATGTTTATTTTATAGCTCCTGGCCAATGGGATAATGATTATCAACAGATAAAAATACTCAAATGTTCCCGAAAGACAAGTGAAAATCAAAGGGAAATATTATGGCTCCTTTTTTTCTCTGAAATTCAGAGAGGCGGATGTTCCGAGCGATGAAAACGGAAATTTAGAAAAATACATCACTGTTTCTGTGGTCGCGGAGTGTGCTTTGGGATCGTGTATATTACTAGACTCATTTTCCATTCGTGAAAGTCTTTTGAAATTATCAACTTATATTTAGGTAAACATTTCAATGCTGGTAATTATTCCATCTCGGTTGCCTGACGCTTCGGCAGCGGGGATCTGATAATGAAGATTGGAAAAAGTATATTGAAATTTTGCGGGATTAAATCGCGCGCGCGAAGTAATGCTTTCGGTTTTCCATTTCACGGCTCGAGAATCACGGCAAATCGACAAAGGGGGCGGAAATAATTTCTAAATATGAATCATGTGGAGCATTCCCAATTAAAATAAAAACGGAACATATCAAGTGCAGGGGTAAATTGACAATGAGTTCATTGAAACGAATTGCACGAACTTCGGGGAAGGGGGGGGGCTGGAGGTGCGTGTCGGGGAGGAAGAGAGATTGGGGGGGGGGGAGGCGGGTATTGGACGCGTAGTTTAGGGGTAAGGGCGAGTGGAGGGAAGGGACATAATGGACCCTTTTTTTGCTTTGAAAAATAAATTTTGGTTCGACCCGGGCAGTTATGAGTCGCAATTTCGATAAAAAATGAAGGCAGGACCAAAAGAGGGTGGCTGGCGAGAGCAGGATATTATTTAATTATCTCATTCAAATGATTTTATACTCGCAATATTAATATGCTATTTGATATTTTTGCCGTGTTTCCGAATATCTCGATATTTAGCTGAATTGAATGGAATTGATTAAAAATGTGTGTTACAAAGTGTACAATTAAAAAAAACGCCATGTTCATAATTGAATGCTGGTTCCTCTAATATGCGAACAGGTTCTCATTGTTGGGTGAATTAAGTTTCATTGGAGAGACGTGGAGAACCGAAATGTAATATTTACTTATTTAAATAACTACAAATTAAGTGGAACAGTTTTGCTCTAACGCGTATAAAAGTAATGGGGACTGTTTTTTTTTACCTCCCGTACCTTGCTAAGTGATCGAGTAATAATGTATCACTCGTTACTTGATGCGGAAAACAAAAGTTGCCTATCGTTATTTTCAAATCGAGTTTTGGTGCTTGGCCAAAGACCCGTTTCATTTTTAATTAAATTCACATCAGTTTTTCTTTCCGATTATGAATGTCGTAAATTCGGACGGTTTTCATATGAAAGCTTTTCATTTCTATGAAATGTTGGCTTAAAAGGGATGATGAATTAAGCCTCCATTTAATTGATAATTTGGTATATATAATGTTTAATTAGTAGTGAATCGATCATTATCTCACATTCATCCAATTTTTTCACATATTCTGCTCATTGTTCACGGCCTCTTTTACTCCACAACCTAAATATTAATGATCCCTCTCCAAGAAGTTTAATTCTATTCTACTTGTGCACGTCCATACTAATTCTTCCACCTGCATATTTATTATTTATTAAAAGTAAGAAAATATTGATAAGGAGGATTTTTATGGAGTTCAAGAATTCGTATTTCACAGGACGCAAGCTCAAACATCGTCCAAAATGACATCTCCAAAAATAAACAGGCACCAAGATTTCTGTTTACGCTCACCAATAAGACCACTTTGCCTCATGCATGATGCATTGTATTGAAACTAAAAATCTATAATGAATGATAGAAATATATTCACTCCTAATGCTGCCAATGGATTCGAAGGCTTATTGAATGCTTCTCCCGCTTGTTTGTTTCTGCTGAACTGTTTACATGTTTGACGAGAGCCTTTCACTTCAAGTCACGGTACGATCCACGATTGTACATGATTGGAGGCCATTGGAGAGCTCAAGCTCACCCGTTATTTTGCAGTTTGACGACTTTTTGATGAAACATTCACATGGATCGTATTTCCGCGAAGCTCTCAAGGGCTGAAGGAAGCATTCCCACGCACGTGCTTCACTCACCCTTCTGCTGCAGGCCATCGAGAGCCGTGTCGCTCCTTCTCCCGTGATGCTTGTGGCACAGTTCCTCCGCCTCGCGCAAACAGGTCCAAATCAAAAAGAAAACGAGGGTGGAGTAAGGCCTGCATTGGGGCTTGGGCGTGTTTCACAAATCCCTCAGTTTTAATCGAAGAGAAAAAAAATCAACAATTTTTGTTGGATACTCGTAGACATTGTTAAAACCTTGCAGCGGCCATAAGCAGCGCTATAGTCTACGGATGAGCCAAGGTTGGCAAGGTACGAGCTCGTGTGCGTTGATGGTGATTTTTGTGTGCTGCGTCGATTTTATTAAGGACCTTCTCTCTTCGCAGTCCAGGGCGATTGATGAGCCGTGGTTCCACTGAAACTACTGGAAAAAATGCAAGTAACTGGTGCACATTCTAGTTGCATAGTTTTTAATACGGAAATGTTGTCTTGCTGTCTCGTGAGCACACATCGGTTCATGAACACTGGACATGACGCTCGCCTTAAATTTTGATGTTTCTTTCTATTGGGCATGTGTCTTGTAGATTTTGAACATACTCATCGCATCTCTGTATTTTGATTGCGGTTGTATACATTTAACAAATGCAACATTTTACATATTTTTCATGCAGATGCTCCCAACACCGAAGTGTAGAAGGTACGAACGCTAGTAGATAAGGATAATCGAGGGGATACCGATTAGACTAATTGTGGAGAAATGAGGGAGAAAAAAAAGTTTATGTGGAAAAGCAAAGTGGTTTGATTTATAAAAACGTCAATAATTGTGGAGAATTTCGTTGCTGTTACGTTCAGTTTTCGGGGCAAGTGGTTCCATTGAGCTAATGAGTTTGGCAGGGATTCCTCAGATTTTGTATTCCCAGTCTGGTCAGCAAATATAAGTTATATTACGAATAATTCTCTGCATCATTGTGATCCCATGATAAATTCAATCTACCGTTGAATGCTGTTATATATCGACCTCGAAATCGTTGTACAAACGGCTATCTTTTTAAGATGAACATTTTTAGGGAGCAGGCGACACGTTCGTGTCGATTCAGAAACGACCAACTTTTACGCATTGCTCTTTACTCATTCAGAAGATTCATCGCGGGATTAAAATGGATGTTTGCGTTAATGCCATTTTTCAAGTTATGATTTTACCAAAATATGTCCAGTTACTTTTTTCTATGATTATTCAGTTTTTCAGTCCAATGACTTTGATGATCTTGTTGAGATATTTTTTGGCTTCTACGATCATAGTGGATATTTTCGCACGCCATTCGCAGTCACGTGTAGGATTTAAAGTGAATTTAAACTCGAGAAATGAAGAATAGCCTTAACTTTTGCAATTGGAGTCCTGTTATGTTTGAATGCGAGGGAAATATTTCATAATTTGAGTCATGTCTACCCCTACCATCTTGTGAGAGGACTACTTAATTTCTGATCGGGCGTCCGCACACTGATTTTTTTACCTTATAAGAAATATATTTTCCCTCGGTTGAGAATGGAAGTAATGCACCTTTATAATGGATTAAATTGAACTATATGAGTATTATGAAAGAGTAATAACATTTTAGAATTCCTATTTTTCCAAAAAAATTCACTCTTGGTAGATCTCTTAGCAATATTTCAGTAACCATAATGGACTGTGCCGTTTTAATAGTGATCGTAAACCATAGTTCAGACTGTGTTTGAACCAAATATAAGTAATTACCAAAATAAAATAGGGACTTGGATTTGCAACGCTCATTCCGTCAACCTCACGCATTAAATCAACTTGTTGAATTAGGAGCTCTAGTTTGCATGCACAATGGAACTATGTGGTTACAATTCTGTCCCAAAAGTAGTAGGACTGAGTCGATTAAAAATAGTTCATTGCCAAAATTGATACATTCACTCTAAAGTCTTCCAAGTAGCACTTTTGTGCGTCCACGCACCGCTTCCAGCAGGTTTTCCACGCCTCGTATACGCCTTCTGGAAGGCGGCGCCCGGAATGCTGCTAAGCTCCCTCGTCACGGCCTATTGTAACGCTTGCATTGAGCCGTGATGACGTCCTTTCAGCACGGATTTGAGGCGGGGGAAGGGGAAGAAATCTGTCTGGTGGGTCAACGTCAGTCCTGTATGGTAACTGAGGCTTGGTCGAGAGGCTCTCGTGAGTTCTTTATGTTCGTCCGAGAGCAGTCGCGGCACCAACTTCGCCCCACCTTTCTCATGCCCATGATTTCGGTTACAAGTCGATGTACATCAATTTCAGGGATGTAAAGTTCATCAGATATCATGCGAACAGTCTTAATCTGCGATTTATACCCAACAAAACCTTCACTCTAGCAAGATTTTCGTAACTTTTTGCGGTCGAAAGGCGTCCGGAACGCTTGGCCTATCCAAAAATGTTCTATGCCGTCCCGAAACAACTTGTGCCAAACGAAAGCTCCCCATCTACCCATGGCATTATGACCATAAGCTGCCTTGAGCAAGTCATGAGTCTCTTTCCCGGTTTTGCCGTTTCACACAAAATTTGTTGGCGCAGCTGCTCCAATAACTGGCTCATGACGGAACGTAATAAGGTCACACTATAGAAGTTTTGCAAACAAACGATCCGCAAATGCTGGGAGCTAACTGCCACTGGCCTCCAGCCTCTTTTCCCGAGACTCCCCTTCTTCGAACCCAGCCAGGGAAACCACCGCTCGTGCGTCCGTCTCTCCTGGTAAAAAATCATTCTACTTTTGGGACAGACCTTGCATGGTCCGAAACCCTTCCCAGATAGGTGAACTGTCCCACCAGCTCAAGTTTACGAGCACTGATTTGAATATTTATTACTCCATTATCATTCTATTACTCCGGATAACATTTATTTTGGTTACATTTTACCCTGGTCGTAATAAATATTTTAATGTGGAATTGTTCTCTCATAATCTTTTGTACGGCCTACCCCGACTCTCAATTAGTCGCCCGAACCTCGGATTTCTCGGCCATGCAATGGTTGCCGAGAAGTCTCCTATGCCGCCAATCGACTTCTATTTTCGGCCATTCAAGTATATTAATTAATTAATTCTTTCCAAAATGTATTCTATCCCTCTCGATTAGTGACCTAATTGCTTCTACGACATCGCGCTTGCCTCTCTACTTTCTGAACCAAACTGATCATCCTCCAAGTAAACATTTGGCCTCCATCTCTATCATCTTATTGATGATTATAAGTACCAATTTAGATCCTTACGAAATCTAAGTCATTGTTCTTTAGTTTTCACATACAGCTTTCTTGAAATAGGAACCAGCTCTGATCTGACGAAAATTTCCGGTCAAAGTCCTCCCTCATAAATGATTTTGATTAGCCCATAAAAACTCACTCTCCCACCTTTTCCTAACTTTTTAAATCTTCCTTAGGAATGTTACGTACCCTACCCCCTTATTTGATTTCAATTCCCCTAAAGCCCTGTCTATCTCGTCGTCCAGTGAATCTGGACCTAAGCTATCCTCATTCACGTCACATTCTCTTTCTATGTGTAAGAATCCTGATCTATTCTCTTAGGCGTATGATAACTTTATTCATACTTTCCATTTATCCTGAATCTTCCCTTTTTCAATTGATGATTTTCTGACTTAGTTTGTTTTCACGGTTGTTCCCTTTTTCCCTCCTGACAGTGCTTTCAACTTCCCGTACAGCGTATCTGTTTTAGCTTTCCTTTTTAAATTCTACAACTTGCGGCACTGCTTCCAACACCACGCTTCTTTCGCCCTATCGGTTTAATGCTTCAAGTCAATTTACCATACTCTGTGTTTACATTCTTTTATTTCCTTATATCTTATATTGTCTTAATTGACTCTTCAGTTACAATCCATTCTTTTCCCTTCCTCTTCTTACACACTTTTTCTATAGCTTCGTTTACAGTTTTGAATATCATTATTTTGTTTCCACTTTTCTTGCATGATACTCGACTCCCTGATTTCTGTCATAATTTTCTCCATAGCCTACCGAGAGTACTTTCATATGCTCCGGTTAATGCTTCTACACTCCATTTGCTAAACCGTCTTCTCTGTCTTCAGACGATGCAATTCATTGTCACCAAGTTATGGTCTGATTCCGTGTCTGCTATCGGTAAACTGGGCAAATCAATCAGGTTGTTTTTAAATTTGTGCCATAACATAGTCTCACAGATGTTTCCCACAATCCCAGGGTATTTTCCGTCTATACCTACACCTTTTGTGGTGGATAAACAAAGTTTTGGTGATTGCTGATTTATTTCACCCTTTTCCCCGTTAAAACTAAATAGCCTCAGTGTACTAATACCTTAGTCTTCGATAAACCGGATATATGTACATTACAGCAAATGGTGCAATTGAAATAGAGAGTGTACGTAGCTACGGTCGTGAAGCAATGGAAACGAGATAACCGAAACCGTAAACTTGAGTGATGTATGTCGCGTTTAAAACATGACGGTGAATTAATTCTTTTCTAAAGTGATTACAAAAACTATTGCTAAGATAATTTCTTTGACAAAAATGCTCCAAGAAACCTTTTAATTTTCATACATTGTGCTAGAAAAATACGTGCGCAAAAATTTAGAATATTTTGGTGCATAACAATGCGTAGTAGCATATGTATAGCACTTTCCCGGTAACTATTTAATAATAGGTGGTGTAAAACATTATTTTGGGCAGGGAAACCTGGCATATTGATATCGGGAATGTGTGGCAACCCTATCTAGCCAGTCGCAGTTAAGCCGGCTGAAAATTGACTACCACTGCCTTTCAAAAAGAAGTTTTTCTCGAGAGGCTGCGTTTGATAAGAAGAATATTTTCGTGCTCCCCTCCCTCTTGCTCTCGTTAGAGACACTCCCACGTGACAACGAGTGAAGATGCGCCCGAAACAGTAAACCCCCGCAGGAAGGAAAAGGGTGTTCTCATGGGCAAAATAGAAAGGTCGTGTGCTCCACTGGTGCGAAATCTTCGCCCGTCTGCTGGATTTCAATCTAAGAGCGCCCTCCTCCTCCCCACTCCTCTCGTCTCCTCCACCCCTCGTCTCACCCCACTCGCCGAGACCGCGGTGATGGGACGACAACCAGCTCCTCTCTCGTCACAATGGACGGACGCTCGAGTCCATTTCTCGCTCGGGCTCGTTCTTTCCTTCGGCCGGGCGTCCCTCGGTGGGTGTTGGGGTGGGAGGGCGTGGGTGATGGGCGTGGCTCAGATGCGGCAGCCGCTTCGTGCGCTCCTCCCCCCTCCGCGTGTCGTCATTGACAATTTCAGAAAACTACCCTCTCGTAGATTGTGCTTCTATCTGGAGAGTTAGGAGCCCGGGTCTTTTGGCCAACCTACTGTAAATGCTTAAATGATGGACGTATTTAAACAAAGCATGAAAATCATGCGTCCACAAGACGGTGTGGCGGGGGACGGTAGGGGATAAACTATATATAGTGCGTAGTTGAACGGCTCTTAGTTTATGCATGTATTTCAATATATATTATCTCATATACAGAAACACTCTTGCGCATAATTCATGCAATAATTGGCTAAATGATTACACTTTTGTCTTCAAGTAAATATATTCGGGCGCTTGGATTCTTTGCATTGAATGCTAATCGTGCGAGTGAAGGACGAATACCATAGGAGTGCATCGGTGACGATGTCGGTAACTCTAATTTTATCCCAGGGGTCAATTCCACAAATACTTCCGTAATAATGCCCTCTGCGTAGTAACTCTGCGTACGCCATAAGAAAACTCTGGAGTCTTCTACACTTCTCAGAACTCATACTTTTCCTGCTCCGCCAGCACACCACTAACATTTACGCTTTTCTTGCAACCATTTCGGGCAGATTACTCCTGAACCTTTTACAGTGCCTTAATCAACGTTTTCTCTTTTGTTCCCAAATACTGAATCTTATAAATAAATCAACTAACCTTTAAAATATAATAGCTAAAATGACCCAATAGCTAAACACCCTCCTCTTGCTTTAGCATTGTATTTTCCTGCAACCATTCAAACGTAGTTTCTTGAAGGCTCTCATGAAATGTTTGATGTCAGTGTAGCACCCATGTATTTGAAATTTTCTGAAATTCTTAACCCGATCCCATCCCTTTTATAATTAACAACATGTATATATTTTCTTTTATTCCAAAACTTCAGTGCTTTGCACTTTCTGATATTCTTTACACCGCTCAAAAATCTAGCCTATATCGTTTAAAGTATAACATCTACCGTTGTCCTTATTGCTCCGTATACCATCGCTATGTGTTAGCAAATAGATTAAGATTGCTGCTGACGTGGGAACTTAGGTCATTAATCTATAGCAAGAGGAGTGCAGGCCCAATATCACTTCCCTCCTGCACTTCTGAAGTCACGTTCGCCTATCGTGAATTCACCTCCAACTCGTTCTCTAGTTGGCCACTTTATTTTAAATTCCATAACATCTTAGTACGCGTATCCATCATGTAGGGATTCTGCCGAAGGATTTCTTAAAATGTAAATGAGTAAGAAGAAATAAGGTTTAAGTTCTTCAGCAGGTTCCTTTAGAATCCAGATGGGATTTCTCCCGCACCTGAGGCCTTTTTTTCATGATTCGGAGTTATTTTCCTATTCCTTCTTGGCACACAAAGTGATGAGCTCTTGTGGTGTGCGGTGTACTTCGTTTTACCCCAAATATTTTTGCAGAAGAAGTTCTAAAAGACATCGTTCAGAATATTGCCCTTATTTACGCTGTCTTTAATTACTTCGCCATTTGCTGTTTTTTAAGAATATACAGTTGGACGTTTACATTATATTACATACGTTTGCATTTAATCCTATTTTTTCATCAGAATTTCGTCAATACCCTTTATTTACTATTTAGAAAATGTTAATGAACTTTTCCGTGTCTCTTTAAAGCCGCTCTGAAATTTCTTTTGCATGGCATTTGTTCCATATTATTTTATTCACTCTGTTTGTAATAAACTTCTCCACTACGTAAAGTTAATTATTTTAAAACGTTTCCCCACTATGTTCTGTGTCAGCGCTTTGTATTTCAAGCCCAGATGATTGCAGCTTGTGTTTCTATTTCTTTTGAAGGTCAAAAAAGTTTATTATGGAGTAGATATAACCTACGCTCTCCCTTAGTTGTATTCACGAAATCAGTTTTCATTTTTCCCGCATAGCTTTGTAGTCGCTCACGCCCATAGTATTGCCCACTTATTGCGGCAATCTCTAGGGTCAATTAAAACACTGCGGGAGATGCCGCGGGAGTAACTACGACGGAATCATCCGCTTATATGAATTAAAATGCCCCAATTTAAAAGTGTAAAAATCATTCGGCACGGCATTTGCGCCCTACATCTTGTTCCTTGTACGGGTGAAATAATAATAAAAACACAATGGAAACTTTGAGTAAAATGCAGTGAGTTATTGAGCCCAGAAGGTAAGGCTTTCGAGAATATTGAGCAGAATGGGTCGCGATAGGATTAGAGCAAGCATTTTACGTCATCGTGAGAAACTAGACAATATGGGAAGTTGAAAATGGTTTATTTTACTGTGGGTATCAGAGTGTTTAGTTTAACGGGCGAAGATATGAATTTTAACAATTCACATGATCATGCGCCCTTCATTATTCAATATTGACGCATCGGGCACACATTAAAAATGGTTTTAGACGGCTTAGATTGTGTTATTATCTTTCAGAAATGGAATCGGTGGAAAGGGACGGATATTATTTCGCGTTAATTGTCCCCCAGTAGTATATTATGGTGTAGGTATATTAGACTTTACTCTGCCTTCAAATTGATCGATATGAGTGGGCGCCCGCGTCTTCGAACCAATTTCCAATGTCCTCCGTCCTGTGCGTTGATAACCTTCACTCTGCCGGAGAGGGCTTTTCGAGGGGAGGTGGGTCGGGCGTCGAATTCCCCGCTCTCTTGCTCAAGCAGGCGGCGTCGCTGGTGGGAATGACGGGGCGCTCGATTAGAAGAAAAATGGCGAGTTTACTTTAACGCCCAGGGTGGGTGCAGTTGCTCGGATGGCAGTCTTTTGTTCTCCCTTCGTTCGCATCGCCCTATTGTTCGGCGTCGGTCAGCCGCGTGGGCGCGGTCACGGTCCGCTGCCCTCGCTGCGGCCTCTCCTCCCTCCTTCACGTCTTCCGCCCTCCGGCCCCTTTGATTCTCTCACTCATTCCAATCTTCTTGGAAATACTGACACCGTTCGATAGAGTACGGAGCGATGGACTGAAATTCTTGCTGTTCTCTTTCAACGATCATGCGTATCAACCAACTGCTTTGATTCCGAGGGAAATCCTGTTGTTGCATAATTGTGTACCTGTGATAGCGTTCTAATATTGCCTTTTTTTACATGTAATTCTTCAATAATAAGCGAGTGTGTCATTTACTCTAGCGCGGGGCAGCTAACTCGTATTGTGAAATGTGCGAATAACTACAAGGGAAGTGGACTAGTAATTTGCCTCGTACATATAAGTGAGTGTCCCCTCTTACTTTAGTTTGGAACCGAAGGTCATGCTTGTATTTAAGACTTAGTCGAAGAACGTTCAATTTAGAATATACACACACATACGCACAAGCATACGCACGAGCACGCGCACACGCACACACGCAGAAATAAGGTAATCTACCAGTTAAGGTAGGTTTTGGATGGACACAACCACCAAATAAATATGTTCTGACTCCTAACAAAACACAATCCAGCACCCTACTCTACATCAAGTTCCCTTGCAAGGGTATCGTTGGATGACGACCGCAAAAGCCTTGCTTCCCCCGCTGTCGAGCACAAAGCGGCCGTTTGGGCCGATCCCGTAGTTGCCAGGACTCAAATTTACTATAGTGTCCATCATTTTTCTCTCTGGAATGATAATTGAAGTGGTTTCTCGTTGCCTTCCTCAATAGCGCTTTTACCATGTCACAATCACTCAATGGGTAATAAGTATATTTATATGGATATATAAATTCCCGGGCGAGAAAAGGAGGAGAAAGAGAGGCTCTAGGCACCTGCAGCTCCACCCAAGCTAGTTGATTTTTCGGGTACCAGATCTTCCTGGGAAACCATAACCGGCACAGGGAAAGGAACTGGCCCCTCTACCCTGATGTGTGAATATTCACACGCCGTCGGGCTTGGTACATGGGTGAGCTCTACCATCACCTACTAAACCGATCTTCGGGTTGATTACTGTGTTTATATATATATATATATATATATATAAACACACATATATATACACATACATATATATATATATATATATTAATATATATATATTATATAATATATATATTATTTATTAGGTAATCACACAACTATCAAATAAACATTTTGTAACTCCAAACAAAACCCAATTCAGCAACCTACTCTACATCAGGTCCCTCTTCATCTCCGTGTACTTCTTTCCTCCCTTCATCCCGTCCAACATTCCTATCCTATTCCTGCCCTATTCTCGCTTGCCCAACATCCTCCCTTCTATTACCTTCTTCAACAGTCCACTACCGCTCAATACGCCTTTCATCCATTTTTCCTGCCTCCATAGGATTTCTCTCAACAAACCCCTCTCCTCACCCACCATCTCCAGTACTTCCTCATTTGTTTTCCTTTTGGTCCATTTCACCTTCTCCATTCTTCTCCACACCCACATTTCAAAAGCCTCCAATCTACGTCTATCCTCCTGCTTCAGTGACCACGTTTCCGCACCGTACATAGCTACGCTCCATATCAGAGTTTTTACGAGTCTTGTCTTAACATCTCTACTCAACGTCCCCGTCATCAACTCCCTCCTCCTTGATAAAGACTCCTTGCCTAGCGCAATTCTTCTCCTTACGTCCCTACCACTTTGACCGTATTGGTTCAAAACACTTCCGAGATATGTAAACTGTTCTACCTGTTCTATTTTCTCCCCGCCTATTTTAATATTTAGCTTAGCCTTTTTGTTTCTGGAAAATCGCATAACCTTTGTTTTATTAATATTGATTCTCATCCCATATTTATCGCACCAAACCACCAACGCACTCAGCAATGCTTGGTCATCAGCAAACGAAACCGATTTTACGAATTCCCCGCCTACTTTCATTCCTACATCCAGTTCTTCCCATGCCTCTTTAATAATTTCCTCCTCATATACGTTGAACAGCACCGGTGACAATAGGCAACCCTGCCTTACCACTCTTCATAACACTGCCCATACGGACTCTCCGTTCCCCACTCGCACCTGAGGAGTCTGAGACATGTAGAGGTTGCAGATCAGTCTCCTGTCTCTCCAATACATTCCTATTTCCTGCAATACACGTATTAATTTTTCCAAATTCACTCTATCAAACGCTTTTCCATAATCTACAAAAACAGGCAAAAACGTCCTGATTGTATTCTATATTCCTCTCGATTAGTGATCTCATTACTGCAATGGCATCACGCGTACCTCTTCCTTTCCTAAACCCAAACTGATCATCCCCTAAGTAATCATTTGCCTTACTCTCTGTCCTTTTGTTGATGATCCTGAGAATAACTTTAGCTGCGTGGGATATCAAACTTATTGTTCTGTAATCTTCACATGATGTGGCCTTTACCTTTTTCGGAATAGGAACTAACACTGGATAGATACCACGAATCAGTATATATATACTATATATATATATATATATATATATATATATGTCGTCATCCCACGAAACCCTTGCAGGGAAGAAATAATAGCAGCAGGACAGAAGACTTAGAAGAAGACGAAAGTAGTTAGAATAGGAAAATGGAACGTCAGGACAATGTTGAGGACAGGAAAAATAGAATATATTAAGCGAGAGATGGAAAGAGGTAATATAGATGTTTTAGGTCTCTGCGAGGTGAGATGGAAGGATAGCGGGGATTCCTGCAGTGACAATTACAGAGTGATATACAGCGGCGGGGACGAGAGCCAATGAGGGGTTGCCGTAATTTTAAATAAAGGGGTAGGAAGAAGCGTAGTCAACATAGAGCAAGCGACAGATAGAATTTTACTCTTAGAGATTAAAGCAGAGCCGACGAACTTGGTTATTATTCAGGTATATATGCCACCGAGCAACCACAAGGAGGAAGAAGTCGATAGGATGTATGATGAGTTAGAGGATATCATCGCGAGTGTTCCTGCAGGGAAACATTTGATAGTGATGGGGGATTGGAATGCGACGGTAGGCGAAGGAAGAGATGGTGGTGAGGTGGGGGACTATGGGTTAGGCACGAGGAATGAACGCGGGGAGAAAGCAATTGAATTCTGCAGGAGACAGGGGTTAGTCATCACTAACACATGGTTTAGACACCACAAATAGCGTAGGTATACATGGAAAATGCCAGATGACTCAGAAAGGTATCAGTTAGATTATATTATGGTTAGGCACAGGTTTAGGAACAGTGTGATAAATTCGCACAGTTTCCCAGGAGCGGATGCGGACTCTGACCACAATTTAGTTGTTATGAAATGTAATGTTTGTTTCAAGAAGATAAGGCAAGGGCGGCGGGCTAGGAAATGGAATTTAGAAGCAGTAAATGGATTAACGAGGAAGGAGTATCAGCAGGTTGTAGAGAAAATGATGGATGACGGTAAAGAACTGAGTACTATCGAAGAAAAATGGGAATGTATCAAGAAAGGGATATTGGAAGCCGCTGAAGACACTATAGCAACCATTAACGGGAAAAGGATAAGGACACCATGGGTAACGGATGAGATGATTGCAAAGATGGATGAGAGAAGAAGATGGAAAAATGTAAACGCAGAGTTAGGCAAAATGAAGTACAAAGAGTTAATAAATTGAGATGGGCCACAAATAAAGCAAAAGAAGAATGGTGGAAAACGCAATGCGAGGATATGGAAAGTTTACAGAAGAAGGGTGAAATTCGTGCTCTATACAACAAGGTTAAGTTATTATGGGGAAGTAAGAAGGCAAGATCTGTGCTAACAGTTAAAGAGAAGTGGAGTAAGATAATAGTTGAACCAGGAAAAATCCAAGAGAGATGGAAGGAATATGTAGAAACACTGTATGGTATAGAACTTAGGCCGACAAGGTTAGACATAGAAAAGGAACATGACGTAGAAGAAGATAGCTTAGGTCCAGGCATACTCGACGATGAAATAGAAAGGGCATTGAAGGAGATGAAAGCAAATAAGGCTTTGGGGGTGGACAATATTCCTGTAGAAATGTTGAAATGGTTAGGGAAAGGTGGGAAGAAGGCCATATATGGTCTGATTCGTAGTATCTATGAGGAAGGAATCTGGCCGGAAGATTTTGTGAGATCGGTGTTAGTTCCTATTCCAAAAAAGGCAATGGCTTCGTCATGTGAGGATTACAGAACAATAAGTTTGATATCCCACGCAGCTAAACTTATTCTCAGGATCATCAACAAAAGGATGGAGAGTAAGGCAAATGATTACTTAGGGGATGATCAGTTTGGGTTTAGGAAAGGAAGAGGTACGCGTGATGCCATTGCAGTAATGAGATCACTAATCGAGAGGAATATAGAATACAATCAGGACGTTTTTGCCTGTTTTTGTAGATTTCGAAAAGCGTTTGATAGAGTGAATCGGGAAAAATTAATGCGTGTATTGCAGAAAATAGGAATGGATTAGAGGGACAGGAGACTGATCCGCAACCTGTACATGTCTCAGACTGCTCAGGTACGAGTGGGGAACGGAGAGTCCGGATGGGCAGTGTTAGGAAGAGGTGTAAGGCAGGGTTGCCCATTGTCACCGGTACTGTTCAACGTATGTGTGGAGGGAATGATTAAAGAGGCATGGGAAGAACTGGAGGTAGGAATGAAATTCGGAGGGGAATTCGTAAAATCGGTTAGGCTTGCTGATGACCAAGCATTAGTTGCTCAGTCAGCCAAGGGGTTGCAAGCATTGTTGAGTGAATTGGAGGTTCAGTGCGATAAATATGGGATGAGAATCAATATTAATAAAACAAAGGTTATGCGATTTTCCAAAAAGAAAAAGGCTAAGCTAAATATTAAAATAGGCGGGGGAAAAATGGAGTAGGTAGAACAGTTTACATATCTCGGAAGTGTTTTGGACCAATACGGTCAAAGTGGTAGGGACGTAAGGAGAAGAATTCCGCTCGGCAAGGAGGCTTTCTCAAGGAGGAGGGAGTTGATGACGGGGACGTTGAGTAGGGATGTTAAGACAAGACTCGTAAAAACTCTGATATGGAGCGTAGCTATGTACGGCGCGGAAACGTGGTCGCTGAAGCAGGAGGATAGACCTAGATTGGAGGCTTTTGAAATGTGGGTGTGGAGAAGAATGGAGAAGGTGAAATGGACCGAAAGGAAAACAAATGAGGAAGTACTAGAAATGGTGGGGGAGGAGAGGGGTTTGTTGAGAGAAATCCTATGGAGGCAGGAAAAATGGATGAAAGGCGTATTGAGCGGTAGTGGAATGTTGAAGAGGGTAATAGAGGGAAGGATGTTGGGCAAGCGAGGAAAGACCAGGAATAGGATAGGGATGTTGGACGGGATGAAGGGAAGAAGGAGGTACACGGAAATGAAGAGGGACCTGATGCCTAGATCAGGTTGCTGGATTGTTTTTCGTTTGAAGTTACAGAGTGTTTATTTGATAGTTGTGTCCATCCAAAAACCTACCTTAACCGGTAGATTACCTAATAATAATTATAATAATATATATATATATATATGTATATATATATTTATATATATATTAGTTTGTGGGAAAAATCCATTATATTCTCGGTAGATGGCTGTAGTGATCGATATCTCGTAAAGTATCCATCAAATTTTTTCAAGTTTATGCTCGTTTTCAAGGTGATATTTAACATTACAAAAATTGTTTTGCTGTTTTGGTTTGTTCCATTCAGTTGTGAGTTACAGAGTGTTAACAATGGAAGTCAACAAGAATTAAATTCGGTACATTTTTTCTTTGATAAAAGCGAAATTGCAAACCAGGCCGCTGTAATTGTGAATAGTATTTATGATAGCGATACTATAACAGCTAATTACGTGCAATTTTGTTTACGTTGATTCCGTTCAGGCATTATTGATGTTAAAGACGCACCTCACACAGGCAGGCCCGTCGTCGAAAATGTCGATAAAATCACAGAAATAATCGATGTTGACCGGCATGTTAGTAGTCGTAGCTAAAGTCCAGGAGCTAAAGATCAGCCATAAAACAGTTTAAAACCATTTGCGCATAGCTTAATTGAAAAAGAAACTCCGTGTTTGGGTGCCATACCAATTAATATCAACAAACATGATGAATCGAATCTCCATCTGCGAACCCTTGGCCAAACGGAATTAACTCGACCCATTTCTTAAACGGATGGTGACTGGGGATGAGAAAAGGGTCACATAAGACAATATGGTGCGAAAACGATCGTGGTCAAAGCGTATGGAAGCAGCTCAAACGGTGGCCAAACCAGGACTAACGGCCAGGAAGGTCTACTGTGTATTTGGAGGGAATTCAAAGTAATCATTCATTATGAGTTGCTTCGGTATGGCCAAACACCAAATTCAGATCTCTATTGTCAACAACTGGCCCGTTTGAAGCTAGCGAGTAACCAGAAATGGCCAGCGTTGGCCAACAGAAGAGTTGGTTTCATCAAGACAACGGGACAAGGCCACACACGTCTGTAGTGACCTGCCAGAAGCTCCAGGAGCTTGGTTGGGAGGTTTTAATGCATCCACCGGAGGGTGGAATGCTGTCCGGACCTGGCACGAAGCAATTACCACCTTTTTCTCAAACACTTCAAACACGAAATTCACATTCAAACACCTAATATTGCCAAACGGCGAACAAATATTTATTCACATGGAAATAGATATAAGGAAGAGGGATAGGAACATATATAAATGACGAACACAGGAGGGGTGGGGAAGGTGGAATTGAGCAGATCACAAGCGCAAAAATATCTCCTTAACCGGGAGTTGAACACCAGATCTTTCGACTTGCCCGGCCGATGCTCTAACCTACTATAGAAGTAAATTCCTACAGCCAATAAAATCACCTAATTCTTTTGCCTCTAATTTTTTCTTATCATTTGCTTGAGGAATTAACTTAACTTCACATTTTCTTGCATCATTCAATACCAGTGTTGAGATAATAAACACTGCTACCTATCATCAATTATACAGAATGTCAATTAGTGTTATACCCTTCGGACGACGTCGTTTTCCATTTGCATCCCTGGGTGGGGCGAAATCCACCGATGGGATAGTGAACAGAGCGCCTCTTGCGGCGGCGAATGCACATCGTGCGGCATGTCGCACGGGAGGGAGCGTCTGTCGCTCGGGGACGGGATGGGCGTCACGCGGACGGGGGCGGCGGGAGATTACTGGCGGTGGGAATAATCTCGGGCGCCGTCGAAAGCTGCCTGGCCCGATGACTAGTGAACATCGGGAGAGAGAGATCACCTGTTCACAAATTAAAAGAGGGTCAATCCTTTAGGTCGGGCGAAGCTTATTTTCTGGGAATGGCGTGGGACAAAGGCCGCTTAAAAAAGAACAAAAATGGCTCCGTTTGCCTTCTCGTCGGAGTCATGTGTGGTGTTCGGTTAAGCCGTGATATGTATATTTCATTACTCCCTAAAAATATTCGCAGTAATTTCACTTTCTAAATAAATGGTAATAGGTTTTTAAATCGCAAATGATTCGTTCGGTATTCATTTTCTCAACTCACCGTTTCCGTTCGTGCCCGCTGGCAAAGGGAATGGCGAGTGTTACGGCACGCGCGTAGGTTTGGCCAGCCGATCACAAGCGTTCACATACGTCAGAGCTTATATCTTCTTTCCTTTCCATTTCTGACTTAAATTTTTACTCTTCCTCTAAGAGTAGATAATTCTAGTGGGACCGAATTATAACCTTTGGAAATATTCGTGTGAAAGAAACATAGCTGATGGCCTTTCGAATTATCATCCCATCATTTCCGATTATGTTTCACGATTTCGTGAAGTATCAATATCCCATAAAATTCAATCGGGATGAAAATTGTCAACAATATCGGTTTTTTAGATATGTATTGATGGAGATAAAGGCAGGAACATTGAATGGAGAGCATCTTGAGTGCTAATGGAATGATGAAGATAGAAGGAAGAGAAGATGAAGAAGGAGTGAGGGTGGTGGGAAAATGAAGAAGGGGTCGGGAGAAATGGCACAGATAACGAATTATAGGACTGTTTTGATGAGTGATTTATCCGGGGCGTGGAGCATTTGTTTGGCATCATGCTAGGGGGGGGGGGCTGAGAAATGTAGCAGCGCTAACTAGATCCATCAAAAAACTTCCTCAAAGCTATGCTTAATAATAATATTAATTATAAATTTAACAATAGCAACGAAATGAGAAAAAAATTATTTATCTTATGCAATCGTACATTTAAATGCATAAGACCTTTTACATATAATCTTCATCATGTACAGCAGTAGTATATATGTGGGAATCGTAAATTTAGAGGTTCAAATTGAAAAAAAAATAAAAGAAATGAATTAGCTCATTCAGGTCCTGCTAAGCCAACCAGTTCTGGATCGAGAGCAGATTCCATATAAACAGCGAAAAAGATTTCACAGGATGTTGCAAGTTACGCTACTATATTCTGTGTCAATTTTTGTTCCAAAGCAATAGTCCTTCACATGCAACAACCAATTCCATTTCACTTCATCTATTTACTCCAAGTGCCCTAAATCCTTAGGTATTCATGGGGGACTTCATGCAGTTACCTTGATTTGTTTAATATTTTTTGTTATAAAATTCATATTATCCCTTAATGGTAATTCCTGTTTCTGTGCTTCTAGTATTTTATTGTTGTCATTGAAATATTTGTCTAATTTCACGTTATATCAAAACTGCCTGTCAACAGGTAGAATTCCCAAATGTTGATAAATATCTCGTCCGTCTAGAACATTTTCTTTAATTTAGCCTCTGATATTCCCTCTAAGATAATGACTCTAAGATTTTAGACAATTTAATATCATTTTTAATAACAATAGAATTAACAATAATAAAGTAGCAGTGATAATAAAAATAATGTAATGATTATATTATTATTACTATGGCGGAATCTGAGGTGCTACGATGTGTCTGAAATATTTTAGAGATTGCTTTCACTAGCCTCAAAGTTAATTTTAACTACAGGCCTAAGAGTAAATAAAGCGAAGAGCCCGCGATATAAGCCCATGGCTGCAATTGGTGATCTCACTGTTGCTGCATCGCTGGAGCATTGAAAACCGCTGATTATAAGCTACCACGCGTGCGTAGACGTTCAAATTAATAAGCATCACCTCGCTGGCCTCAGCCCGTCCCTTCACCGGCCGAGCCTTTCGCTCCCCTTGTCCTTGCCTCCCGCCAATCTCTCCCTTCACGCACTACTCGTTTTCTCCGCATTATAGCCGTCTCCCTTCGTCATTCCCTCTCCTCCATTTCTCGCCAATTCCAGAAGAAACCAAAGCTCGGCCTCGTGCACTCCCATTCATTCATCAGGATTCGCCGACCCCGCCTCACTTCACTTCTCCGACCTTCCACCCTCATCGCACGCCAACCCTTTCTTACACCCTCCTGCCTTCTTCGTACCTACGGGTGATAGGTATCAAAAAACAAATCGTTCATTTCTTGAAGTATGTTGCTGACACGCAAACACACACGATTCTCGTTTTCACCGCTAAAGTTTAAAATCTCAATATAGTTTTCTAATCAACAGTAATCTTACGAAATTAAAATGTAGGCATCAATTGATGCCTACATGATTGACTTGATTGAGCGGCTAAAATTAACACTTGTTTAAAAACAAAAGGGTTTGCCGCTGACGTGTGTGTGCGTGCGTGTTCTCCCTCTGATGAGCACCGTGCGTGCGCACTGCAGTGTGATTTTGAGATGGTGTTCCTCTCCCTTAAACGCCCTTCCTCAGCATCGCCCTAGTGCGTGCACCCCTTGTCGCACACCTTTTTCGTGGATCGCGGGGTATTTGTGCGGATGCACATGGAAAAAGCACAATCGAAGACTCCTTTTCCTCCGCCTGCCGCAACTGTGTGCCGTTCGCAAAATTATAAAACTTTAGAACATCACGCCGCTCTAATGGATGACTCGTATGAGGCATCTCCGAGGTATGAACCCGGTACTCGCGGGTGGCGGAAGCCTCACCCATGGGGGCCGCGCCACCAGCAGTCCAGACGGTATTGATGCCATTGAAGTTTATAAACCCGCGTACTTACAACTTGTGGCGCTCCTTTTGACACCCAGTGGTGCCGACGCCTTATCGCGTGAAGAAAAATGGAGAATTTTAGTTTATAGACCATCAATTGACATTGAATCTAAAAATGTTTCTAACCTTAAAGTGAGATGAGATAAAACACCTCCACAACTCTATTGTAAATAATATAATAATTACATATGAAACAAAATATATTACAATTCATTAAAGTCTGAAATTCAAAGAATAACTGTTGGGAGCATTCCTAATGAACTGGTCATATCGACATAATTCGAATTATTTTTGCCTTGGATAATAATTTTCAGAAATAGATGGTGAAACTAAAAATATAAAGTAAAGAAATTTTAGCCATCCCATTGATGATTTCTTATGAGTTTTAATATTACCAATCTGTAAGTTACTCAATTAAATTACCAAATTAAATATTATCACGGTTAGTTACACAATTGAAACTGTAGAAGAAGAAAAGGAGATCTTTAACATAATTCATGGAGAAGGTTGATGTAATCTTAAAGGATTAAATTTTATAGCTTATGCTGTCCATGATTGCTCAATTTACATGTAGATTGTAGTCGGTCTATTTCCACAATTTACCTAAAAAACGCCCGGAAAGGCGAGGCGTGTGGCCTTTTATCTGAATTTGACCCTGGAGTGCAATGAGACATGCTTTCGCAAAATTCAGTTCTCTTGTGGATTCAAAATGAGTCACGAGTGACGTATATCAGCTGTGTGACCCACGGTAAATGACTACTAATTGCTTCCACCCCACAATACACTTTCGTGGAATAACTTTGAATTTTTATTAACTTCTTTGTTGAAAACTTTTCTCGGAGACAAATTGATACATCCATATACATTCTTCTCGGGGCAATGATAGCACATAATAATTTCTGTGTCAAAGTAATTTCTTTGCATTTTCCGATTCAAAAGACAAAGTAGCAGTGGGTTCACTGGATTCCCTTCGTCTTTTTCTCAACCCAGTCCCGGAACGTCGCTGAACCTCACTACTTCCTTGTGACCCTCCCCTGTGGAGTGGTTTTTCTCAAGAAGCACGAGGTATTTTAAATATTCATGCGCGTCTCTTTTTGTGAGATTGAAAGCACGTGTAGCGCTAAACTTCTTTCTTTAAAAATATTTTTTTCGGTTAGATATTAGCCGTTAAAGTTCTCTTTCATTAACTCGCGGTTCATGCTTCTAAGCCTTTGCTACTTTTCGGCATGATTTATTCTTTAATCTGATTTAAACTTATAATTAAGCCTGCCCATTTCGTGCAACAAAATATAAGAAACAACACCGGAGTCTAATTCCTAAGGGTGACATCACCTCTTAGGCATATTGGATATGGTAGCCATCTTATTGCTTCCGAAATCTTAAGACATATTATTTGCCATTAAACTTTATTGTTTAACTTCAAATACCGCACCGCGTCCTAATAACGGCTATTTTTAAAGTTATTATATTTAAGTCGGAAGGTTCAGCTAAAGTATAACTCTTCTCTTGCTGACAGATTTATATCTACATTTTCTGAAGAAGGCACATAGTCTTTGGTAATATCTTTTCCAAGTATTTGATGTTTCTTGGCATATGGATTAATGATATCTCATCGCTTTAATTTCGCGGGGTGGGTGGGGAGCTTTTTATGCGCTCGGTTGACTATCCTTTACGATAAGCCATTTCAAGTTTCTTTCTTTCGGGTATTGCCTCGTCGCAAATTTTATTTCCCATGTCCGCCGCGCAAGAAGACACCTTTCTTTTTCCATTAGACCTTTTATGGATTGGTTATTTCCCGGACGCCGGACGTCTCCGTGAGTGACGTAATTTGATTTCTCGGAGACATGCTGTTCGTCTCCGGGTAAGCCTTGGGGAAATAAAGCGTACATCTGGACCCCCGGGGAGGAGGGTTAGGGGAAGGGGAAGGGGGGGGGCGGAAGGGCGAGGTGGTGAGGAGAGAAGGGCACCACTGCGCATGATTTCACCCAGTGTAGCTGTCAATGCATCTCCCCTGTAATGGGGCCGCGTCTAAGACAATGAAATCAAATCAAAAGATACATCTCCCGTGAGAATCACAAGCTCTCTACGCCTCTCTTCTGCTTACGGTTTTACTACCACTAAGAGATGGTTTAAGGGTAAAATAGGATTCAAGTCAGGTTGTAGAAGGATCTTGGATTTTTATAGAACCAAGATAAGGCCCATTTAGCTGCTACTTCAACGATAGAGCTCTCTTCAACTACGCAACGCGTTTAGATAGTGTTAAAATGCTGAAAATGGCGTCAATTTTATGCATCTATTTTAAAACTTATTTACGATTAGGTGTATATGTCTCGAGCACCCTCCGATCCGAGGTAATCGAAAGAAATTGCAGTCGTGGAACGATAGCGTTCGCATCAGAAAGGTCATTTCATGAAATGGATCACAATCTCAATCACGGCGTAAAATAATGTAGTATACCAACTGCCATGAATCATTTTTAGTTAGCCAATAAAATACTTCAAATACTGTTTACGACCATCTTGGACCTAGTTCCTTAATATCAAAAGAAATTAAATTACGCATTGCCAAGCACGTTTCTTTTCTTTAACCGAACACATTAGAAGTGCACTAAATAAGGCAAGTCAAATTTGCCCTTTTAAAAATGGGTCAGCATGAAGAGGCATTCCGGCCATTTCATTAGGCTTCCTTCAACCAAAACAAAGTCCCTTTTTCTTTGTGTACGTCAAATATTGAATGCACTTTGGACATTAGCATAGTTAATGTAGAGTCTGGGAATGCTAAAGAAACACTTTTGTTCAAAAGTAAATGCTAAATGAACGCAAATGCTAAATCTGTAATGTTTCAACAAATATTTCTGAAATACAAGCTAAATAAGTGTCTCTTGGTTTACAAATGAATTTAAAGTAACTTTCTCGGCCGTTGGTTACAAAATGATGGAGCTAACGATACCTGAGCATTTGTTTACATTGTATTGATTTTTTGTTCAAAATACGTCCTTCCTTATACCCTTGATCCTTTATTTCTTTCTCTTCATGGTCGTTTTCGTCTCAAAAATAAGATTTAGTAAGTAATAGCGACGGATTTCGTGGATTTTTAAGATATAAAACTAGGTCCATGCTTTGATTACCTTGTAATAAATACACGAAATGCTTCTCTATGCAATGAATATGGTCAATGAAATGGCATGCTTTTAAGCTGGGCATGCTTCGATTTTGACAGTCTATTGGTTTTTAATCGGAAGTGCACTTCAAAGCTATCGTTTAGGGCACTGACCCTTCGTGTAGGGCAAGAGGGGAAACCACTTTATTGAAGTCCGGTTCCGGAAAGAGGTTCCAGGCTGAATGACCTCAATCTTACCTTCTAACAGATCCATTTCTTCTTTCCTTTTGCCAATCCTATTCCGTGCGTCGTCTGTGCCATTTCCCTGCAAATTATTCCATTTACCAAGTCTCTAACATTCCTGGCGTCTCCTTGTCTCACAGGGTCCGCCCCCCTCATTATGCCCCGCTTCAGTTTCGCCCTTTATGCTGCGGATTTGAATTTTCGGTGGGCGCCCCTAGGCATAAACATCTCGTGCGCCTCCGGGGCAGCCTTTGCCATTGATGACGGAGCTCCGAAGGAAGGGATGGCGTAAACGATGCCGCCGTTGTTTGCCTGATGGCATCTCATCTTTTTTGATGGCATAAAAACGCGTTTTTTTAATGCAGTGAAACGTCTCGGCTGAAGCTCTCGTAAATCCACGCGGCGGAAGAAATACGTTTATCTTCCACAAATCTCGCTAGAAATCGTAATTTCATTGGAAATAAATCCCCCGTCAAGTTGAAAATGAGGTTTTTTTGTGCAGAAATTCGAGAGTTTTATAATATACCTAGCTATTTCTTTGCAGTGGTATCTGCATTGATTAAATCGAAGAAAACCGATGATGCTTTATTTTGCCACTTGCCGAAAGATGACGCCGTAAACGTAGAGCTTACTGCATAGTGCCTGCCTTTCAAGTTTTTACTAATAGAGGAAAAGAGTAATTTTATCCTTAAATTACGCTCCATTTTCAAGAGTAAAATTAGAATAAACTTTTAAATTGAGTCCAGATATAAGTTGATGGTTAGTTCAAATTTTACCATTTGTTTTATTTTGTCCGTTTGCTCACGGACCTCAGTGATATACTAGCAAACTCTTCCAATTCCAAAGTATCCAATGGTACTTAAATACATCTTTTGTTCAGGTTCAATCGTTAATAAATGAAGTGAACATTTTCATATTGCCTCGAACTGAAAAAAGAGCGATATTAAAATGCGCAATACAATCCAATATTAAGCCTTTTAAATCTCCTTTCCTATATATAGATATATATTATACATATATAAACATAGATGAAGGACTCGTTGTAGAGTAGGATGTTGGCTTGTATTTTGCTAGGAGTCACAAAATATTTATTTTGTAGTTGTGTCCATCCAAAGCTTAACCGCTAGATTATCTATTAATTTATAATGTTAATGTATAAACATATAAATACATTGACATTATACACCCACACGCACACATATATATTTGTATAAAAACAAATATATGGACTACAACCTTGACGTGGTGGAGTAGCTTGGGCGTTAAAATGAACCCTAGAACTGTGCTGGCGGGAGTTATAATAATTGCTCCTGGTAGGGTCACCCGTGCCAGATAGGTCGAAGGTTAGGAGCCAGACGAAAGTAGTCCACGCAGCGTCTGTTCCTCAATGAGGGGGCTGCAAAGGCGTCGACCCCAGTGGGGAGGCCATTATGTGATGGCGTTACGTTAAAACACTATTGAGGAAGGCACCGGAAACCACCTCAATTATCATCCCCAAGAGGAAAATGAAGGACACTATAGAGAATATGAGTCCTGGCAACTACGGGCCTCGTCCCAATCGGCCGTGGATCACAGATGTGATGATTACAAAGACAAATGTGATAAGAAAATGGAAAAAATAAACACAGAGTTAGGCAAAATGAAGTACAAAGAATTTTATAATAAATTGAGAAGGTCCACAAAGAAAGCGAAAGAAGAATGGTGGAAAACGCAATGCGAGGATATGGAAAGTTTACAGAAGAAGGGTGAAATTGGTGCTCTATAAAGCAAGGTTAATTTATTATCGGGAAGTAAGAAGGCAAGATCTGCATAGCAGTCTTGATCTGACACATCTGCAAGATAGCAGTTAAAGATAAGTGGGGTAAGATAATAGTTGAACCAGGAAAAATCCAAGAGAGATGGAAGGAATGTGTAGAAGCACTGTATGGTAAAAAACTTAGGGCAAAAAGAAAGACATATAGTAGAAAAGGAACATAACGTAGATAAAGACAGCTCAGGTCCAGGCATACTCGACGATGAAATAGAAAAGGCATTAAAGGAGATGAAAACAAATAAGGCCGTGGGGGTGGACAACATTCCTGTAGAACTGTTGAAATGTTTAGGAAAATGTGGGAAAGAGACTCTATATCGACTGATTCGTAGTATCTATGAGGAAGGAATCTGGCCGTAAGATTTTGTGAGATCAGTGTTAGTTCCTATTCCGAAAAAGATAAAGGCTACATCATGTGAGGACTACAGAACAATAAGTTTGATATCCCACATAGCTAAAGCTATGCTCAGGATCATCAACAGAAGGATAGAGAGTAAGGCAAATGATTATTTAGGGGATGATCAGTTTGGGTTGAGGAAGGGAAGAGTTGCGCGTGATGCCATTGCAGTAATGAGATCACTAGTCGAGAGGAATATAGAATACAATCAGGACGTTTTTGCCTGTTTTGTAGATTTCGAAAAAGCGTTTGATAGAGTGAATTGGGAAAAATTAATGCGTGTATTGCAGAAAATAGGAATGGATTGGAGGGACAGGAGACTGATCCGAAACCTGTACATGTCTCAGACCGCACAGATGCGAGTGGGGAATGGAGAGTCCGGGTGGGCAGTGTTAAGAAGAGTTGTAAGGCGGGGTTGCCCATTGTCACCGGTGCTGTTCAACGTATATGTAGAGGGAATGATTAAAGAGGCATGGGAAGAATTTGAGGTGGGAATGAAAGTCGGAGGGGAATTCATAAAATCGGTTAGGTTGGCTGATGACCAAGCATTAGTTCCTCAGTCAGCCAAGCCGTTGGAAGCTGAGATCTGCGATCTTATAAAACGCAAAAGTGCTCCGATAGTTTTTGCCGAGAGATGGCGTTAGGGAGCTGTTTCATCCACCAAAGGATGTACATAAAATATATACACACACACACACACATATATATATATATGTATACATACACACAGACACACGTTCAAATACGAGATCCCGAACGGGACATGAACACGGTACCTTCAACTTGCCGGGTGGATGCGTTACCAATGCGCTACCAACGGCTCCCTAAAGCCATCTCTTGGGCAAGGAGTCGGAGCCCTTGGGCGCTTTAAAAACATCACGTAAGTTAGGATTTGGCGTAATGGCGTAATTGGTAGCGCATCCGCCCGGCAAGTGGAAGATCCGGTGTCCCGGTTAAGGAAATATTTTTACATTTGTGATCTGCTCAAATCCGCCTTCCCCACATGTCCTGTGTTCGTCTTTTATGTGTTTTCCTATCCCCTTTCCTTATTCCTATTTCTATGTGTATAAACACACATATGGGTCGCGGTAGTTCAGGGGTAGAACTTTGGATTGGATGCAACAGAACCGAGTTCGATTCCCGGGCAACCTCTATGGGCATCTTTGGGTTGATTACTGCGCTTATGTTTTTTATATATACATATAGCGTCTGTTCATAAAAAGAATGCCAATGTTTGAATACTTGATTTTATCAGTAACCTTCAAACTACAGTCCTTTTCTACCAATACCCAACGCTCCCAACGATTTTTCCAATTTTGAATGCCGCCTGGAACGCTTCTTTCGGGATATCCTTTAAGTCTGCGGTGCAATTTTGTTGAATGACTTCAAGTTTCAAATCGGTATCCCTTAAAGGTGGATTTAAACTGGGAAAAAAGTCCTCTGGAGCAGGATCCGGAGAGTAGTGTGGCTCGGGAATCACCGGTGCGCCGTTTTTGCTCAAAAACTCGAAAGCAATCAATGCTGTGTGCGCCGGTGCATTTTCTGTTTTTCCGCATTTGTGGTCACTTCCGCAACACGGCACGTCTTAACCTACTCTTAATCTCTGTATAGTACTTCTTGTCGCTTTGGAAGCAGGGGTTCAAAGGCGAAAGTGAAATGTGACCACTCCAGCGAGGCAATATTCCACAGTACAAAATGTTCCAGAGAAAGTTAGAAAGAGGATCCGTCACTTTACATTTGTCGAATAATTGATTGATCTTCCTAATCCATTTTGTAATCCGGTAACTCGAAAATAGTATAGTGATGAGTGAAAGACACCTGCGATTTATTGAAATTCACAGTACTGCTATTTTCACAGATGATTTCTCTCGTAATACCGTCTCCGCGATCTTTCATTCAGCTTTATGTTTCATCTAATTAATTTCTCCTTATTGGCCATCATTTTCCAAATATTTCCTTGGACCAAGAAGGCGGCAATGCTTTATCCGGGCCATTATGGTATTTCTGATGTTTTTCTTATATTATTTATCGAGATTTACTCCAAAATTAAAAACATGGTATATTTCCGCGAAGGGTTTTCGTTCAATAAAGAAGTTCTAGTAAATGTTGACATTTGCGTGAATAGGGCATTCATATGGGTGAGTAAAATCACTGTTTGGAGACGATTCTCATTTGATGAAATGTTTTAAGTGGGGTTCGATAAACACGGAAATGCTTTTATGCAACGTTTCTGTTGTTTTCGTGCCTACAGTGAGCGCTCTTCTTCCAGCTTGCAGTTATATTTGAATGCCTTCCAAATCGGCCTCCAAATGCGCGCGCATCCATTTAATGGCACATGCAGTCCATGCGTGTAAAGATGTATCTGTTTGATTGACTGTTACCATATCTAGGTCACCTGAAGTCATAGGGGAAAGCTGTACATTTTCGCAGAGCGAGCTGGAATTGTGGTTTCCACATTACCGGCATGTTGGAACATTTTGGGACCTGGAGTGGGAATACTATTTTAAGAATTATGGTACGTATTACCCGCAGTAATATATTTTATTTAATTTATCTTGATCTGTATTAATGGGCATAAGAGAAGATGATAATAAAGAAATAATCTCTAGACAGGGTAAGGAAACCGTCGGTGCCATATTTCAGGGTCTCGATACTCTCCGATCGACGTAAAACTAAAATTAATTTTGCTAAATGGAGGTCGACATGAATAGCGCACGTCTTGCACAGAGGTGACCTCAGTCTCACATTGGTTACTTACGTTCTATAAAAATGGAATTAATGCAGAAATTTAACCAAGCCTCCTGGTATAGTGTGTTTTTACATATATCATATAATGTATCAACATTACCAATCCCATTATGCTGTATCTTGTCATTTCCTAGATCACACATCATGGAAAACAAATGGAAATGTTATTAGCTTGAAAATAAAAGAAATAATTTATTGGAACTACTTCCTCTAAAAATTTTCCTTGGGAAATTCTTTCCATTAATAACTTTGTCAATTGTACACCTTTATTTTGACTTGAAAGAGGTAACCTGTTCATCTTCTTCCACCTCATATTGACGATTTACATTTTAACACTAACCCATCGACGTACCATCAGTGCGAGACAGACACAATATCGCTATTCCTCTGTTAAACTAATGCAAATATTATTTCACTGAAAAATATTTATCCTATTAAATGCTTCTCTTATTCTAAATCACTGAGCAGGAACTTAAAAATTCATTCACTTGTGAGATTATTAGAATCTTTATTGCTTAAGGTTTCAACTGCAACTTTTTTTTGGAAGTGCAACGTACTTCATGCTCCATATTTCATAACACGTCCTCTCCGTAGGAGGTGATTGAGTTTCAACTCTCGCAAAACAGTCTGGCAGTCATTCTCTTTGAAAATATCTCTGCAATTCTACCCATTGTGCTTCAGCGTGTTTTACAGTGGGAAATCACTCCATCAGTCCATCTTTTCGTTGCTCGTTATATATTTGTGCAAAACAGAATATTTAACTGAGAATATTGGAACACATTCACAATTATTTGTAAGCGACTAATTTCCTGATGTATGCCATCTTGAAAATAATATCGACGAGCTCTGGTCATAAGAAAACAACTCAGAAATGTGCCCTGTCTCTAAATCATATTTAAGGAACGGGTAGTAGATAACAAGGTTCTCAGAGATTGGAAAACGGGTAGTGTAACAAGTAATATTCAAAAGCGGAGTCAAGATGGAACCGAGCAATTACAGACCTGTTTCCCTCACGTGCATTTCGTGCAAGGTTATGGAACATATAGTTGCTAGTCCATTCGAGCAATTCCTTCCCGAACGCCTATTGCATTGGGAACACCGAAATGGAATGTGTAGACTCAATTAAATACCGAGGCGTTACCCTCACTCACGGTCTCTCCCGGGTGAAACACAGAAGTCGTGAGTGCGGAAAGGAAACAGGAACATGTTGGCAACCTAAAAGAAATTAGTAGTTTTAGATTTAGTAGAATTACAGTACAGGATAAATGGGATGAAAATGTGATGTTGTGAAAGACGAATCTTTCACTGATTTAGCCTAATTTAGAATATGCTGTAAGTAGTATATGGGATCCTCACGAAGTCGGGCTGATTGCCGAATGCGCCCGCGTGAAGCGCGAAGGAGCTATATTTGTAAAACTTTCTTATGATAAACTTAGTAGTGTGTCCAAAATATTAGAGCAGCTAGGCTGGAAATCACTCACGAAAGTTAATTTACAATTAATAAGGTTAAATTACAAATTGAAGCTCTTGGATTAATTGGAAGAACGTCTCTTCAGCGATGATGTTGAAAATGTATCATTACCCCCCTCGCACTACGGTAGGAGAGATCATGCCAGAGAGATCAAGTATAGAACAGATAAATTTAATATATCATATTTCCCACAAACGATAAGTGATCAGAAAAACATTTTCCACCCGCGGTAGGGGTAAAAATATTCGGGTAAAAATTATTTTGGTGGTATTCACCCGTTGCCAGACACCCCGAACGTGGCTTGCAGGGTATTTAAATAAATGTATACACAAGAGCTAAAATTAGCCAGTCATATGAGATCTGATTCTAGTGTCGAGTGTATGTCATTTGGCGTGACAAAATTGTAACACGTCGTAACTGGTGGCGATAAATAGGAAAAATGTCTAAGGGATACTCGAGTGAGTAGTAGGTCTATTTCCCGTTGCGGTCGTTTTTAGGCTCAAGAAGCCGCATTTCCCGATTACGGAACCAACTTTTCTCTAAATTGATGAACTGGCAAGGGAAAAAGAGTCCCAAGGGGAGCAAAAGAGAAATCCTTTCCTTTAGTTCACAGAAACCTAAAGAAAAACCCTGAGAAGGTAAAAAGGTATTTTAGATTAAACTCTGGATGCAGTATTGCATTCAGGCATTAAAAAAATTAATTGTTGTAAACAAATATAGACGTCCTCTTTTTTGGAGTATGAAGTTTACCTTCATACTCCAAAATTTTGCTCCAGACTCCAGAAAGTTCTCTGCAGTCCATCCATTGATTCATTCATTGCTGGATTTTCACCCGCAACTGCAACGATGCACCTTCTCCGGAGTCTCTGACCACAAGAATGATTTTTCAACTGAATGGAAATAAAGAAAATACTGAGGCTGCCGAATTAACACATTGTGCTCGGACAGTTCTTTTGCAGATTTTTTCCAGTGAAATACTGTTTAGTTCGCCAGCATACAAACTCTTGGTATTGACATGGGAACGAAGTCATATTGCATGCATTAAATCTACGCCTTCACGTTCCTTACGAAGAGAGTGAAGTGAACATGTTATATGGAAAGGCAATATCATTCATTGATCGCAATGAGAGCAACATTCACGCCCACCCCCATCCCCAAATATTCACGGCAGATGCGTTTCGAAATCTCGCGTCTCGATTTCTCGAATCTTAACCTTCGCCATTCGGCAGTTTCTTTTTTTTTGCCCCGTTCTCCTCGCGTCATATGCTACCCTACTTATCGCGCATAACCCAAACGCGTCCGACTTCCGCATCACGTTTAAAAATCCGAAATTCGGGAACGTTTCGGCGCAGTGCCCATTACCCGTGGAATTTTTGCGCCCGCACGCTCACTCGTCCTCTCTTGTTATGTGCATATTTACGTCGTCCCCGGTCGTTTGCGAATATTGAATGCGTCCCCTCGACGTCTCTCCCGACATACATTTCGTCGTCGGTACTGGGGCTGCATAGCGAAACGGGTGTGACCCGTGGAGCGGGAGGTCAAAATGACAAATCCCCCCTCGACGTCGCCCCCGCCCCTCCTCCCGCTGCGCCCGCACAACCCCGTTTCCCATCTCGCGAAACAAAGCACAATCGGTGCCGTAAAATATATTCGAGCGCGAGCACCACACACACACACACACACACACACACGTGCCGGCTCGCGCCCGTGGAATCATCGCAGCATCCATCGTTGCTGGGGGAGGGGGGGCGATGAGGGAGGGAGAGGGGGGGGCGCGCCTAAGCAAGGCTTCTCGAGTCGGGGCGAGTAAGGAAGAAAAAGTCAACACATCGATGCGGGGGTGACCCGGGCGAGTGAAGTGGCTTCCTATATACCTTTATCATGAGAGACATTTCATTCGTGCTGCTATGGCATCCCAGACATTGTTTCGACGTGCCAATTAGTACGCCTAATGTTTATATTCTTAGCAGAATTCCTGAATCATGCAGTATGTGTGTGTACCCCTTTCACAATCCCCGTTAGACCTTTGTTTGTCATTTATTTGTATTTATGTCTCTGATTCCTCTCTCCATATATATTTTCGCCTCTTGGCGTGATTTCGTGCTTTCCATCAATTATGTACGGGTTTGTGTGTGTATATATACATTCAAACACGAATCCCACCATATGGCGAACACATTGTCATTCACATGGAAATGAATATAAGGAAAAGGGGATAGGAACACATGTAAAGGACGAACACATGAGAGGTGGGGAAAGCAGAATCGAGCAGATTACGAGTGTAAAAATATTTCCTTGACCGGGGCTTGAACATCGGATCGTTCTACTTGTCGGGCGGATGCTCTAACTAATTGAGCTATCGAGGAAACTTACTTTATTGGGTGTCCCAGTGAGTTCCTCTTTTACGTGTTTCTGTGTTTGTGTCTACTAGCATTAATTTCATTTACAATATATATATATATATATATATATATATATATATATATATATATATATATATAACTTTTGGACGGCAGAATAGAACACAGAATAAAACAGATAACACGTAAAGGACACACACTGTAGATGATTTAAGCTTTCGGCCCACTCCGAGGCCTTCTTCAGGTCAGACTGAGAGGTTTTGAGGGAAGAGTGCCTGGGGAGGGGAGGGTTTAGGGACTGTTGGGAAAGAAATTAAAGATGGCGGTTAAGGGTGGGAATTTTAAAGGATCGGAAATATAGGATGTATGCGGATTCGCGAGTTCTCACCTATATGTTGGTGGCTGAATCGGGTAGGGATTCTAGAACTGTTAGGGAAAAGCATTCGTCAAATGATAGGTTGTGTGAACTTGCGTTTAAAGGGATAGGAAGAGAAGAGAGTGAAGCAGAATTACATGAGTAGCGGTGATTGTTCATTCGGATGGATAAGGGGGTAATGCATTCGCCTATGTAGAATGAGATGCATTGCTTGCACGACAAAAGATAGATAATATTTTTTGAGAGGCAATTAGCGTGGGAACGAGGTGAAGGGACAATGAGGGGATGTGGGGAGAGGGGAGCAGATCTGATTAGGAGACATGTTTTACATCGGGGGCGATTGCAGGTAGGGGAAATATGTGGAAATTTGTCAGGGCGGGGTGTCAAAGGGTTGGTGGATCTCAGAAGGTTTCTGAGATTGGCTGGTCGTCTGTAAGTGACTCAAAACCATTCTCAAAGAACTTTATCCTATATTACATGACAATGACGCGACCACATCCTTACTTCCCCAATGCCCCTCTGTCGCCTATATATATATATATATATATATATATATATATATATATATATATATATATATCTGTATGTATGTATATATATACATGTATATATATATATGTGTATATATATATGCATATATATAATATGTATGTATATATTATATATATGTTTATATATAATATATATGTGTATATTGATAATATATATGCTACGTATGCCTATTATATATGCACGAATCGTATACATACGCATTGAAACGGCTGTTTTAAAGTGTCCATTATTGCCTCCCTTCCCCCTTCAGACACACCACTGACCCTCGAGTGGCCGGCCATGCATCTCGCTCCTTGGGGTCGGCGCTAACTTGGGTTCAACCTCCCCCACTAGGTGGTACAATCTGCTCTAATTTATGTTTCTAAGTTGGATATAGTAATGCCACGTTTGTGACTGGCAGTATAATAGAATACTTATTCCGATAAAAGTTAACATAAATGCGGGTAAATTGACAATGGTTATGTCAATAAGGCATAAATTCGGTGTTTTTCAACATAAAAATTGAACGTAGCAATGAGGCATAGAAGAGATTGCTCAGCATACATGTATTAGCCTATTTACTTTCCATTTGGAATTGTGAGAGTAATTGATCTTATTCTTATTACTACCATTCTCTCATAATGCGCTCATTTATTGGCCAAACCATTGAATGCCTCTGGAGTGTTTTTGCGGGATTGCCTCTGGCCATTCCTTTCTCTCGAGCTCCTCACTCACGCCTGGTTAGTGCCCCTCCGCCGCACTCCCCGCTACTCCTTCCTTCAATCTCGTCTCGAAAACTAAGCTATTCGATATACCATTTAGGCGTTCGACGTGTTGGCAGGCTAAGCACTACATTTCCTAATGTATATACGAGTACACAGGAGGTTTACTGTCACTTGGCAACTTGAATCTTATCCGAAGGAAGAAACAAATTATTTGCACTAGGTAGCTGAACTTCCCAATTTTCTTCACGTGACCACAAATTCGTTCGGGAGTGCCCTCTTAAGAGTATTTAGCAATAATTCACCTGATGAAAATGGATTATGGATTGTTCGTACCCACCTTTAATGTATGAAATCAAAATTATTCACTATGATGTGTTCCAGGAATGAATAAAGCATTGGTCATTGGCGTAGACTTTGAATTTTTTATCGAATATAAAGCTAAGTGTTGGGGGTTTCGATCGGTTAACCTCGAGACCGCGAATGGAGAGGATCCAAGTGGTGGAATCCGTCGATTTTCCACCATTTACGTCCCTCCCGCCGTCTCCACTCCAGGAGACCGGGATCCGCCTCCGCAAACGTACCCCCCCGGACTACCCCCACCCCTCCCTCCCGCCGCCTCCCTTTGACATCGCTCTTTCCGGTCGACGGAAATCTAGATGCGCGCTTATTTTTGCATATCGCCGGGCGCACGGCATCCGAAAGCCCTTACACCCGCCGCCGCCACCTCACACACCCTCTCCTCCCCAAACCCTGTTTATCCACCCCCATCTCCCCCTCCACCCCCCCTCGCGGGGGTCTCTCTATTCTCGGCACGATTCGGCGCCCTTGAGCCGCAAAAGGGATAAATATTCATCGCGCGTATTCCGGGAAGGAGGCACCCCCCTCCCCCAGCGACGTGCGTGTCTGCGTCTGTCCGCCTCTCCGTGATTCCATCCCGCTTTGTGCTCTCAAGCTGCCGCCCCCGCCACCTCTTCTTGCCTCGAAACCCATCATCAACAGAGACGTGTTGTTGGGTTATTAACGATAATCGGGTGAGATACTTATTATCCCTTATATTCGTTGGATTGTGGCTGTTAACAAGGGGTGCTTCCAAAAAACCCTTAATTTCAGAAAAGAAAGCCATTTTGTCGTCCTCTTTGATTGCATTGCTACCTAATAATAATAAGAATGTCAAGTCACACGTCAATGACCCCCTATCAAACAATATATATTGTACAAATGAGGGTAGATGGAGAAGGAAATCGTGTGAAATATTTAATATCTTTTTATCTATCGTCTTGATGTTTTTTCCTAATTGCTTCGGGTTTCGATGCAGAATGTCTGTAGTTCAGGTTCATTTATCTATATATCCCCATCATTCCACCATTCGCCACCCGCTAACCATGTGCACGTCCAGTTTATGTTTATATAAATACAACATTAATTAATGGGGAACATTTCTTCGCTCCTTTTCTGATTTCTACTATTTGACTCATTATTTCTGGTAAAAAAGTCTAGTGGAATGAAATTAATTTATGAAACAGAAAGAAATCTGTTTTTGTTTCATTAGCATGCAAATGAGATCTGCAGGAGACAGGTGTTAGTCATCATCAAAACTTGGTTTGGACACCACCATCGACTTATGTATGGAAAACGCCAGGAGACTCAGAACACAGGTTTAGGTACAGTGTGATAAATTCGCATAGATTCCCGGGTGCGGATGTGGACTCTGACCACAATTTAATTTTTATGAAATGTAGTGTCCGTTTCAAAAAGTATATCTCCGAGTGTGACCCTACAGTTGTTATCCCGTATTGTCCGTGGGAAGAAGGAGTCCTTCAGTCTGCTAGTTATGGCATCCATTTCCCGAATTTTGTACACATGATCCAAGCGACCAATGTACGAGTATGTTGGGGTGCGAATAATTTGCGAGACCTCGGTGCTGAAACATGCCGATCTGAATTTATTTAGTAATTTCAACCTAGCATTCAGTCCTCTTTCTTCCAATGATACGCATCCCAACTCCAAAGGCACAACAGTGACGCTTTACGTTTTATCGTAACAGTTTTTCACGAAACGAGCTGCCCGGCGTTGGACCTTCTCAATTTCCCGAATGAGGCCTTTTTCACTCGGATCCCATACGCCACATGCATACTCTAATTGAGGCCTTACAAGAGCATGATAACAACGTTCCTTGACCTTGGGGTCACTTCTGCCGACGATGCGTCTAATAAATCCTAATTTTTTATATGCTTGCCCGCAGACATTACGTATGTGGGTCCCCCAATTTAAGTCTTTAGTGAATGTTCCATCCTATAGACTTCTTCCTCCTTATGGTTGCTCGGTGGCATGTACACCTGAACAATGACCAATTTCGTCGGGGATTACTTAGGGGATAATCAGTTTGGGTTTGCGAAGAGTAGAGGCACGCGTGATGCCATTGCAGCAATGAGATCATTAATCGAGAGGAAAAGAGAATACAATCATGACGTATTTTTCAAGAAACTGTAACAGTAACTTTAACGGAGTCAGCCGCTATGTGTGCATTATAATGCAACCATTTCAGAGAGTAAAAATCATTCGCCTTGACCGGGATTCGAACCCGGATCCCTCGATATCCGGCCGAGTGCTTTAACCACTTAAGCTACCGAGACGTCCTCTTACACTCTGAAATTTTGGGGGCTTTAAAGGAACAAGATGTTATGACGAAATACCGTACATTCAATGTTACAGGCATTCGTAGTCGTGCGCGACGCGCCACAGTCCACGATGTTAATAAAGCCAATTTCAAACACTTAGGCTGTTCATACCTTAGACAAATTTCAAGAAACTGTAACAGTAACTTTAACGGAGTCACCCGCTATGTGTGCATTATAATGCAACCATTGCAGAGAGTTCGAATCCCGGTCAAGGCGAATGATTTTTACTCTCAGAAATGGTTGCATTATAATGCACACATAGCGGGTGACTCCGTTAAAGTTACTGTTACAGTTTCTTGAAATTTGTCTAAGGTATGAACAGCCTAAGTGTTTGAAATTGGCTTTATTAACATCGTGGACTGTGGCGCGTCGCGCACGACTACGAATGCCTGTGACATTGAATGTACGGTATTTCGTCATAACATCTTGTTCCTTTAAAGCCCCCAAAATTTCAGAGTGTAAGAGGACGTCTCGGTAGCTTAAGTGGTTAAAGCACTCGGCCGGATATCGAGGGATCCGGGTTAGAATCCCGGTCAAGGCGAATGATTTTTACTCTCTGAAATGGTTGCATTACAATCAGGACGTATTTGCCTGTTTCGTAGATTTAGAAAAAGCGTTTAATAGAGTGAATTGGGAAAAATTAATCAGAATAGGAATATATTTTAGGGACAGGAGACTGTTTCGCAACCTATACATGTCTCAGACTGCTTACGTGCGAGTTGGGAACGGAGAGTCCGGATGATTAGGAAGAAGTGTAAGGCAGGGTTGCTCATTATCACCGGTGCTGTTCAAAGTATATGTGGAGGAAATGATTAAAGAGGCATGGGAAGAACTGGAGGTGGGAGTAAATGTCGGAGGGGAATTGGTAAAATCGGTTAGGTTTGCTGATGACCAGGCTTTAGTTTGTCATTCAGCCAAGGGGTTGCAAGCAATGCTGAGTGAATTGGAGGATCAGTGCGATAGATATGGGATGAGAATCAATATTAATAAAGCAAAGGTTATGCAATTTTACAGAAAGAAAAAGCTTAAGTTAAGCATTAAAATAGGAAGGGAAAAATCTAGAGCAGGTAAAACATTAGTATGCATCTCCGAATTGTTTTGGTCCAGCACCATCAATGTAGTAGTGATGTAAGGAGAAGAATTGCGCTAGATAAATAGTCTTTCACGAGGAGGAGGGTGTTGATGTTAGAGATGTTGAATAAGGATGTTAAGAAAAGGCTCGTTTAAACTATAATATGGAGCGTAGTTTATTACGGGGCGTAAACGTGGTCATTGAACTAGAATGATAGGCGACGTAGATTAGAGGCTTTTGAAATATGGGTCTGGAGGACAATGGAAAGGGTGAAGTGGACTAAAAAGTAAACTAATGCGGAAGTGCTAAGTTTGATGTGGGCAAGGAGAAGGGATTGTTGGGAGAAATCATAAGGAGACAGGAACAATGGATGCAAAGCATTTTGTTAGGCAGTGGAACTTTGAAGACTATGACAGAGGAGAGAACGTTAGGCAAGCGACAGAGGGGCAGGAACACTTATGTTGGACGGAACGAAGGGAGGTGGGAAGTAAACGGATATGAAGAGAGGCGTCTGGTGGAGTATGATGCTGGGTTGCGTTTTGTTAGGAGAAACAAGAGAATTTTTGGATAGTTGTGTCCAATCAAAACCTAACATAACCGGTAGATTACCTTGAATAATGTCGTAATGTGTTAACGTAGTCGTTCATCATCCTGCTTCAGTGGCCATACTTCCGCGCCTCAAATAACTGCGACGCATATAAACGTTTTGGCAAGTCATTTTTAAATACCCTTACCAAACGTTCCATCCATTCGATAGCGTTGAGGTAACGTCCTCGCCTGTCAATCCCGGGGTCGCGGGTTCTATTTCCGCCTAGGTGGGTTTTCCTCCGCCTAATGCTTGGGTGCATCCATTTGTCGCAAATATATAGTATGTCCGGGGAGGTGTAAGAAGGGAATATAAAGGGAGTAAAATGTTAATCTCGCCCCAAACAAAGTCGCTAAATAAATATAAAAATAAATTCATGAATTGCCTCCTCCTTGTGAAAGCTTGTTTGCCGATCACATTTATTCTTCTGATGTATTAAATATTGTTAAAATCTGAGTCAAAATAACCTTATATATGTTCAAAATAGGTAAATAATTCAATCTGCTGCAAGTCATACCCATCAATGTTTAAGTTTACCTTTCGATCTCTCAACAATCTAATAACCGTTGTTTTATTTACATTATCCCATTTGATTCCCATTGGCCTTGAGTTTTCTAATGCGCTCAGCAGTGATCGCAACCGGATGACTAATTGGCTAAAAAAAGCCTGCATAACCGCAAATTTATTTATTCTATGAATTTATTGATGACCCTTAGTAACACCCCAAAGAGGTACAAAATCAAGCACATTGTCAAATAGTCTTCAGACATGTCTGACTTTACCATTTTGGGATGGAAGTTGACAAAAATCTGACAAAAACTTCCAGCGAATTTCATTCCACATAAACACCCAAAAATTAGCGCATTGAGTTTCACCTAGTCTTAAAAGAACGAATTTTGAATAATCTACGAATTAAGTTAAGAATCCGCTATATCTCTCTTCCTTATTCTTACAGATCCATACGTAGTGATGTAGTTCCGTGCGAATGCTCGTATCTATCTCCACGGCCCTATTTCATTTTCCTTAAACGGAGGCGTCACATGGGCATGTAGATAAGGGGGGTAAGGGTGGTCAGGGCACCAGCCGTACGCACAGATGGAACTATTTGTTCAATGCACGTTCATTCACTTAAATATATGCTGTACTCACGTACAAGTCAATATTCATCATGCAATAATTATTATATTTGAGTAATAAATTACGTTTTAGCCTTTATGAGAATAAATAGTCGCGCGTTTGGGTTCGTTTTGTTCTGAGGGTGTATCGCGCAAGAGAATAAAGGTCGCTTTAGTGCGTCGGGGACAGTGCCTCCCTCTTACGCATTTCGTCCACATTAATGATCGAATCTACCGATATGATTTGGTGCCGATATAATCCCTCCTGTCTCGTGAGAATGCTCGGTTGCCCCGCACCACCTTTCGTGTCTTGCCTGCTCGCTTCTTCAGATAACGTGAATCTCACAAACTCATTCATCCGGTAGACCCATCATGCTTCATCTCATTCGAAGCAATTTTTTAAAAATGCGGAGTACTTCCCTTGAGCAGTATTTAATCCTTCGATTAAGGATTTTCTCTCGTAGATCCCAGATGCTAGCCGCTTATTCTAAATGTGGCACAGACGACCATCATAACGCCTCTCTCCTACCTTAACATTTAATTTTCACAAAACCCGCTTAATGAAACCTATCGGCTCTAAGGCTAGTTTTCGATCCATCAAAAACTCAAAAAAGGTGTTACTGAATGTTACACGCCCATTCATTTAAGTCTGTGTTTAAAGTATCTACTAATTAGTTAATATGCACGCGAACACTGGCATGCACACTGAAATGCATGTCTGAGAGTAACTCGTGTTTCAGAAATAATTAAAGCGTTTCGTGTTAGCGATTTCCGACCTTGCGGTGATCGCGATTGTTGTTGCTTAATCATTTTATTCTTATGAGAAAAACAGATTTTCACTTTTCTGCAGATTTATTGGTAACGTACAACGCGTTTCATTTCATCGAACCATCTTCAGGTACAAGACAATATTCAACATGTGATTGCATCATAGTTATGCCCGTATGAGGAAGGGGGGGGGAGAAAAGAGGGAGGAGTAGGGTAGGCGGGGACAAAGAGGGGAAATGTGGAAAACCCAAAGAAATTAAAGAAATGGAGAGGTAAAAAGAGAAAATTGTGGTCATTATTCGAGAGGATGGTGTCAGGTAGCTGGTACCCTGGCGGTAGGGAGGAGGGAAGCATAGGGAGAAGGGTTAGGCGGGAAGGGGACATGGAAGGGACAGAGGCAGGATGAGGTATAAGGGATTCTAAGGACATTATCGGGGAAGGGTTGTTCGGCACAAAACTGTGAGATGAGGGTAGGGGGTGGTTGGATGGGAAAATCCGCGGAGGGTGGAGTCAGTTGGAGAGAAGTTTTACTCTTTGCTGTGGAAACGGAATTCTGAGGAGAGAAGAGTGCTTTATCAAAATATTTTCATGTAAAAGAACATTCATATATAATTTTACGATTTTAAGTTTCTCTGCAATATCAAGTCTTTTGTCCTTATTTATTTGCTCCAGATTATTCATTTACTCGGAATGCCCACCTTTTGGGTGTGAAGACGGCAGGCCAAAATCGCACACAAGTATTTGCCCAGGAATTATTCATGTGTATTGTGTTCCAATCTGATGCATGAGTTAACATGGTGATAAAAATATGAAATCGGATAACTCGACATGCGATCAAACTGAGCAGCAAATATAAAATCCTTTTCGAGAATGCGATGAGATTTTTCATTCTCTATCGATTAGGTCTACGAGAATGGGGTGTAAACCGCTGCTGCTTCTGAGAGTTGATATCCCTCCAGGTATTCACTCGGAAACTCGATTCGTGTGCTAAATGTCAATGAAAACAACGGGATAAAATTGGCGATTTCATGAGTAGAATAAATTTAAGAATTACAATTTCTTTATGGAATGGTGAATATTGTGAAAGCTAAGTGGTGGGCATACGTTAGTGAGTAGTCAGAGCGCGTTCATAATATCTTCTTACAGCCGTCGATAATGAGCACAACACGCTGGAGAAAGGCGTAAAGTGAGAAGTTCTATTTAATGAGACTCCTGTTTACGTGTTTGAATCCAGTGGTATCTTCCGCTCTTTTGGTCTGTTTTTTATTTTCATAATCATGAAAACACAGCTTGTGCAATTTTAGTAACTGTTTCTGGATCCGAGGATAAAATTTTTCGCAATGATTTAATAGACTCATAACTTAAATATTTTCGAGCCATATAATCTCCTCCCAGTTAGAATGATGGATATCAAAATTTTTCCCCCAAACTGGCGCTAATTTAAGCTTTGAAAACTGTCGCTAATGTTGCTAAACGATTCCGTTCTTTTATTCCTTTCCCATGCAACTCCTTTTTGTGGTCAATGACACAGACACGTTCTCCCCTCTCCGCTGCACATCACTCTCCAGCATCTTCCGCTGTGCTCGTCACTTCCACCGCTCTATTCCCTTTGATCCTTCTCCTCATCTACATCTACTTAATAGCCCTCAAGCCGCCGCAAGGGCGTGTGGCGGAGGGTGTTAGGGCACCACCCGTAATTAAGAAAGATAAATAAAACCGTATGCAAAAGTCTCCAGTTTATACAAGCCACAAACAAAGCATTGCATGCATTCATGCAAAAACCCTTAAAACCCTCACACATGTGAACAACAAACTGCCAACCTACATAGACATGCATCTACAGATACACCTAAAATCTTTGCAATATGTAATTTTATTTCGACTTGTAAATTAAATGTTTTTAATACTTCTAAAGTGACTTCGGTTTCTTGCTATTATGATTTCTGATTGTTCTGGGAAAGAATGAGTATTTGAATCTATCTGAATTGGACTCCATCTCCCTTATTTTATCTTTGTGGTCTGATGTACCTAAGTAGTGTGGGCCCATTATAATTCCTTTGGTGTCATCGTTAAAGTCGTTTGTTCTGAACCCTGA
Organism: Hetaerina titia; assembly: GCA_037158775.1. Classification (NCBI taxonomy): domain Eukaryota; kingdom Metazoa; phylum Arthropoda; class Insecta; order Odonata; family Calopterygidae; genus Hetaerina; species Hetaerina titia. The sequence continues at coordinate 101,848,266 of CM073775.1, forward strand.
ATCTAAAAGTATTCTTCGTATTTCAAGGGACTACCAGCTTAAATCTCCTAAGAGACCTGTCACACTTCTGTTCTTATTATAACAATTTTTAACGAATCTGACGGATTTTCTCTGGACTTGATCTAATTCATATTGCCAGGTTTTCTCCCAAGGATCCCAAATACTTGCGCCATATTCCATGTGCGTCTAACTCTAAGCTCCTCAGCATCTTCACGACTCCGTCCCAACATATCCAACACTTCATAACTCTTAGCCTACCAACTGATCTCCCCATTTCTCAGATACTTCTAAAACCTTCAAACTAAAGTCTATTAGTTCCCATAGAAGTATTTCTCATAATTCGTGGCCAGTGAGTGAAATGAAATATTCAATAAGCTCACTTTGCTGACCCATTACACCTTTGCCGAGGAATTGTGAAACCTCGATTTTTCATCGTTTTTAATCAACCCGTGGGCGGATGATGACAATGCTTTTTCCTATTCGATAGAAACTCCGATCTGATTCGTTCCAGCTTCTATTTATGCCGTCCATATTCTTCATTCCCGTCGGAACGGGCGCAGGATTTCCTTATCGCCGAAACCCTGGTGCTCATTTTCAAACACTTCGCAAACGCTATCCTCTTGGCCATGAATGGGACATCGCCGTGATTGTCGTTCGCGATCGACGGTTGAGAGTGCAAAACTTCGTCCGCCCTCGACCTTCTTTCCACTCCCCTTCTGCTCCGCTATAGAAAGCCGCTCGCTCACTTTCCCTTCCCTTTCTCCGATTTCTTCGGAACGTGGAGCAGACTCGAAAAACTTACGGCGCAGCCTTTGAAGGGAGCGATGGGTGATAGAATCGCGCATTCTGCGGCGTTACTTATTACCTCACCTCCGAAAGGGAGAACGACCTCTTTCTCCTCATCACCCTGCGGCGGAAACTCGGGCCCCGTAACTCTCCGCTCGAGAAGTGGGCGCGCATTCTTTTTATACTTCAGGTTTTTTATATTTACATTTACAAGGTGCTTTGGAAAATGCATTCGCGAAATAAAAATAGCGTTTTTGTGCCGTTTTCTCGTTCAGGTTCGAATCCACCTCGTTCATTCAGTGCACGGCGTGGAGACTTGGAGCGCGGAGAGTTTTATCCACTCGCATACGTAGATCTTTGGTTTCTTTCTATTTTAGCACCCATTCCCTCTTCCACTCATTCTCCTTCACCCCCGAATTCTCCTCGTGTGCCATCCCCCACACCTATTCGATCAATAAAACCTCACCCCTCCGCAACGACCCCCCTACGGCTCGCTTAAGGAAATTCATTCTTATTGCTTGCAGCGCGCGCGGGGTGCGTTTTGCAAGGAGACCGGGGACCGTGCTTTGGGGAGGAGGAGGTGGCGAGTCTAGCATTTTATAAAAATCGCAGTCACGTTCCCCAGATTTCTCGAAGAATAGCTATTCGTCGTCGGGGCGACACCTCGTGTCAACCTGGAAGAAGGAGTGGAGGACAGGTGTAGATGATGAAGTGGTTACATTTGCGAGTGAAGATGGGTGGAAAGGCTCGCGTGCAAAGCATGACATTTTCCCTCAAACATGCGATTAATTTTCACCTTCACTTTGGATATTTAGTTCATCATTTCAAGGAAGAATGTGATTTGTTCGAATTTAGATTTGTGCAAAGGCTATTCCATTTACAGAATAATGGCGTAAACTTTCAACATTTATTAAGCAACTATAGAAAACAAGTCTTTAATCCGGGTAACCTAAATGAGATGCTCGCTTTCAGTGTACGATACATTATGCGGTGTTGGTTAAAACGACTTGCTGATAAAAAAATACATGAATGGTCTCAAAATGGAATCCCGACGACCGATATACGGACTGAAGACCTATTGGCGGTGTGCGGGGGTCACTTGGCATGTTGGAAATATTATTGATGAGTTTGATGAATATTTCTACGGGAAGCTTGTGAGAGAAATAACCTAAGCACGCGAGGGAAGGTGGGAGGAAATGTTAAGAATGGACAAGAGGTCGGAGTTTGGCAGACTTTGTGGTGAATTCCAAGACAAACACCATTGCAGGTTACTGCATAAGTTTGATCGAATGTTACGGTACTCACATGGTTTATTCTGGGTGAAGTCGCAGTGTTCATCTTTGAAAATGCTGCTTTGTTTTCGTCGAGAGGGACAGAGGTTCGATCACCTCGTACACCTTTTGGGGCGGGGCTGATCGTGCTTAATGCTGAGGGTCGACGCTTGGGAAAAGCTGTGGTGTCGCGTGCGGATGCGGGAGGATTTCAAGAGCTCGGGTGCCGGGTTCCGTTGGAAGAGGACTACGGGTCGGGAGATTCGGGGGGGGGGGGGAGGGGGAGGAATTCGGACGTGCTCTACCTACACAGGAGCCCGCAAGGCGCCACGAAGGACGTAAGGCAGGTGGGGGCATCAGGCCGCCAGCCATTCATTCCAGAAATAATAGTTCTTACATTTATTATAGTATAAAATAACTAATATGTAAATTCCTCGTGTCCATACACACATACATGCCCATGCACATCATGCAATAAATGTTGCGCATGGATTAATCACTAAATTTTAGTTTTTGAGTGAATGTATTTATATGTTTGGGTTCAGTTATGTTTTGATGGCGTACGCGTATCTGTGGAGGGACGATCGAGCATCTGACTCTTGCCAGTGACGGTGCCCATTGATCAAATGTCATTTCAGGAATTTAATTCGTAAATATAATGTGGTGGCATAATAATTACCACGGGGTCGCAACTAAACTCAGAGGTGTTCTGCTTCGCCTTGATAAAAGCCTAAGCGCAGTCTACCAGAAGCTAGAGGCTCCAACGCACCTCCAAGGAGGGGAGGGCCCGTGGCGGGATAGGAGTGCGAAGAGAGGTCGGATCTTTCAAATGACGCCAGTGGCATAGAGTAAGGATACATCGTTACTCTATGAGAGTGTCTAAGATTTCAAATTGCTGAGGAACTGGTGCGATTAATTTCAGGAATTTATTCGGGAGTTGAAAGAGAAATGATTTGGTGTTTATTTAGAAGAGAGAAGTAATGTAAAAGGAAACCGTGTGGTATCGCCAAACCATCAATCACGTGAGCTGTCGTTTGAGGGTGCGCCATGCGGGGGATCTTTAGGTCTCGAACATAAAACACTCCTCCACAACAACTACCAAGTTTACAGGTGGACACGAAGGGAGCCGTGTTGCTAGAGCCTTCCGTCTTATGCTAGTTTTGCTAAATCTTTGACATTGCAATTTTAGACAATGCCTAGGACTGCCATCTTTCGAAATCCGTGCAAACTATCGGGTCTTTGAATTCTTGTTCGATGATATTCGTTATTTAACGTATTTTGGGCACTCGATATCAGTGCCACTTTGGAATTGGCCTTATATTGTCGAAAAAGGTTTAAAAACGCTATTTTAAAAGAAATAATGAAATATTGTTAAAGACTAGCGTATTTGATTTCTCCGACAATTGAAAAAAATATATTTGGTAAGTAGAACAATGTTTTTTTTTGTTATTGATTAGAAGCAGTCTCGTTTTAATGCCGGTCTTATAGTCACACCTGACGCTCCTTTCAATATTTTCCAGATTAACTAAAGTGTGTGAGGACCCAGTAAGCAGTACGTTTACACGGCGCATAGTTGCGTGCCTTGTTGCATTTATAAATGCTTCCATTTTCATTCCCGCGGATATGTCTACACGACGGTACGCGATAATATGTTCGATGACGGGAGGATAAACTTCTTCACTATAAAAAATTTTGCCTCGCGTTACTTTCCCCGACTGTTATTACAGAAGTCCCACTAAAGTAACTGAGTGCGCAATGGACACCATACTCAAAGGTGTGTTCCCAACGTGAAAGACATGAAGGTCGATTCTGGATTCCAGAACTGTTTTCCCCCGATTCCATTATATTACGAGGCCTCCTGGAGAATCTTGGTCAAACTAACGTGAACCATTATGATTTACATACCTGAACATTCGACGTCAGTGCTGTGAAATATTTGTCATATGGATGCCCATATTATTAAATTTAAAATATTTTGTAACTTTTGCATGGGCATAACCACGTTATTCAGGAGAAATGTTCACTGGTTATTTCTTCCGAAGAAAATATTCGCTGCTCTGTCATCGTTTTAAAAATAAACAAATCCAAACTACTTTCCATAGGTCAACCATCAAGTACGTGATTGGCTAATGTGCGACTCCTTTCGTGCGTACAATGGTGGCAAATGAATTTGCGAGTCAACGGTTTAGCGATGACGAGAACCTTTCACAACCCTGCCCAACCTGCGATGGTCAAAAAGCTTCTTGTTTCCAAATGAACGTCTGAGATTAATTGGAAGTCGACAGGAGCAACAGCAACCTTGAGAAGTCCGGTACTTCATATTTAGGATCTTTAATTCAAATGCGTCGACACTCTATTGTGCTCTCTGATCTGTCGGCCGGGGTGGAAACTCGCATCGTGCGGGTTGTCATGCAGCAATTCTTTTACCTGGTGACTGTTTGTCACCCCATCATGACCTGCCCGCCGTTAATCATTTCATTTATGAAATACGGCACTTCAAATGAATAGTCTTTAAGCTGCATTAATTGCGTTGTGTTGGATTAGCCTTATTCCGAGTGTGATTGTTAACTCTTTCGGTTCTTTTAATTATGGCCTTCAGCTTGCGTGAGTAACGCAGCAAAATGAGCCCCATGCGGCCCCAACCGCGACCGTATTAAGTCCATTTAAGTGGTTTGTGGTAACTAAGGTCACTTAATGAACGTCCTTCGGATTTAGGTGAAGTTGTTTCAGGTAAGCTAACGAATATACGGCACGAGTGAATCTTAATGATTACCCTTTGGTCGTACTTACATAAAGTATTAAATGTATTCGTAAAAATACTGTTTGTATTGACAAATTGTCTATTTCAGATGGTTACTTTATGCTGAAAGATTTTATAGGTGTGTTTTGCATAACCTTAAGTATGCTTCTGGGTATTCAACGAAAGGCCATAACCCGTAACAGATGGATGATGTGCTTGACCAGTTGTAAATATTTATTAATTCTTATTTATTTCTGTTCAGAACAAGATATGTAGATACTTAGTAGGCACTTGTCATCACGTCACACGCAGCCCGCTTGCCTCCTCTCTCAAAAGGTGGTCACTGGAGGAAGGGGCAGTTTATAGTGATATTTTGGGAAATGCATTTGGTTTCGGAAAAAGGAGGAGGCGTCTTCATGGATGTAACTCCTGAGTGGCCGTGGAGGCAGACGTCACTGTATCCTGCCTTTTCTCCTCTGTCATGTTCAGCAACGGTTAGGTCAAAGCACTTTTAGTTTTCATTCCTTTCAAAGGTGACATGATAGTTTTCATGCACATAGTTATCCAAACTTTCTGAGCTGTTTTGATGTAAGTGGTTTCTTTTCCTTGCTTACATTAATACGCGGCAGTGAACTAAGTGCTAATTGTTAAAAGCCAGGACAAGGCATCGGCGGAAACAATTTTGTAAAGCTTAAATTTGCTGGATTTTGACCGTGGTTCGAAAATGCATGTAAATAGACAGCAAGAGTTTTGGAGCGCGAAACAGCCATTTCGGAGGTCTGAGCATGCAATCTAATCTGAAACTTCAAAACATTAAAACAACAAAGTATGTGTTAGGATTTTTTCAGATCTTTTTTTATAAAGGTTAATCTAAATCCATTATTAATTCCAGACATGGAATTTTAGGAAATGGTCGGAAGACCGGTTTATTATGCTAAAATAAACGGAATGTGCGTCATCGTCCAAGGCAGGAGCATGGAAGTCCAATTCTTTCAATCTTCGATTGACGCCGCCGGAAGCACTTGGGATAGTTCAGAGGGCGGTCGAAACACGGCTAGTGAACGTGATTTGTGGGCATGCGTGTTTTGTTGACTGAGGGTGAGCTGATTCAGCCGAATGAAATTGGGAAAAATTAGCCTATTGCTTTCGGGAACCAATCACAGCTGTGCACACCTCGGCAATGCTCCGCCAATTCCCCAGTCTCGATTGGGAGCAATAAACTTCTTATGGAAACGGCACGTGTCAGTAAAGCTTTGATTAAGTGACCAGACGTCGCAAGCATCCAAGCGCCCAACTCGATACTCCTTTTTGATTGGGCCGTTCTGGTGCAAGAAAAAAGTTTATGCTTTGGCACGGCAACCATTTATTTCTCTGGTAACTGGTTGATCGTGATGCCTGTTGAAGGGCAGATACAAATAAATGTGGAGAATAAAATCATTCCGCCAAGAAAGAAATTGCCTGCGCCTTACCAAAGTATTTGCTTTTGCCGCTTTATTTCATTCCCTCCGTGTGAGTGTCAGATGTCACCGCAGATGGCTTTAACATTTTTCATTTTGCGAGCGTAAAATTGTAACGACTTCTCCCTCGAAATAATCTCGCTATCTTCTCATAGTTCGCTGTTATTAATTTCGCGGTTCATGTTTTATATTGGCGGAACCAATTTTATTTCCCCGATGAATTGCATTTTATTTTTAAAAAGAATTTGATCTTTTGGTTAGTTCAAACACCTTTTGGAGGTAATAAAAATCCTTTACATTAATAAAGAGCATTAAAGAACGGTGTTCTGTTAAGGGATTAACTTCAGCTCGTATTATTAAAGGTTAATATTATAAATAGACTACGTGTTACTAGTTTTGTTGAATAATTAAACTCTGAATATTTGCAGCTTTTAATAACGCGTATGCATTTGAACTTCTCATGATTAATAATTTTTTAGGTTAACATTTTTTGGTGATGAGGATATTAACTCTTTGTGTATGTGCGATCTAATTTAATTTTGGGCCTTCGGACACAATGTTTCTTTTCCTAAATAGGAAAGTATACTGCATTCAAAATAGCATTTTATATGGTAGACATTTCATAGCAAAATGTATGTTCTCATTAAGTCTATTGAATAAGCTTTGAAGAGGAAGTTTTCAGGAAGGAATAGTTCAGAATTACTTTACTACGTATTACGTAATTTACTACGTATTTACGGCGCAAGGAATGTTATTTTAAATTTGGCATATTGTTTATCTTTTGTTAAGAAATAGCGATCTATTCACATGAAAAATATTATTGCTCAATTTCTAACAAACTAGGTACAATACTTAATCCTTAATGGCAGAGAGGTACAGTACAAAAATACGCTGCTGAATTGGACTATCGCGGATTCTAGAAGTTGAGTGCGAACATCTTGTTGTAATTACCTCGAAAAGACTTCAGACAAGTGAGATTTCAATGAAAATTAGTGAATATTCGCAAAAAAGGAATGATTTAAGGGGCCGAAGCCGAGAAGGTTGGAGAGTACCGGGTTTCTCCTCCAGTTCATGGAGCCAGGCTCTTTTCTCCGGGTGTTAGGCACGATTATCACATTTACTGGACTAAATTTCCAGCCTAATTAAGAAGGGAAGTTTTCGCTCATTAAATTTGTAAAGCACTGAACAATACTTGTTTACTAGCTTCGAGGGCTCAATGCGTTTATTGCAGGATAAATCCTCATTTTTCGAATTATTCAAGTTACCTTAACTTACTACGCCTCACCAAATGTCAACTGTAGCATCCCTTAATTAATGGCTTTAAAAAACAATAAGCCACAATATTCTGCGATGGCAAAAACACCGATAAATCGTGAGAAAGGCATTAAAAATTAAAAGCTGGAATTTAACTAGAAAGAGTCAAAAGAAATATTATTTCCTCATTTTATATAACCTGTTCACTGATTATGATTTACAAAGTATTTACTTGTTTTACGTTACAGTGAATATGTCGAGGATGTACGATCGTGCATTATGTTAACTATTTTTCAAATCAACCTTGTGCCCACTGCAGAAAAATATACACAAAATGCTGCTCCTTTAGGTATTCATGACGAAAGCTCACTCAAAAAGAATGAATTCAACGCAATTCGCAATGTTTGATCTACCACTCACATGGTAAAAGTAGTTTCTTTTTATGTCGAGCATAATTAGTAGCCTAACGTAAACGGGACTCTTGAGTTTTTGGTAAGGATTTTACAAAAAGACGAAACTGGTATGTAACTAGGATCATGTATTTTAATCAAGGGCTTTAGCATGTGAAGGTTGATTTAAAAAACGTTAAATCGACACAATGCTTGACAAAATTAAATTAATAATAGAATTAACCACAAGTCATTGTTTTTTATTTTTTAAAACAACTACTCTCTGGAAATATGTTTAGCAGGACGACCAAAAGTACGAAACAATATTTCCTCCCTCATCATCGGGCATAGAGGTGGTTGTTGTAGAGGTGCATGCACTGATGAACTTCAAACGTGCCGAGCGCCCGTAATTCGCAAACACACAGGGGCTAAAGGAGAGGCAAATGTTCAAAGAACCTGAGGTTGCAAACAAGGAAGCAGTTCGTCAAATCATTGGAATGGATCAATGCACTTTACGAATCAGAGAGATGGATATTGGAAAAGTGGACCGACGAAAAATATAAGCTTTCGAAACGTGGTCCTGGAGGCGAATGGTGAAATTAAATGGACTGACAGATTGAGGAACGAGGAAGTATGGAATAGTGGAAGAGGAAGGGTCCAAATGGAGAACTCTACGACAGATAAGGACTAGATTGCTCCGGAAAACCTTGATGTGTAATTGATTATTCATGAGCATATTAGAAGCAAAGATCCTGGAAGGACCAAGGGACAAGTGGACTAATTAAGGATAACAAAATACATAAAAACTATCCGGGTGCTGGAATAATTTCCGAGCAGAGAAGGTTTGAAGTGCTGCAACAAAACACTCATACAGGAGTAAGATTGAAATACGACTCGTTATAATGATTGTGACGGAAACACTTTATGTTATCGACGCATTTGGAAAAATAATAATGAATGAAGTTGAGAAAGCGTGTCCAAAGCCGTAGCGATGCAAATAGAAAGCGATTCGAAGCAAGACATGAAGGAATCCTGAGACTCAATTTGACGTAGCATGAAATTATTAGTTTTAGACACTATGTTTTGAAAAATGACCCGTTGGCAGGGATACAGGTATAGTTTCACCTGTGCGGTACACATATGAAAAAATATACTCTCCCACCCTTACTTATTGATAAGTATTTTATTATTTCATTTAGTTTATGCACAGAATACGCGCACGGCATTGGGATATGTTTGCAAACTTTCATGCTCTGCATTATATTCTTTCACAAGTGAATCTCATTTTCTTCTCTGTCATAATGACTGTTATCATCCTAACCTCTGATTAATTCTTTCGCCGTATTTTAGGTGTGAATGCCTTCATTGCCTCCCATCTCGAAATTGTCAAGGAAATTTTCTTGCTTCCTTTCTCTTCCCAGAGTGCAGCAGAGACATGTCGAGGGAAGGGACTTAGCCAGTCGTCTGGCTCGTGTCGGGCGGCAAACGGAGAGGGGGGGTGGGCCGCCCTCCCTCCACTCGCTGTTGCCCCACGCGCGGAAATGGGAAGTTTCCGCAGCATGAAATTGGATCAACATTGCATTTTACCCTAAATCTCCTTCAGTTCGTTCGCCCAACTTGGAGAAGGCTCCTTTCGGAGGGGTCTCTTCTAGTCGCGTTGCCCCCGGGGGGCGAGGCGAGGAGCGGTGCACGCGGTAGAAACGAAAGGGAGCCCTCGGTGAGCGTTTTGGAGTTCGTAGTAGCGAGTTAGACTTAGAGGTGCGCTAACCTAAGATATCGGTAAGAGTTTCATCCGGATTCAAAGACGTCTCCGCTGTGTTTTTCTTCGATCTTGAATGCTCAGAGATTCTATTATTGCTCTGCCCGAAGAACCGGAAGTTTGGAGAGGCGGAAACGGAGGGCACACTTCCCGCGTCTCATTTCCTTCTCGGTGAGGGCGTTTGTTTCAGAGACCTCGGCGTCTTTTGAGGTCGTCCCTCCGCTGATTTTTGCTTCATATGACGTCTTTAGAAGATAAACTCTCCCATTCTATTATCATTTCCTCTCCCGTCCCTTTCCTGATCATTCCATGATAATGTTAATTATCACGTCCCATTCAAAGAGCAGTATTATGAAGTTCGTACAATCTCTGTTAATATCCGTATGCTATTTGATGTCGGTCTGCATCACACTGGTTTTTCACCACATTTGTTTGTGCTGACTACTGTTCAATATCATTTATGACAAATGTTCTATTAGCTTTTAATGAAAGTTAGGAATCCCCTTGTGATGAATGAGATTATGAATTAATAAATATTTCAATTCCTTATCTTCTTCAATGAATTTACGAAGTACTTGATTTCTCATTCAGTTGAAAGTTAATAGCTTGAAATTTGCCTAAGCATGGCTATCATTGCTATTGCTGATGACATTGATATGAGTATGATTAACTATGCGTTCAACAACATTATCACTATCGCGAGGCCTGCAAGATGTGACGTAATAGTCACGCATGTCTTGAAAAATGGTTAACTGGGATTTGTGCGTGTTCGTTTGCGTTCAACTTCACGCGGAAGGAGTGATTTGCTCTTGTCGTTGCAATAAGTTGGCACAAATGGAAGAGTTGGCTGGAGTATGTGCAAGTACCTCTGAATATTTGTGATTGAGGTATTAGAGTAAAAGCGGTCGCTACTTTAACTGTATTACATGTATCTTGTCATGGGCTAACTTAAGATATGAGCTCATGCGGATTGCAACGAAAGTCATTAAGCGTTTGGATTTCAGACGAAAGCTTAAGTTCGTCCCTTTGTCGTAGAAGACTAATAGCGCCAAATCCAATGATGAATGGGTTTGGGCTAACGTAGCTTTCGAAGAGATGGGAGTGGATAGGGGGGGTCCCGAGAGAGGGGGGAGGAGGGCGATGAGACCGAGAAGAGACAACAGAATACAAAATAGGAAACAAATATCATTGACGAAAGGAAAGAAAATTTGTTTAAATTCCATGGCATATTGTAATGTTTTCCTTAGCCTCTACGGTGTTAATACCATTTCCCACCAAATACAGTGCATGGTCGCTATTATTTATTAATAGTTTGGTGGTATGGGGGCTTCCCACCAAAGGATACGGGTTCGAATCCTGGAAATGGCAGATACTTTTCATTGGTATCCCAATCCCAACTTGGAGGTGCTTCGTGGAGAGCGCTCTTATTGAATAAGCCGTCCGCCGGATGGGACGCTAAACTGCGGACCCCTTGGTGCCTTTCGATAAGAGTAGACCAATGCCGACGCCGGGTTTCCCTCCACCCTTCCTCCTTTCTCATCCATCCCTAATTACCTCAGCTGTCGGTCGCCTCTTCTTACAACGACAACTTTTACTTATTTATAGTTCTTCGATTTTACGAATCCCGATACTGAGATGACATCACCTGGCGAAGGAGAGAGTAGGGATCAAGTGGTAAGGCGGAATTCTTTCCATAATATGCATACCTACCAACAAAAAGTTCGCGGAACATGGGCAAATCTTATAGGACCCTTCCGCTGAAATATGTGGCAAATGTATGTTAGCAGTGTTCTTGTTTATTCAATTGTACACTGCCACGTACTTTTCATTCATTACGTTTTTCAAATTGTCGCATCTGATCTGTCGCATCCAAATGGGTTTTTAATGCCCCGCAGAAAGCGGGAAAACTGTCGAATAGCTTAGCTGAGTGGATGTCCAGGTTGAAAATAAAAATCTTATTTCGTCTATCCGGAAAGCAAATATTCTACAAGCATAGAGCCAGTTTTTAAAGTCAAAAATTTACTCTTGTATTATTAATCTTTTAAAATATATTTCATGTAAAAATAAAATAACTTTTGGAACAGATCTTTTTTAACTTTGAACAGGAATTTCTTTATCGGCTCCAGAGAATCCTTCATTGTTTTATTGTTTGCCACCCTATTATTGGGTGGGAAACATTCGGTCTTTTCTTGAGAAAGAGCAAATGTATTGCTTAAAATATTTACCATGAACTCAAATATGTTTAGTTTTGGAATAAAAAATCCAAAGCGTTGAATTAATTATATCTCCTCATTTCGTATTCGTAATAATAATTTCGTTCAACTTGATATTCGGAAAAACTTTCCGTTTTTGAATCACATAAATGTAGGTGTCAAAATCTTTCTCCAGAGTTTCATCTTGGCAAATTAAGAACGACCCATGCCTCTCTGCCGTGCTCCACCTCAAGTTGGACTGAATTAGACGTGGCGCATTGCAGCATCATCAAGTTGATATTTTAAGTACTGAACACGTTGAAAATATTTTCCTCATCTTTGATAAAAAGCATTTTTTCATAAATACCAACTGAATAAAAATTGGGCACCCAAATTTTTTTAATGAAGATGAGTCACGGATACCTGTATCATTATATTAAAAAGGCCTTTGGCGCAGCTAAACTGTTGTTTTAATTCATCATCAAGACCTTTTGAATTATTTTAAGTTATTTTTTCCAGTAGACACTGAGGTTTTCATCGTGGTAGTTGATATAATAGGCAAAGTTGACGCAGCGGATGTCTGAAAGATAGACGTCATTCACGGCTACTCAAAGAGAGAGCCAGGCTCCTATCGAGGCTCTTCAAAGAGACAGGCACGCTTCTATCGATATCCTGCTGGCGGATTCCCAGAGAGATCGATCGCGGATCTTTTTCCATCTCGCGATCGCTACCGTGACTTTCAACTCAAAATGCTCCGTGAAGCAACTTAACTCTCGGACCGTAGGCGCTTGCAACTATTTTAATGAATTTCATTTCACTAATAGGGGTAGGGGGGCACTCCTGTGGAATTGCAGACGCCGTGGGTCTTAGTATTAGGTGAGCCCTACGCTCACCGATCAAAATAGATTAAGGACTTACTATTGGGGGTGGTTTTTTGCGGTATTTTTGCCATTAATCATGTTTCAGCGTCAGAGCGAGTAAATGGATGTGCTTGAAAATTAATTCATTTAAGTACCTAGTGCGTTAGGACGAGTGAAGCATGGGCAATCTAGAGGGTATATAATTGTATATATTTGTTGTTTTCCCTAATGCTATTAGGTACAGTATTCAATTTCCATTCAAATTAATTATGAATGATTGTCATTCAAATTGTGTTACGAAAATGTTGCCGAGAAGTGCCGAAAAGATTTATGGCGTTGTACTTGGATATCTCGAGTTCTCGTGTGATGGATTATTTCTCAACCAAATCGGCGTGTAGCGACTTGAACTTCCGTCAGCTGTGTATGTGAAATGGCAACAGTTTGCATGACATGTCTTTCGGGTGAGAAACAGATGACGAACTTCCTTGAAGTCAAGTTCTTCAGTTTTCGAGTTTGAAGCAGAATAATACTCTCTCACAAAGCAAAGTATTAGTTTCCATCTGTGCCGAAATTCAGAGGGTGCCTCCGACATCGTCCAAGTTGCTTACCCAACGGAAAGGACCGTTGGAGAATTATAATGTTGTTCAACCCCTGCTATTTAATGTGCGAAAAATTGCAACACAGGATTCCGTAATGTGAAAGGAAGAAATTGCGTTGTTAATATCCACTAAATTGGTGAAATACTATATTTACTCACAAATTTAATAAAAGGCTATTTTTATGTACCCATTTCAATTGCTGTAATCAATGAGTAACAAATGTTAATGACGTGAAATTGGTAGGTTGTAGAAAGCATGTGTATGTATTGACCCAGCGGTAAGAGTCAATCGACTGAAGGAATGGGAATTCTTTTTCTTCAGGAAGCATTCAATAATAACTCCATGGATCTGCACGTGTAAACTACCGTCCTGCTAAACCATAAATTCGTCCTCGTAATTCCATTGATACAATGAACATGCAAAATAGTCAGGCGAGAAGTGGCTGAAATGTTTTGTATCTAGGCATCGTGATAATCGTTTATTGTCCCCGAGATTATAAAAAGAATTATTACCCTATAATGCTCTTAGTTTGTCAATTCACGTATTAAAAATCAGGACATTTAAAATATGAGATTGATTTAATTAATGAGAACTTTGAAAAGGACGAAATATTAATTCTCCCTTGCCTGTTTACTCTAGGATTCCAGAATATCAGGGTAAACTTACCGTCTCATTTCAAACCCTAAAGTGAAGAATAAACTTGAAAAGAAGAAAATGATTTTCTCCGGAGGGAAACGCCGCCTCCTGCTAACGCATTGCCCTTAAATATTTAATGTGCACTGACTTCCTTCTCTTATGGGGCATAGAATTTCCTCGAAAGTTTTATTTGAAAAGGCGGGATCGTTCTTGGCTGTTATTATTTTTCGTTCCTTCTTCAAGGTATTATTCGTATTATCAACTCCCCCTGCTCGACATTTTCTCGAGAGTTCCAGTGAGTGTCGCTCGTTCCTCCCTTCCCAGAAACACCCTCGTCTCCGCGCCCTCCTCCAACTTTCGTCAACTTCCCGCTCGCTCTTCAGCAGTCCCTTTTCCCATCGCACACCTGCTCCTCACACCCCCCCCCCTTTGCCCACCCCCGCCTTCCCGGGGGTGGAAAGCCCCCGCACCCCGCAACCATCCCAAGTGTCGTGATTGCCGCGTTTTCTTCGAGCAATTACTCAACCATTACCCTTCCCCCGGATATGCAACGCAGTCCTCGCCACCGCCCGACCCGAAACACCACACCACCCGCACCCCCGTCAGACCCGCACCACCGTCAGACCCGCACCACCCACACCATCTCTTCGCTCTCTCAAGTGACGCCACGTTGCCTGCCTTCAGCGGTAATACGTATTTCCTAAAGTGGGAGAAGGGAACTTTTAATTGCGACGCGGTATCACGGAATTTTTCCCGTTGATGTTAAGGTGTGCTCATCGCATGACGGGGCGGAGGCGGGAATAAAATACGCGAATCTTCTTCGGGAGTGCTCCGTGCCCACTTTAATCCTTTCCTTATTTTTTGTCGCCCAGGAGAGAGCGAAATGCTAATTAAAGCGCGCTCGTCTTCCACGAGGAATTACGGGTTCTGTTGTTTGCTTGGTGAGTTTTGAGAGCTGTTTTTTCGATCCTCAATTAAGGAGGGCCTCATTTACAGTCTCAATCAGGAAATTGAAGACCGCTGGCTTGACAGGAGTCGGTCGGAGAGGGAAACAGAGCGAGGGAGAGTCAAGGGGATATTTGAGATGCTTGGAGCGAAGAATGCTTACAGCGTGCTGATGATTTCGTCTTCGACCACCGTGAGGGGATTGAAAATCTGACGAAAACGAAGTCAAAATATTGTAATTATTTGACAAAATTGTGGGCATGTAATAATTATTACCACCTTGACCATTTTTATGAACCAAAAGCACTTTTAAAAGTAGACAGAACTATCAGATAGTAGGGTAAGGCGACTTCTGAAGTCTGGGTTCGGCATTAATATAAAGACTGAAAAATAGGAATCACATTAAATTAAGAATGAGATAGTAATTGAGATGGCATAAATGCATGCTTTTAATTATTTAGGAATAAAAAGAATGACTAAATTATACAATTTTGCACAGAAATTGAAATAAGGAAGTCTTATCACAGCCTAGTACTGATCTACTTCTTTCTTCGCCTGAGAATTCTTCTTCAGATTCATCCAATGGCATAGGTGCTGCTCGGAAAGTAAGCTTTCTGTAAACGTTTTGGCATCTTCCTCAGTGATGCGATCACGGGATCCGACGAAATCAGTGAAATTCTGCTTCGTTAACATCTCTCTTGATTTTCCCTGCCTCGGCGTGCTCGTGCATATGGAAGTGTGACTTTTATTACGACACGTCTGCAATAGGACACCGAATGCATCGTCATCTGAGTGCTAATAAACGTCGGAGTATTCAGCCGTGGCTTCGCTGATTCCAAATATTTTGGGGCAAGACGCGCGAATTGCGAGTGAGGGACTTCATTTCTCTCGGTACGCACGTCCGCGTCTTATACATTGCTCTTTGCGTCTGAAGTAAAATCAATCGAGTCAAATCTTTCAAATAAGCCTCATGATTTTCGTCTTTCGAGTTTAAAAAAAATATATCGGACAAACCGAAAAAAAAGAAGTTTAAAATTCAGAAATGTCGGTTAGCTTTTTAATGCTTTACGAATTATTGAGTAGGAGAATCAATAATCAACAGAACAGGTTGTAAAACTTGCATAAAATATTTCATTAAATATTCCGATAAAAATAATCCCTATCACCCCCACACCGCACCCCTCTTATTTTGCTTTAATTGGCGGTGCTGGTAGACGCAGCACTCTTGAAGTCGTGGCTTTGTCGTTCAGGAACACAATAATGCCCAGGCTAGAAGGCTTTCAGCTGCAGTTACATGAACGGACGATGTACATTAAACCATCTTCACAATCATTTCATAAAATAACGGCTATTCCGCTTTTGAATCTGTTATGCTTCTATCAATTTCCATTCTGACTCTGAACAAAATATTTTGATACCAGAATGAGTGCATTTTAACCCAGGTGGTTCTCTTTCAAGGCTGTCGCCGAATTCTCTTTTGCAATTGCAAGGCATCACCTTGAGTGCCTAGGCTCCGAAACTATGCGTGATAAGTCCTTTCTTTGCGGATTATATATATGCGAAGTTAACAAAACATTCTTGTGAAATGTCGAATTTAAACTTGCATTAATGGAAATACAATCGCGGTACTCTTGCGAAATCCTCGTGCCCATATTTTTGGCGTTGCCTTGCCTTGTTCTTTTTTATGTCTACTTCCTCCACATTGTAGATGTAGTAATGGAGGAACATGTACAGTGGTATTCCATTAAACTTCAAATAGAAGCTACGTTCACACTTTCATTTCAGGATAATATTAAATGCAAGTTTATCCCTTAAACCCACTGGTAAAATGTAAAAAGAGGATTGTCCTTAAGCTTTTACTTTCTTAGTATTATTACGTAGAGGGAACGTCCTCTTTTTGCATTTTACTTTAACGGCCGTGGATACGTTTGCCGTCGATTTAATTTTTCACCTACTGAATTGTGCACTAAATTCACCAAATGTCTCCATTTTGTCACCTTCAATAAAGTGGGACCATTGCGTTCATCCTTTACTTTCGATGGAGCTCATTTCGTGTTCACTGCCGGGTCAGGGTGAGCCAATGCCTTGGGCGTTGGGCCACCCGCTCTATAGTGTCGGTATAACATTCGGGAATGTCATGCCTTTTATCAAAGCTTACATTGAAACCTTTTCTTTACGCAAGGGAGCGTGGTTAATCGTAGGTGGTACAGAGAATGGAGCTCGGACAACTTCCAAAAAGACAAAACTGAAATAATATTCTCACAGATAAATCTGGTACATTTTAAGAGCGGTTTTCGCGAATCTGGATGAATCAGAAATGACCCATATTCGAACTCGGATCCTCCAATTTAACGTTCTCGCCTCGTAGTTTACAATGCCTCCGCACGCGTCGCTCCAATTACTCCGTTGATGCGTGAATTTGCACACTCGCCGGTCCAGCACTAAGCCAGCTCCTCTCGTCTGCCCCGAACTTGCGGAGTGGTCAGTGTTTGAAGGAGAGCCACTAACAGAATTCCTTTCTTCCCGCAGGCCTACGAGATGTTCGTGGCCGGCTACCAGTTCCAAGTTCTCTCTCCGATCTTCACTTGCCACTGGGGCCTGCAGAACAAGAGGGGTCGCCCGCCATGGCGGGAGAGGCAGAACAGCCAGAACCGGAAGCACTTCGAGACCTTCAAGCGGGAAGTGAGCGCTCGGTACAACAGGGACCCCCTGCACATGCTGGGGCCCGCGAAGAAGCAGTGACCCCCGTTTATCCATTTGAGATGATAGTGGAGGACGGGTCTCGCTGTGTCTTTCAGTGCGCTCCTCCGAAGGACAGAGGTTGTCAGGGTGAAGGGGTGTTGGCACCGAGGTGCGAACGGTGCTGAGGGTGCAGGATGGGCGACGGATATGCCGGGCCGGACGAGATCTCCCAGATGGAGATCCGATGGGGCACAACCTCAGGATTCTTTCAATGCATATCAGGACCAAAGGTTGAAAATCTTAAGATTTACCAATGGGGTATCAGAGTTCCGCAGATTTATCCACCCGTCTTCTCTGCGCATTAAAACCAGTTTAAGTCTTGGGTACCTAATATTTAATGAATTTTCGCACTTCTACAATGCCGTTATTTTATTTTATCTCCTTGCTAATAATTATTTTTTCATGCCCTCTTTTTTATTCTGGTTTCTTTTAGAATTATTTCCACCTGGTCCTATTTCGGTTGATTCCTTCCACAAGGATGTTTCTACTACACCGCAACTTTCAATGCGTTCCACTACACTGCAACACTAGTAGTGCTAAGGATATCCCTAGGGTCAAGGTATACTACTGCTCAGGTGTGTATGGGTGTATTGGGGTCGTAAACTGTGCGGTAGTTTAGTCATTTTCCATCAGCTACTTTTATATTAAAGTCATTTTGCTGTGGCGTCACTGCTATTGTGTTGATGATAAAAGTTCGCTCTAAAGTCGCGTTTTTAAAATTGTGTTCGCGGTGCTGCACCGAAGGGCACGCAAATATGATACATTAATCCGAGTAACGGAGAATAAATTTGGAGTTTCTATAAATCATTTATATTAATGTGTAAGTTATCACACGGCTTAAAGTTCGATGAACTCCTTATTATAAGGAGAAGTGTATTTAAATTGAGTGAAAATGTGACATAAAACTAAAAGTCTTTTGTTCCAAAATTTTGCAGGAGGCATATCTTCTGTGAACGGTGGTGCCAGTCCTTACTGGTCACCAACTCAGGTCGATGGGCTCAAGTTGAATTCAAGAGGTGATTTCTTGCAATTCTGTAGTCTATCCAAAGTTTCTATTTTTCACGGCAAATCATAACCATATGGAGGCGGAATCAATGTATAAAGTGGATTAATTCGAATTTATTTTTTGATTACTAAAAGAGAGATCCGTTTTCAGAGTTATTTTTAATTTTATCGAAACGTGTTTTATGGTCCAACTGTTTCCCCTCCATATTTACCATGAGGATATGGAGCCGAACACCAGAAGGGTTTGTGGTGTTGGCCAGTGTGTGCGTAATTACATGTATCATTTAATGCCTACTCAAATATGGCTTCGAGTCGCTTGGAATAAAACACCAGAAGTCGTAAGTTGAGTGATGGGAGGCTAGCAGTGGAACTAATTACCAACGGGAAAAACCAAAGTATCAGACAATATCCAATACCTTCCCTAATGTAACTTTGTAAATTTAATGAGTTAATAACAATGATACTCTATGAACGAGTAGCTTAAAATGTCTCGCTTCCCTAATAAAAATGTTCATTGTGGATTGCTCAGAAAAATGTGTCACTCGGAAGGCGGAAGCATTGACCATATAATTAATTTTCACTGGCTGATATTTAGTTATGAGAGCTTCGGGCCGTACTTTGTTAAAAGGAGATCGAGGTTAGGGGAGGTAGGGGTCTGCCCACATATTTGTGCATGTAAATGTATATATATATATATATACATATAAATATATGTATATATATGTATATATATGTATATATATGTATATATATGTATATATATGTATATATATGTATATATATGTATATATATGTATATATATGTATATATATGTATATATATGTATATATATTCAAACTTGAAAATCCCGCCATACGGCGCACAAATATTCATTCAAACAGAAATAGGTATAAGGAAAGGGGATAGGAAAACACATAATAGACGAAGACAGGACATGTGGGGAAGGCGGTTTTTGAGCAGATCACGAAAGTAAAAATATTTTACTTTCGTAAAAAGTAAAAATATTTATATGAATGAATATATGTATATATATGTATATATATGTATATATATGTATATATATGTATATATATGTATATATATGTATATATATGTATATATATGTATATATATGTATATATATGTATATATATGTATATATATGTATATATATGTATATATATGTATATATATGTATATATATACACACACCACACACTCACAAACATATATACGCTATATATAGTCCAACGCTACACACAGTGGGTGTAGCGTTGGACTACTGCCCGGTGGACTCGATTTCGATCCTCGGGGACGCCTTTGGGCACCCTCATCTTCACCCAAGCTCTGTGATTTTTGGGTATCATATCTTCCTGGGTTTATAGGCGTCATAGGGAGAGGAACTGAACCCCCTCCCCTAAAATGCGAATCTCGATCACCGTTGGGTGCAGTACTAAGGAAGCTCTGCCCTCGCCTATCCAACCTAGTTAATTGCTGTGGCGGCCATATTATTTAAAGCGTCCCATTATTTGTGTCCCATGTGTGAAATTCGTAATTTGAGGCGATGGATTGAGGCAGAGGAGAATTTTCGTCGGTGAAAAGATTGTTATCAAACTTCATGAAGCATTTAGTCTGACAAACGACCTCTCCAGAAGCCGCAAGAATGGCAGGGAACCTCGGAACTTTTTTAAGGAATCTTCTGGGTTACTTTCACTTCCCAAAGGGAAATGGGGTTGTGTTGGCCTCTAACTGGTTTTATATTGTACAAGAAATTGTTTATCTTCATTTGAGAAAATAATTTACGCTCAAAGGGTAGTCTAAATCGAATGTATTAATTTGGATATCTATTTGGATACACGGATTGAATGACTGACTCCCCAGTGTTCGAACTTATGCCTGGAACGACCCATAAATTACGAATTAGGAAAAGTGACATAATAATTAATAAATAATAGAATTGTCCTACAATAATAGATGGGAACATATAATTCTAACGGGAATTGACACTTGCATTGTCATACAGCATTTTTCCAATCCATTGAACTATTTAATCGCTCGATTCCTGATCAAACCATTTCTCTGTTCTTGACCTGCGGGACTTCGCTAATCGCGTGCCCTACCAAGGGTGCACGTGGAAAGATTCAAGTGCTTCCCAGATCGTCTTTCATTGTCTTGATTTTAATATATGATAATTTAGAATTATGTTTATAAAATGTTTAAAAATGCTCATCAAGTACGCATAGATTCAGAAGACTTTTTAGGGGAAGTGGCGATGAAAACCTAAACCCAGAATTTGCACATATCTCAAATGCTGTTCTTTCACATCCTCCATCACTATCTCCTCCCTCTGGAGAAGTAGTAGTTATTGTCTAAAAGTGCATGGGGACTATGGAGGATCCCTGATAGAGACATTTTACGTCAGCACTCCAAGGAAATACGGTAACCAAATCTGTTCCCTCTTACCACCGTGAAACTGGAGAGTAATATCTCTTCCTTCTGGAATCCGTCAGTGATGTGGTCGGCCTTTGCCTCCTTCGACATTTCATAGGCAACATACGTACTGGGTGTGTGGCCTCATCAATCCTTTTTAATATCCCTTTTGACCCCGTGGTTCTTGCCACTCATTTGAGAGACCTCGAAGACGTTACCCACCAATGAAATACTATCTATTCAAATGTCAACAGAGAGAAAAAATCAAACGCTATCCATCTAGCGCGCAAAAGACCCAGATTCTCCCTGCAATTAACCTTCTCACAGCGTGGATCACGCTGAAATCGAATCGCATGCGAATCATTTCGATTATTTCCGCTGAGGCCACGAAAGGGTAGATCGTCTGCACTAAGAGTAGGACGTCTCACGCAACAGGTTGGAGTTGCTGCGCATTTAATTCGGCATGACAACGGGGATTCCTGCAGAAGATATGGCTTGTGAGATCCACTGAGTTATCTATCTTTTCATTGGATTCGATCCCTCGAATTGCAGTCACGCGCCATCTCGAGAGAGCGAGCTATTCGCTCTACAAATTTCGATCCTCAAAAAACCTGAGTGCGCGTTTATGGAGGCGCACGGCTGTCGCTGGCCACGGGACCTGCGCCCTCTACAGCCATCCGCAGTGACCTTTGGCTACCTTCTTAGAGTTTAGTTTATTTTGTGGCCTACCCTAAGTCAAACAGAATGACAAAGTTATTTAATGGTGGTCCAGAGGTCATAAAAGATAAAAAATATTACTGAATTAAATGATGAAATGTACAACGCTTGAAGGTTTGCCAATTTATTGTCGCCTTTCAACATCTTTTGATAAATTTACTGAATGTTAATTTACTTACCTAAAGATCAATTCAAGTAAGTGCGGGAGATGCTGCGACAATTACTTGAATGGAGTTTTCCACTGGATGTGCACCAAAATGCTGGAATTTCTCAGCACTAAATGATTCTTGACCGGAACTCTAACCCGAATCCTTAGATTTCTGACCGATTGATTGTAAACCTATGGGTATTCTTTAAACCAATCGAAGCCCCTAGAAATTCATGTAGTGAGAGGGAGCTTAACTGGTTAAAGCTATCCGGCGGGAACTGTGGATACAGCTTCGATTCCCGGTCGAACTTTATGATTTTTACTCTGAAATTTCTGCTTACCGACGAGTAATGGTCTCTGGCCACCTTTTTGAGAGAGAGAGAACAGAAGCCCTGAGTGAAAAAATTCCAGGAATTGCTCAATAACAAAGATAACTAGAGTTGAGAAAGAATAATATCGTGCCATTTTAAACTTTAATAAAATATTTTCACATAAGTTTTTACTCATGTTGATCGCCTTAGTTACAGTAATTCGAGTTTAAACTTGAAATTGTTATCTCTGCTACATATGAGTATATATTCGTAATTTTTATGCAAATCCCTTACCTAAAGCTTGTTATTTATACACACACATTTATGATACTTGCTGATATACTCATATATCGCTTTATATTGACTGCATACAAATGCGTTGTTATCACTCATCCTTGTTCTTGATTTCTTGATTGATTCCATTTCACCAGCATGATATTTCTTTTTTAGATCGTTTTTTTAGAAAAGGTTGTTCAATATACACATCATGAATATGATTACATCACTTTAGGAATCACTGTTCACATAGTTAGTTATTGAAGTGCTTTGCACATATGGGAAGTGAGCATCGGGCGATCGAAGCGGTAATCGAGGAATGACAGGAATAGAAAGCAGTTCTGAGAGGCGCATCGCTATAAAACGGGCGCCAAGGCCTTAGCATATGATATTGACGCTTAAGAGTAGTGACAAATAAAATGACACCCCTAACTCTAGATATTTTCAAAAGGAGGTCGTTCATATATTTTGAAATTGATTAATGGATGCCAATTAATTTGCGAAAACATATTTTATTGTATTCTCTTTGTCAGTAATTAGTCGCCCTTTGGTAGTCTACTTTAGAACTTCGTTATTCCGTTCACTTTGTAGAACGCTCTGCGAACAAACGTATTATTAGGTACATTTATTGCTTTCTTTGGTGAACATTTCTATGCATTATTAGATGTAGAGTGTAATTTACATGAGTGTGTAATCCAGGAAGCATAAAAACAAAGTTAAGTATAGGACGAGGTGTATATAAAGTGTGCGTGTGTGTGTTATTCCGTGTTTGTGTCGCTGTGTGCGTGATCTTCAAACCTAAATGCAAGCCAACGTGATTTCCAACGTTGGTGTCTGGCCAAACAGGCCGATCGTCTGCGAGTCGGGAGCTTGAAACAGGAAAGCTTTGATAACTATTGTGCTGATACATGATTTCTGTCGCTAAGTTTACCTCTGTAACTCACCCATTATATTTCACTTGGAATGGATTTATTTGTTATCGTTGCCATGCTAGTTATATAGTAGGTGTCATGATGTGTGTGGTTGTGATTTAAATCGAATCTTGCTGATTCTGACGGTGAGATTCACTCTTTGAAAAAATGATAATTATCATTGCAGATTTTTTATGGATGAATTTTAAAATAAGATGGTAGTAATAAATAATAAAATAATAAAGAATGATGGTTTACATTTCATTTATTTACTATCATTTAACCATTTATCTTCCCTGAAAAATAATTTCATTTCATATAAAACAGAGAAAATTGCATTTCAGACGTGGTGAAAAGTTGAAAACAAAGTCTGCTGATTTTACCTGCGGATCGTCTTGCTACGTTGCCACATCTAATTTTGAAGAACTGAAACGGTTGAGTCGCACACGCCAGCCGCCTTTGATTTACGTGTGTCCTACAATCTTGCCAGGATTCATAACATATGGAAAACATTAAGAGAGGATAGCAAAACTTTATTCTTAGGTATTTGATTATGATTCTTTTTTTGTATTGTTTAACACCTAATTTAACATTTACTAAACTCTAACCAGTAATATTGTTGTTAGCAAATATTTTAAATCAGTTCTCTGCCAAGTTAAGATACAAAATGTATCTATCGCAAATATTGATGCTAATTTGAAGGTAAAGTTACGTACATCAACGTGTTATGTGGTTATTTATTTAACGTTATTTGAGCGAGATTGAGTGCATAGTATACGGATTAGGGGAGGTTAAGCCCTAGGCGGAGGAAAACCCACCTAGGCGAGAATCGAACCAGGGACCTCTGAGTTGGCAGCCGAATTCGTCCACCTGCAACCGGAGCCGAGCGAGTATGTACAGTGTTTTGTTTACAAATATATTTTTATGCGTTGCTGCTTAAACATGGTATAGAAAAAAGTTTGTATTTCACATATTCAATGCATACATGATCCTTCGGGGACGACAAGGTAAAGTTAGCAGCACGAATTGAATTCGTGTTCACGTGACGTCGCGGCGGAGGGATATCTCAATTCGCAAAGGCTGATGCGGTACAAGCCAAGTCACGAAAATGCACGGGAAAGAGGTGATCTGCTGCGCTGTCTGGAGGCGTATCCACCGCTTAAAATTCTTGGACGTTTGCTTTGTGAAGCCGCTTCCTGTAATAGTTAAAATTTCAATACTTTTGCTGCGTATGCTCTTCAAAAATTGTACCTTCTTAAAAACTTGAGAGCCCAATGGGGAACTGAGAATGTCATTGAAAAAATTATGCTTTGTATTTATGTTGGAAAATTCAGGAGCCCGCTGAAATGCGCGACTTTACTTCCATCTCAGATCTCATTTCTTACCTAAGCTCCCTTCCAGTACTATAAGTTTTTGAGGTGACAGAGGGCAGGGGTTACAATGAAACGGGTCGGGAATGCCTGCGCTTCTAAGCGGCCAAAACTGGGATTAAAAATATCTTGATCACACTTGACTGCTCCCTGCTGAATCCCTGCGGACGTATTGGGTTAAAAAGCATGGCTTTCGTTTAAACTGGTCAAAGTCTTCGAGAAAACTCCTCCACAGCCAGGCACAATGCAAGTGATTCGAAAATTTGATACTTTAGATGTAAGCCGGGTCTCGTAGAAGGTAACTGCTATCTCAAAAGTTCTATTGAAAGGCGTAGAAACCAAATCAACCTTTTAAGGCGCGGAAAAGCCCACCAAATAAACAATTGACGTGAAAGGTTACATTGTATTATTTGAAGCGGCCGAATCCTTGATGTTCACTAAATATTTGGGAATCTTACCGCTTAAGCCATTAAGGCATGCACTTCCAATCACGGGAGTTACACCCGGAAATACACTGTGTCTAATTATAATTTTGACGCTACCGTTGAGATTACTGGTCAGAGGCTCGCTTTCCCGGTGGTACTTGCTGCATACCTTGACTACGACGTCCTCATATGCTGCGGCTTATTCAAAGATACGCGACTTTCCGCCATCACGGACAGAGACGGGGTGGAGAGACAGGTTGCTGGTTTCTTGCGTGTTACGAAGGGTACTTACAACGTCCATCTTCTTTAACATTTTAAGCTAATTGGCTGCACTTCTGGTTGAGTTTGCCATACATTTATTTTATATTTATTATCGTGAGGAACGGGCATCACAAATCGAATGTGATGTGTATTAATTTATTTTAATCGCTCCATCGTATTCTTTGATACGATAGAGTCGGTTTGAATATTTGCTTTCGTCATCCGACCTCTCTTTATTTAATCACTTACTTTTTAGTTTTAATTTGGACCAACCCATCTAAGGAGAATGGCTCGCAGACGTTATTTTTTAAAAAGGCGATTTCGGATGGATTCTAATGACATAATGATTGAAAAAAACTTTGGCATTAATAATTGATGGAGTGAAAGAAAGTCTCCGAGCGACGTGGAAATGTGGGATGTGTGCATTTGGCGAGGGGGAGGATTGCGAAGAGGCGAGGGGAGGGCTGTCGCTCGTCCCCGCGTGCACTTGAATCCCGACGTTGAGCGTCGATTGGCGTGCGCTCCCACTCCGGGCAGATTCGGATCAATTCAGCGACGGACGAGCAATCCCGCGAGGCTAGTGATAACCAGGCTCTCATTCATTCGTTCGCCCTGCGGACCAAATCACTCCCAATCCGAGCGATTAAATTAAAAAAGATTCCTTATCCGTTGATCTAGCGGAGCAATTATCTCCAGCACCGAACGCGATGACAATTCGGAGAGCCCAGCCGTTCGAAATCCAAACCGCGAGCTTGGGAGTACATTATGCATGTACTATTATGCTAAGCGGTTCGTATTACATCAACTTCGCGTTGGCCCGATTAACGCGAGAGGATTTATATTTAAGTGTTTAGATTATTTTTCAATGAATGATTAGAAAATATTTATTGTATATAGTGCTCTCGAATTTCCATAAAAAAACTGATGTAGTTTCGTGATTCTTCACTTTGATTAAATTAGTGTTTGTCGTCAAGTTATCAAAAATTGGAAAAATGGTGGAGTTCACTCAAAAAATCTGCATTTGATTGAAAAATCGGAAAAATGTGCTGCTACATAGAAAGAATAATTCAGTGGTTACCATCTTGCATGTGCGTGTATTTATTTCTGCTAGCGTATATAGTGTCATAACTTTGAGATTTGCGAGAAAATAGTATCATAACATAGATATTTTAGAGAAATATTCCTTTTGTCGTTAAATTAGGCTAAAGTAAATTTTACAGAGGATGCAGTACTCCTTTGAAAAATGGTTTGATCCTCCTACTCTAGCATTTTAAGATAAATAGATTAAAATTATGGAGTAGCATGTTTAAAAAAGTGGAAAATTACTATTCGGTTGAAAAGAGGAGAGAGATTTCTTATTTGAGGACCCTGCGACTAGAGCTATCTGAATACAAAACAGCGGAATTACAAGGCAAACTCGGTTTCAATGTCTTCCATGTGATTATTATTAGGTGATCTACAGGTTAAGGTAGGCTTTTGGATGGACACAATTCTCAAATAAATATTTTGTGACTCCTAAGAAAACAAAATCAAGCAACCTACTCTACATCAGTTTCCTATCCTGTTCCTGCCCTTTCCTCGCTTGCCCAACATTCTCCCCTCTATTACCTTCTTCAACATTCCACTACCGCTCAATATGCCGTTCGCCCATTTTTTCTGCCTCCATAGGATTTCTCTCAACAAACCCCTCTCCTCACCCACCATCTCCAGTACTTCCTCATTTGTTTTCCTTTTGGTCCATTTCACCTTCTCCATTCTTCTCCACACCCACATTTCAAAAGCCTCCAATCTATGCCAATCCTCCTGCTTCAGCTTTTACAAATCTTTTCTTAACCTCCATACTCAACATCCCCATTATCAGCTCAATTCAATATTGTATCCTCAACATTAATCTCATTTGAATATTAAACGGGGAATATAGATTAATATTATATAATAATTTATTGCCTTTTCCCTCTGAGACAATATTAATCACTTTATTTGATCCATTGGATGCATCACTAGCACTGCCACCAACTACATTTAAAGCTAAATAATTTGGCAATATGGGCTTGACAGACACACTAATTGACCTGCACACTGACCTCCATTCTCAAAAAGCTTTAGAGTGCTGGAATATCCTACCAATCACATACCTGACTCAGTGGTCGGTTTTTGGATAAGTGATACAGGTACGTGTATATAGTATGCAAGGAAACCTATCAATTTCTATTTCATTAAGTTTGGTGAATGAATTAGGTCACCTAATAGCCTCCACATCAATTTGTCTACACCATTTTGTTATTTTGGAAAATATTATTTCTCATATTTCAATAATTCCGAACAATTTATATAAACTAAAGAAAAATTATGATTCTAAATTTATTGAAGTAGTAGTTGTTTTAACATCCCTACTCAACGTCCCCGTCATCAACTCCCTCCTCCTTGAGAAAGCCTCCTTGCCTAGCGCAATTCTTCTCCTTACGTCCCTACCACTTTGACCGTATTGGTCCAAAACACTTCCGAGATATGTAAACTGTTCTACCTGCTCTATTTTTTCCCCGCCTATTTTAATATTTAGCTTAGCCTTTTTCTTTCTGGAAAATTGCATAACCTTTGTTTTATTAATATTGATTCTCATCCCATATTTATTGCCCTGAACCTCCAATTCACCCAGCAATGCTTGCAACCCCTTGGCTGACTGAGCAACCAATGCTTGGTCATCAGCAAACCCAACCGATTTTACGAATTCCCCTCCGACTTTCATTCCTACCTCCAGTTCTTCCCATGCCTCTTTAATCATTTCCTCTACATATACGTTGAACAGTACCGGTGACAATGGGCAACCCTGCCTTACACCTCTTCCTAACACTGCCCATCCGGACTCTCCGTTCCCCACTCGTACCTAAGCAGTCTGAGACATGTCAGGTTGCGGATTAGTCTCCTGTCCCTCCAATCCATTCCTATTTTCTGCAATACACGCATTAATTTTTCCCAATTCACTCTATGAAACGCTTTTTCGAAATCTAAAAAACTGGCAAAAACGTCCTGGTTGTATTCTATATTCCTCTCAATTAGTGATCTCATTACTGCAATGGCATCATGCGTACCTCTTCCTTTCCTAAACCCAAACTGATCATCCCCTAAGTAATCATTTGCCCTACTCTCTATCCTTTTGTTGATGATCCTGAGAATAACTTTAGCTGCGTGGGATATCAAACTTATTGTTCTGTAATCCTCACATGATGTAGCCTTTACCTTTTTCGGAATCGGAACTAACACCGATCTCACAAAATCTTCCGGCCAGGTTCCTTCCTCATAGATACTACGAATCAGTCGATATAGAGTCTTCTTCCCACATTTTCCTAAACATTTTGGTAGCGCTTGTACCCTACAGCCTTATTTTTATTTCGTTTTCTTTATTACCCTTTTTACCTTATCGTCAAGTAAACGTGGACCTAAGCTATCTTCCTTCATCTATGTAATATTCTTTTAATACGTATGGCCTAAGTTGGCCTTGGCTCTTTACCATACAGTGTTTTTATATATTCCTTCCATCTCTCTTGGAATTGTTCTGGTTCAATTATTATATTACACCTCTTATCTTTTGACTGCTAGGACAGATCTTCCCTTCTTACTTCCTGATAGTGATTTAACCGTGCTGTAGGACACACCAATTTCATTGCTCCTCACGTTATGGTATGCACGAGTATAATTGATACTCATTTGCAGACACGATAGTAGGGATTTTACGTAAGCCTGACATGCATTGCGTTGGTATTGGTGCCAAGGGGCGCATCGTCACGATTGACGAGGTATATGATGATCATGTGGACAAAGTCATTAACCAGTGCAATACGTCTTATACACTAATCATACACTAAATTTATCAATATCAAAATGTATTTCAGCCCCTAAGGGATGCGTAAAACACTGTTGGGAAAATAGGAAAGTTAAAAATGGCAGTCATAGTTTCCCAATTCACAGAAAAATGAATTTCAATTTATGCAGAACTATTACTCAGGGAATTTTGGTGCTAATGTGTAAGCGGATATATTCAGTAATTTTAAGATTGCTTTGCAATTTTCTGTATTTTCTGCATGGGAAAGTGCATGCTCTGACATGTTGAGTACCATAAAATGTGAAATGTTCCTTAATGTATTGAAATCCCAATTGGAGGAAATCTGGATGCATCTATGATGAGGAAAAGAATGAAGGTTAGAGAAGAACACATGAAATCAGTTCAATTTGCATATGATCCTGCATTTCCGGATGCCAGCCAAGGGATTACAGTTATTAATGAGCGAATGACTGGATCAAAGGGATAGTTATTGAATCAACATCAACAATAAAATAATAGAAAATATGTAATGAGTATATAAAAACTAATAAAGTCTATAAAAGTAAATAAATATTTAATAAATGAAATGAGTGTCTCACGAAATAGGAAGGCTAATATAAACATTAAAGTTGGGTGCTATAAACTGGGGCAGCTGGAACATCTATTAAGGAGGAGCTTTAGAAAACAGAGGCGAAGTAGTACGGATTTGAAAGAAAAATAGAATCAGTCAACGAAGCTTTTACAGAGTGGTGTGTTCACGACTGAGTCCATAACTAAAGACTAAAGGAAGGAGGACTAGTGAAAACTTTGAAATACTCGTAAAGCGTAGATTTGTATGACTTGGAAGCAAGGTCTTTGAGGATTAATGTATTAAATTCCATGTTTTCAGGCCTTACTCTGTGCAAATTAATGATCACTGACTCAGTAAACTTTGTATTTTTTCACAGTGAAATTTCATTTTGTTTTGAAAAATGTTATAAAGATTTGCTTGTTCAGTGATGATAACGGTAGACTGAAGACTTTTGACGCAGGGGAGTGAAAAAGGAATGGATGAATGGAATAGACAGCCAGAAAGGAAGATTAACTATGAAGTTCCACGCATGACGTGCGACGACCGAAGGCTCTTTGAAAGAACTCTAAGGAGGCAGAAAAAATGGACGAGGGGCAAAGGAATTTCAAAGTTTTGGCAGACAATTAGAGATTGTTAGACAAGAGGTAGAGGCAGTAAAATAATATTAATTTTGGACTAAATAACGACAGGTTACTATTTATAGATTGTTTATTGTTTTTCCGAAATTTTTAGTGTTTATTTGGTTTTGTGTCTGGCGGGATTTAGGTATGTAGCGGAAGTCATCGGGTCCATTAAAAGTCTATCCACACGAGTAAATGAGTTAAGGCAACAGCCAGCGTGTACTTAAATTTTCACGTTCTTTGATTAGTTTTTTAGTGAATATTTTTCCCTTTTCCCTTCCTTTCTCTCATATCCTCCCTTATCACTTAACCTATCCACATGGTGGCTGCATATAGTATCCTGCCACACACCTTTCTGTTGGCTGCAGGGTATTTATGTAGATGTAACTGTAACATAAACAAAAAGGAAAAAATGCATAAATGTTGAAGATGCTTATAACGAAATCGCCGAATAGCTGAAAGTGCTAAAATTCTGCTGGGATGGTTACAACTAGCGCATCGAATCACGGCAGATATATTTTTTCTTTACAACCGATGTATTTTTTGCAACATTATAGTTTACTCCACGACACAATCCCGCCATTAAAATGTTCCCAGTGAACTGGCGAAATGGCTAAAACAAGCACTTTCAGACGCCAGCCATTTATGTGAAAGATGAGTGGCCTAAAATTTATTCAACAATTAATGGTGATGCCAAAATATCACAGATTTTAGGAATTGTGGATTAGAATGGATGATCATTATGGATTTATTTAGCCTAGGAAATAGGGGACCATACACTGCAACCCGTCTCTTTGTAACGAGAGCAGTAAGTCAGGCAGCGCGAATTACAGTTTCTGCAAAATTAAAAAATTACAAGTGGCTATTGCACGAGTCGTCAATCATCCCAAAATTCGGTCGAGAATTTCATGAATTTGCTAGAGATTTACATCGTCCATCTGGGGCACTAGGAAAAGCAGATAGTAATTAATAGATGTTTATTGCTAATGACATCACTGCAAAATTTAAAAGTCAATTATTTTAAAACTATTTTAAAGTCATTGGAAATCAATTTGGCTTTTTATTTAGTTCAACGGAAATTCGGAAGTAAAATTCAGTTAAGCGGCTTAAATTACCTGTTCGTTATTTTTAGATTCCATTTCAAGTTCTTCAGAAGGAAACACTCTTTGAGCTAAACTACTAGGCGTATCTCTTTCACAAACGAGTTTAGTAGTATGATTTTCAAGAATTTTTCTCGGGTTTCCCACCGGGTCAGGTTGATGAAATGCACCGACATTTCGAAGACTGACTCTGCAATCGTCTTCAGGGTGAAACGTCGGTGCACTTCATCAACCTGACCCGGTGGGAAACCCGAGAAAAATTCTTGAATACCATACGCCGGGAAAACCTGAGATCCTTCATCAGTAGTATGATATTTATGGCTAACGAGTGAATTCGAAATATTTCAGCATCAGTTGCATTTAATATCTGGAGGGTTTACTCGTTTCTTTAATGTGAAACATGTATAGTTTTGCCGCCGCTGTTATATTTTGCTGGTGAGTAAAACCCTTCTGTGAATCACAGGATTTTTTTCGCACACTGCGCTTGTCTGCGGTATTGGATGTTTACCTTAAAGAGATAGAATTCCCATCGAGATACATACGTCCGTCAGAATTGGAAACATATCTGGTTTCACTCCACAAATAATCCATGGTTTTATTCCTTATTTTAAACTAAAAAGAGGCGGAGGAGACTAGGGACACTGCAGAGGCCGGAAAACTCATGCAGAAGACATGCCGGGGCCAAAATACGTCTCAAGTCTACCTGAACCCCACCAGCCGATTCAGCGACTGGGGACACGCCCAGACACGGTTTTTCCCGCGTCCGACCCACCCTACTACCCGCGCCTATGCATTCGTGCTCCGGGCGGTCAATATGGCTAGCGCTGGGTTGCAGGGAAACATGCAGAGGGAAGAATTCCATGGCCCATCACCATCAAGTGTTTTCTTCTGGGTAAATCCGCAATTATTTCGTCTAACTGTTCATAAACACTCCTTACCTCTTCCTCATTAGTATTCGCTTGTCCGTATGTACACCGACATTACTGGGTTTCCTTGGTCTGCTTTTATTTCTGCGAATATGATGCCGCCATTCTCCTTTCAGTCAACCAAGAGTTTGGCGTCTGTCATACTAAGTTTTTCCTCTTCCTGAGTGCCCTTCTAACATTTAGAAAATTTAATGAATGTGAAGGATCCCTTCGAAGAATAAGAGAGGAAAAGTAAAAGCGTGAAAGTAAAGATGATTCTGCAAGGGTCCAGCCTAAGGAAATTTTGGAGTTAATGAAGGTCTCACGAATATATATCATGAGAAACACGTCAGCTCTTGCACTCATTCTAATATTTATGTTCCAACAAATCTGCAATGTGCTTGGAGTAAATCAAAGTAATAACAGCTGAAGTAAAAGATGCGGGCATGTGTGAAATTAAGCTCTTACCCATTAGTTTATCTGGGATTTAAATTCTAAACTTAACCACGATAATTTTTAAATACAAATATTTCATTTATCCGCTGTAAAAGGAATGATTTTAAGGTGAAGTGGCTTACGTAGATTAATATGTCATTTCATGAAGGTCTCATTTCGTTAAGAAGAAGGTGTGGTGTTTGTAGATTAGAGTTTGGAATATTTTGTTCTTGCCTTGGGATTTATATTTTTGCCTTTTGTTTCTTAATGACATCGCTAAGGTTCCTGCGAATGAAGCCATGTTTCTGAATTTGAATAGGTGGACTCATTTCCTGTCCCTAGAGGTAACTGTATCTTGGTAGCTTACAACCATTCTTTCTTTGGCATTTATAGAATAGGAGATGTGTTCCCTCCTTAAACTTAGATGCTCAATGCCTAGCATCGAGTTTACGACTTGCTAAGGAGTTCGTTGAATTCAATGAATATCAGGTTAAATTACCTAAGCTGTTGAACCACCGAAGACAAAAAAAATTATTGTTGAAATAACTAGGAGCCTCTTCATCCTTCAGCAGCAAAACGCTTCAAACCCCCGCCTTTTGTGCCCGCGTCCGCCATTCTCCTCCTTCCCGAGTGAAATCACCCCTTCTCACTTGCCTCTTCAGCAAACCCCGCAACTACCCTTAGGCCTTCATCTTCCTCCCCCGCTCTCCCTCTCGCACCACACCCCTTTACCCGTCCAGAGTTTGTATGTGTCCAAAATATTTTGTACCCAAAACTGCAACCCGTGCGTTGTCATTCAAGGGTATCCGGAATGTGCTTGTGAAAACTTACCTAGTGGTTTTCTGTCTTCAAGGAAGAGTATTAACCCTTTCCTAAAGCACATCTTAAATAAGTATTAGTTGTCAAAAATATTGCAATTATTTTGATCTGGTCAGCCTTTCTATTTTCGCAAAATATGCTGGGTATTTTACTTGCGGAGCTATTCTATACAAGATTATGTATATTATGTAATGTGTAGATCTATGGTACACAATATTAATTGTACTATGCTGTACTGTAATTAATTAAGGCATTAATGCTTATGAGAAATGAATTCATGGTATTTTCGCGCTGCTTTTCGAAACATATGGAAAGTTATTATTTTTGTTCGAAATACCAGTAAAAGTCAGATATTATTCAAACCAGAAATAAATGACGACCATGAAAAACTCTTTGAAGTATGTTGACAACATGTCAAAAAGGAGACATTTTAGGGTGTATAAATGACTTACATGGAGGCGTTGGCATGTATTCTCATTTTAGATAATTACAAGGTTTATATAAAAATTATCGGTAACAATTTCCTGATCTGTGCATTGAAGGGTTGAACTCAGACCGTCGGTTGTGTGTCGGGAACCGAATCGCAGACCGTATATTTGCATTGATAAGACAATGACATTATCACAAGCACAGAACAGAATGACAAGATAAGACACGCCATTATCACAGAAAATTTAGCGATGCAAAAGATCTAAAGCGCTAAACCCATCCTCCCGAAGATCTTTGAACGGACAACCAAGAGCACAGTCGAGTGTTTGCTCTAGCGTAGAGCTTCTGCAACGGCATCGTGACGATTCCCCAACACCCCTACATTCTCCCCTTGGCACCAGCATACTATTCCTTATTCCTCCTAAATCCAACATCCATCAAAGGGCACCATTAGGTGACGTGGAGGAAGCTTGCAGGCGTACCCTTAAGAAGTTGGGTGAATTCTTCTCGGGTCTTCCACCGGGTTAATGTCTCCATAGCTGCCGACGTTTCGATTCCCGACTCTGTCATCGTCTTCAGGGCTTCTGAGTGATGACCGATGAAGATGATGACCGAATCGGGAATCGAAACGTCGGCAGCTATGGAGACATTAACCCGGTGGAAGACCCGAGAAGAATTCACCCAACTCATACGACGGGAGAGCACCAGATCTTTCGTAACCTTAAGAACCTTCCGGAATCTTCCTACCAGGGAGCCTTCGAGTCGCGGAAAAACCGCTAACGTGAGGAATGAGTCGACGCTAAAGGAATGATGTTTTTTTGAAGAATTTTGAGACATTGTAGTAATATCTGAAATAAATAAATTTTTCCGAAACCTTTTCCAAACTTTTGCTACAATCCACGTATGTTCTCGTTATGTTCTCGTTTGCAATAGGATAGGTATTAAAAACCATTATTGTTCCCACTGTGCCTAGGACGATGTATACGGATTCGAGAGTTAGTGGGAAGAATGGATTCTGTTTGGCAGAGAGCAGGAGGCTCCCCCACTCATCGCTCGGCATCACTCGATGGCACGTCCTCATCGATTATGATCGGAAGACTCTCACTCCCGTCTGGCATCAATCACCTCCTCCCTTGAGATTTGCCGTGTTATCCATTCTTGACATGCTCAATCATTATCATAATTTCCCCGTAATGAAAGAGGCTCAAGTAATTGAAATTGAAATGGTTGCCCTGGGAATTACAATTTTGTAATTTGCATCAGGGATTGAAGCCATAATTAAAACATGTCTGTTTGTTGACTCATTAGAATTAATTGATCAGGAGGGATGAATTTCAACGATGCAAATGAATGTCATTATTTTCAACTAATATGGTTTTTCAAGGGATGATGTTTTTTTTTAAATTGGTGTAGTAATATTGAATGGGGAGTGGGAAGTAATATGCACTCATAGCAAAACTTTCCATTTTCCTTCAAAACAGATTTCCACGGTGTCTAAAAGGTAAGGGTGACCAATGTACGAGGCATTGAAATACGCCATCGGCGACTTTCTCTTAACTGTGTACCCGATGCTATTTTGCCTCATTTCTCGCAATACACTTATCAAGATCATAAGTTCAAATGGAAACAAATGAACTGGGAAGAGGGATATCAGTGCCATTGGATGTCACATCTTTAGATAAAGGTCGGGGTGAATAATTTGATTTTATATCCACAATCTGATTCCCAAACTAGTCCAAAGGTTGTTAATTATTTTGAACACAAACTGACAATCGTTAAAATTATTGAGTTGTTCATTCTACAACTTCAATATTTTGAATTTTTTTCTTTATTTTTTCTCAACAACAGTGCAATATATAATTAGCTACAGTGTGAATTTCTTAGATCGACACATTTAACTGTTCTACTCTTTGCAACCTAAGATCATTTTAACTGATTGACGCTTTTCTAATTTTATGAATATTTCGATTCACTTTGACGGAGTGCGTAATTTTCAATTTGGATGCAAACAAATATTTTCCAAACATTTGAGAAGAGCGATTAATGCACGATGTCGATTCACTAGTAACAATTAGAAACTGGAGTTACGGTCTCATGACGTACTGATAGGAGCCAATCACCCGAATATATTAACTTGAAGAAACAATTTTCATGATCTAGTCAATTATTGCATGATGCATGTAAATGACTTCTTTACTCGTGCAGGCGTATGCGTGTGCGCACATGTCCGAGTGTTTTTATATGTGAGCTTATGTACACGCATGTTCAAGTGCGTGCATGAACTTATATTTGCGAATGCCTGTCTGGTGCCCTACCACCTCCATCAAGCGCTATTGCGGTGGTGTGCGGGGTGTTGCGCAAACGTAGATGAGTACTTACATTACAATGCAACAATTTTAGAGTGTAAAAACATTCTCCTTGGATTCGAATCAGTCCCGATCACAGCGAGAGGTTTTTAAACTCTGACATTGTTGCGTTGTAATACACGCATAGCGGATGACTCCGCTAAAAGTGACTGTCGCAGCATCTTCAGTGGTACTTGGAGTGCTTGCACGTTTTATCGGATTATTTTCAGAGCAGCTGACATTCGTTAGGAAGGGATTATATCAAACGGAAGGAAAAAACGTCCAGAAGGAACTATGGCTGCCGTTCATGATGATAACTAGAAAATATTTTGAGAAAGCGTCCTCAACGATGAATTGCGTAATCAGATATACTATATAGTATGTACGACGTACTTCATTATGCCGTGAGCCAATGTAGAAGTGAGCCCGAGCGTCAAGCACCTATCTGTTTTTGCCAAATCGATCCGGAAGGTGGAGATCTGCCTGAAATAAGTCTCTGCACTCGGGTGTTACTTACTTCCATCTCCTCATCAGACATCGGATGTGTTTATGCGACGCGGTGCCATTGGCAAAAAGCGGCGGAGGGGCCAATTAGTTTACGGCGCTAAGAATCGGAGTGATGAGTACTTCTTGGCCGGAAAATTGGTGCCAAACTTGTCCTCCTCCTCAAATGAAACGTGTTTTCTGCTCCTGCGCCTGGAAGACTCTCGGGAGAGGGTACCCTCAAACTCTAGCGTCCCCTACCCGTGCGAGGGCCCCCACCCCTCCCAAAGTGGGGCCCCGGTCCAGTCCCCCCCTGCTCCTCCCTCTCTCGCGCCAAGGGCCCCCGCCGCCACCGCATTAAATCTCCATTCCCAGGGAGGGAGAGGGGAAGGGCCCTTCGCGGAAGCCGCGAGAGGAAGGAAAAAGGAACTCGGGGCTCTCCTCTCCTCTCGGGCGGGCGGTTTTTTTCCTCTGCGGTGAGAATGAGGCAGAGGGAGGGACGGGGGAGGAGGGCGGGGGGGGAGGCACAAGATCTTGGCAATGATGCCCAGCCCTCAAGTTCGATTTCGCGATTCCGGGGGTGGAATGAAGGCAACGGAATCGAATCGTACGAAAGACGGGGGGGGGGGGCGTGATGTCAGCCTTCCATTAAGGGATAGTGCTACCAAGTCACGAGGGGCTAATCTTTTGAAGTCACTGCCCGGTTCAGGTTCACCGCGAGTACTTCGTAGATGCAGACGTCGCTGAGACAAATGTTGCAAGAAGAACACGTAAGTTGGTTTTTACACTGTAAAATAATTGTTTTTTAGAAAAAAATAATGTGTGCGAATAAAGATCAACTATACAAAAATTAAAGTATGAAGAATGTTCGGAAAAATAGGCACTTCGATTATTTTTATCGTTTGTATTACCTTTCTCTTTCTTTGTTTGAAGAAGGACTGCGAGTAGTAGCTTACATTCAAGACACTATAGTTTTTCAAATTCAAGCCAACTTTTTTTGTCTTAACCAAATTTTTAACGTTAATTTATTAGATCGGTTAAGGAAATATGAAAACAATATTTTTTTAAACACCTCCGATTCTTCCGATTTCTGCCCCTTACTTCTGTCTATCCCTTAATGTCAAGTGCATGATGATGAAAAACATTAGTAATGGAAGTAGTTCTAAGGTGTATCTGGATAAAATAACAAGCGCAAAAGAAATGCACGTTACTTGGAAAATCAAAGTAACTTAACGTTTCAAAGGGTTGTTGCCACGTAGTTGTCCATGAAATTTATTTTCATGAGAAATGTGAACTTTATTTATTAATATGCCATGGGAATAGGATTAACTCAGTTTTGGAACTCAGTGTGGCTAACTTTTCAACTTGACTTTCTCATTCATACTCGAGTGACGGGTTCTGTCAGGTGAACATTTTGCCTTTCTCGCAAACCTTTCTGCGTATCTGCAAACTTATCAGATCTGCATTGATGAAATGAGGCATTTGGGTGGCATGTCAGCATCGAATTACACCAGCGAAAGTACACCGAAGCGAGAGTTCTGTCCTCCTCCTGTATCCGATTGCGAGGAGGAGTTTAAACATTTAAACTGATGCGAGAAGAATGGCCAAGAAGAAAAGTAGAATTGTAGTACACACACACCCGATTTCATTTTACAATATGGTCAACTCTCGTTGACACGTCATAGTTTTTGACCTTGACAAGAACTAATCTGTGTTATCATGATGATTTCAAATATTACTCTATAATGGTGATTTCAGGACATTTATCTTGGAATAAAATTGATGAAAGATTGTATTCCTCAAGAGGGGTGCACTAGGCGATGTATTTTGTCTGATATATATATATATATATATATATATACATATATATTACATATTTTTTTACGTCGATATAATGTTTGCATCATTTTCTCAGGAGTAAGAGTGATTTAGGTAGGTGAGAGAGGAAGGAGACCGAACTTCAACATATTTTTAGAACCGGTGGATTTGGATAATCCTGAGTCTCAGAAAACTCAGCTAATGGGTTGATGGGGAATGAATTCAAGATTCAGATATGTGGTTAGTAATGTCGGAACTCCTCCCTTTATCGCAGATTCATCCTGAGGTCGAATTGAAATAAATGAGTTTAAGTGAATGTGTGTGGCAGATGTGTAAATGGTTACCTGGTGCGTCATGCATCACTCATGGCGGTTATTGAGTGATAATCGTCGTCAAAGTACCAAAACATTCCTTGGTCTCGATTAAATTATATCTCATGTACGTGCCACTTAACTAGTAAGAATTAGTTCCTCATTTTGAAATGATATTTTATAAGTCATTTACGGGCCAAAAGGGCACCAAATGGTTGGCAAGCAAACAAAGCAGTCATATTTTTAAGCTCGGTGTTCGAGAAGAACCCAGTAACTAAAAAACTTTATCTGTAGTTTCCATTTAATACATGGTATCAGAATATAGTATAATTCTCACTATTTAATTAGGATATCTATTAATAGTCAATATTTATTCATCAGTATCAACATGGATGCCTAAATGTAAGATCTTGGGAGGCAATAACACTCTTTTTTGGAGGGTTTTTTGGAGGCGGGGGGAAAGAAATATTCGCGGTAATGCGATATTTGGGGAGGGCATAGAAATAGTAAACTATCTCCAAGCACCTGAGCTTGCGATGGACCATAATGTTGTATGCAAGATCAAAGAACCCGAGTCAAATATTTCCTAGAGATTCGTCATATGTCCACTTGTAAAACGAGAAAGCCGAGACCGTAAATTTCATTAGCACTAGGGTTGTTTGAAGGGGGGGAGGTAAAAACAAAGTGACAGGTGAGGGCAAAGATAGATAGCACACACTAGGCCACTTGGGCGTGTTTGGGAAACTGTGACCATTGTGTGCCTCAATCACACACAAAAAAGGAAAACTTAATAATAAAAAATAAAACTAAAACAAAATTACAACCACTCGATCACTAGGGTATAAGTTGACATGTGAATTAGGCATTTCCTAAACATCATTATTACTTCTCTAGGAGACGCCCCTTGACCAGGTCAGGCATTCCAAGTATTGACACCACTCGCCTTAGTTCAGCAGTTAAAGCCCAATGTATTTCTAGTGTTATCGTGGGCTTTCAAAGTGCTGGGATATTTCTAGTTTATGGCATGGAGAGTAGTGTATATGAAAATAATATTACTGAGAATCTTTTGTATTCGATAAACAACTAGGTTAAAAATATATATATGTTTTAAGTTTTTCATTTGACTCTCCCTAGTTTGCTTCTCCCCCCGTTAACACTATCAAAGGGAACGTCAATAATACTCGTATACTTTAGTAGATTTATTGACAATGGGAATACCAATCGATTGACACGTGCTGAGAACTCGTGAGGTTAAATATTCGGAGTCAAGAAATAATGATAATTGCTCTAATCCATGCATTACTATATGCGACCCACACGAGCCCAGACTACGTACGCCATTTGCCGTCGCTCCCGCCTCCACGCCCCCTTCTTTCCGCTCATGAATTGCTATCCGGGTGCGGTTTCCAATCGGCTGCCAACCTCTACCGCCGCCCACGCATCTACCGCCCCCACGCACCGCCGCCCCTGCCGCCGCCGCCACCAGAACCAAAACATCCCTCTCCCTTTCCTCCTCCTATGTCGGCGCCAAAAAGAGATAACCCTGCCTGAGGCAGCCAAGTCCGCATAATTTATTCTGTTAATCGTAAGAATTCCTACGGGACTTGGATGTTGCAGCTATTTTTACAACACATGAGCTTTTCAATGTTTTACGCGTTGGCTGTAATGTCTATTACAATTGTAAAATGTTGATAAGTACAGCTAGTTTAATTTTATTTGAATAAGGACTTGATATGGAGAAGTTCTTGTTTAATATTATTCTTATCTCTAAAACCACCCTCTTAGATTGTCTTTCAAGCAAATAACGTAATTAAACGCTTGCGATAATCAAGTCCATCCTACAATGTTAGGATGTGGGACTAACCTAAGCCTTTGAGACCAATGCGATAAGGGCATATAAAGAGAGTTCAAGTCTTGCGACGATGTGATTGCTACAGGAACCGGCAGTCTTCTTACATTTCGAGTCTGATGTTGCATGCATTTCGACAAGCATGTTTTCCATATCATTAACTGACGGCTTTGGTGATGGGATAAAATATAAAAATGAATAATGGACTGTATTCATAGACGTTAATATCCAACAAAATTAAATTAAAATTAGGAAAAAAGCCATTAAAGTCTACGAAGACAGCGTAAAGGAAGAAAACCAGACAAACGGAAACTGTGCCTGTAGGATATCACAAAGCGATAGTCACCCAATCAATATATGAACTTCGTGATTCCTGAGAAATTATTACATT
The DNA here is from genome assembly GCA_037158775.1 of Hetaerina titia. Taxonomy (NCBI): domain Eukaryota; kingdom Metazoa; phylum Arthropoda; class Insecta; order Odonata; family Calopterygidae; genus Hetaerina; species Hetaerina titia. Next base: position 101,889,626 of record CM073775.1, read on the forward strand.
TACATGCAGGGAAGTTTATGCATGTTGATGTAGGGAATTCAAAATATATTACGTGTCGCAGGTTGGACGTGCTAATGAATTATTTTTTCTTGAACTCAAGGCTTCGATTTCAATGCACTACCAAAGGCATCGAAACCCATTAACGGAAGATCATCTACATCTACATCTACTCAATACCCCGCAAGCCGCCGCAAGGGTGTGTGGCGGGGGGTGTTAGGGCACCACCCGTAAATCAGGAAAAAAAACCGCACGCAGAAGCCAAAAATTTTCAGCCCACAAACCAAACATGGTAAACATTCATGCAAGAACCCTTTCGCCCTAACCCTTTCACACGCATGCAAACCCACAAACTACCAACAAACATACACATGCACAATCTTTGAATTTTTAATTTTGTTCCGACGTGTAACTTAAATGTTTTTAATATTTCTAAATGGGCTTCGGATTCTTACTATTATGATTTCTGATTGTTCTGGGGAAGAATGAGTATTTGAATATATCTGTATTGGAATCTATCTCCCTTATTTTATCTTTGTTGTCTGATCTACCTAAGTAGTGTGGGACCATTATTATTCCTTTTGTATGAACGCTAAACTCGCTGGTTCTGAAAATTTTCTAAAAGTTTAAGTCTCGCTTGTTCTCTTCGTATTTCAAGGGGCTCCAAGCTTAAATCCCCTAAGAGACCTGTTACACTTGTGTTCTTGTCATACATATTTTTCACGAATCTGGCTGATTTTCTCTGGACTGGATTTTCTTTATCTAACTTTTTTTGCCAGATAACTCATAATAATCTTCTCAAATGAATCCGTCCCTACTCTCTGCATGCATTCGTCCTTCGCTTTTCTGATGCATTCAAAGCCTCTGTAGCATGTTTATTACGAAACTGTTAATTCTGACGACTGCAGGCACTATTCCCTTGGCCATACACACAAAGCTAAAAACATATTTACCGAATAATTGATACATATTCCCGAGAAAATTCACTCAGGTTTCGCATCTTCAGTAGCGAATTTGTTCATTTGATAACGGTGGACTAATTAAGAAATCTCAAGGATGTCACCCGGATTTGAACCCAGAAATGATTACTTTTAAAAATTTTATAAAATGGGGAAACGGATGTTTTCCGTGTAGACAGATGTAAGTCATTGAAATATAAATCATTTAGCCATGGCCATTGGACTTAAACTAAATTGCGGCAAAGAATTTAAATCCTTGTTTTCTTCATAATGTAGCCTTTAATGCTAGGAAATTGAAAAAAAACTATTTACAATGTGCAATTTTGTATATTTATCGAAATTTAGTGTTTCGTATCAAATGCTAAAGGATTTTTGCCGGCGGCGTATTTTTTTGTAATTTACGGCTCCACCGACGAAAAATGGCTTCGAATTATTACTCTTGTGCATTTTTTAGTCTGCACGAGAATATTTGTGTAGCAACTGCTCTTAGCTCACAGGACATGATCAGAATTCTCCTTCAATAGAACGCGACCTTGATCGCTGTAATCAGATCAAAATTAAACATTGAAAGGCATTCGCCTTCTCAATTAAATCTCCTTATAAACTGTGTAAATCTATATAATTCCCAGGATTTGTTCATAGGTTTGATATATTTTCAAATTGCAGATCATTTTTCATATAATCCGACCTTCTTTATTGTTACGTCAATCCGTTCCTTTTCTCACTCTAATCCAGAATACCCTTCGTCAAAGTGTGAATCTACGCACGTGCAAGTTAACTTACCGTAGAATAACAGGATGTAAAAGCTATGTTTGCTGTGACTTTTGTGTATTAAAATCGGTAGTCGTCGGCTTAATAATATTTCAATTGCTAAGCAATGTCAAAAATCTCTCCAGAATGCCTATTTCATTTTATTTAATGCTACTCGTAAATAGCAGTATTAAATACTTAATTACAGGTACCCATTAATACAAAACAGTTTTGGTTTTATTATTGATATTCTACCATTTAAGGTAGGTTTTCGTTTGACAAAGAATGAACAAAGATAAATTGATATACCTCAGCAAACTAACCAATTAATTTTCTGTTCCATATGCTTCCGTCCTCCTTCGTTCCGTTCAACATTTCTATTTTATTTCTGCCTCCACTTCGTTTGCCAAACGTACTCCGTTTTATCGTAGTCTTCTGCACGCCATCGCCAATATAAATGCTCTGCATTCGCCTTTTCACTTCCTTTTTTAATTTCTCCCAAACGTCGCTTGATTAAGCGATTAGCCAAGCTCCTCCCCTTCCTCTCTCTTCTCCCCTGTTCTCCCCCCTTCCCCATTCGTTTCCCTTTCCGTCCTTTCCACCTTCTCCATCCTTCTCCGGGCACCCACGTCCCTCAAAAGGCTGCAATCTACGCCTATTATATTGTCTCAATGACCAGGTTCCCGCGCCGTACATAATCACGCTCAAAGTTTTAACGAGTCTCCTCTTAACATCCCTCTTCAATGTTCCTGTCATAAATTCCCTCTTTCATGTGAAAGTCTCCTTGCCTGACTCAATCCTTCTCCTTATGTCCTCCTACTTCAACCATCTTGGTTGTAGTATTGCCAAGTTTGGTAAACTGCTATATCTGCACTAGTTTACGAACTTCTATTTTAACGTTTATACAAGAAGTATGTTTTTCGAAAACCTGATAACCTTAGTTTTATTTACATTCATTTGAATCCCATATATGCCTCACAGATTTTCCAATGCCCTTACCAAAACTCCCTGGTTTACTAGCTAATTGAAATCTATATGCCTTCGTAAATAAAAAAGATCCCACGGTAACCTAATTAAAGGTGACGGGGTGTTACTATATTGATCATATTTCTTATCTGCTTCTACATCTACATAAGTACCCTGCGAGCCACCAAAAAGGTGTGTGGCAGGGGGTGTAGCACCATGAGGGAAGGGTAAGGGTTGAGGGGGTTGGGAGTTAGGTGAGGAAAGGTGGGGGGAACCTGTAGGGAAAAAAAATATATATATATATACACACATACATATATATACATACATACACACATGTATACACATCCTCGCGAAGTCCCTAACCTAAGTTGGTTCATAACATACGTTTCATATAAATTCTTCGATTTTTTCGACTTATTAGTTTGTACATAAATTCGCTCGTTTGAAACTGTTTCCTTGGAGAAATACTCAACCCAGAAAGATTGTTACAATGTATGAACATCACCTACTAGGCAAAATATAGTGGATTCCGCAGTTTTGTAGTACGTATGGAGACGGATAGATTCCAATACAGATAGATTCAAATACTCGTTCTTTCCCAGAACAATCAGAAATCATAGTGCCTTAACACCCCCCGCCACACGCCCTTGCGGCGGCTTGCGAGATATTAAGTAGATGTAGAGGAATATGTATGATACAAGCGAGCCAAACCCTTAGGTCGAAAATAACTGGTAAATACCATTCGGGGTGACCCTGAAATCTCATTATCTTTTTGAAAATTGTAATTACAATGAGTATATGCTTTAAATATACAAGGAACGTAGCTACGGCCATGAATAAATGTAAACAAAAAATGCCGAGACCGTAAACTTGATTGGCACTAAGTGATAAGAAAGAAAAGGGGAAAAAAGGAGAAATAGGGAACACACACGAGGTCACTTGGGTGTGTTTGAGAAACAGTGACCCACTTATACCTCAGTCACACACAAAAGGCAAAATAAATAATAAAAATAAGAAATAATAAAGCAAACTTACAACTACTCGATCACTCGGGTGTGTTAAGAAATAGCAGTCACTCTCGTGAATCAGATTCACACACACACTCTCAGGATTTACAAGGATCCCTCCTATGTCAGTGACCCGTCAATCACACAAATAGAGTTATCACTTCATCATTGGCCTGTGAATCACTTTCAGTTATTTGTATGTTCATTTATAGCTAGCGTATTTCACTGTATTCTAACTAAAAACTGAAGTACGATAATATACATGCAAGTCAATAGAATGGTTTGAGGCGTCACTTTGTGGAAGCAGTTCAAATCGGAAAAAAAATACTTACGAAATATTTATTTCTGGTAAAATGTTTGGCATCTGCTTTTCTGTGGACGCTTTCCTCATCAATGCTTGCCTTGTCGCTACAGTTGCTTGTGCTCTGGACGTGGGTGTTGTAATATCTTAGGTGAATTGACCTCCGAGAATTCAAATGAAAATATTAGTACAAATTTTCGACGGTATAATTTATATTGTACGCCGGATGAATAAATGTTAATGACACGGTTGCAGATAGTTCGCAATGTAGCTAACTATGTTGTTGAATTATTTTTTAATTTACAACAAAAGTATGTTTTTAACATACTGTGGTGTGATTAAGAACCACAGCAAACCTTAGTTAGATGTTTAAGACGTATTTATTCAAATAAGCAATGCAATGAATGGATTTTCTTTCATTTCTACAAAAATAATGTCTTTCTTCCAGTGGACGATTCTAAATTCAAAATATCATTCTCGAAGTATGAATTTTCTGGAAACGACTCAATTTTCCTATTTTTTAATAAATAGTCTGTAATAACTTATGGTCTGCAATAGAATCCGTTCCTTTTGATGACACCTCTACATTTGACATTCTCTCATTCTCATGTCAAAAGTGTTCCACAAAGTATCTTGGGCGCCTAGCAACGAACGAAACATCCACCGTGGAGCGAAACATAATAATCCGTGATCGTACCGATTAATTTTTTCCATCCAGTCATGAAGTCAGCTGACGGGGAATGCAACACCTACATGTACACATTACCCTGCAAACCGTCACGAGGGCATGTGGCAGGTGGTGAGAGATATACTACCACAGTTCTCAACCCCAAGTTTGATTTGATACGTTGGTGAGTTTAGTATTCACCTACGACTATGCCCAACGACGTGTCACATTCACATATCAGCGTAATAGGGGTACCCTTTTTTTCTCTGTGCCGCATATGGTATCCCGGGAAGTTCTGGTACCCTAAAAATAACAGCGTGGGCGAAGTTGAGGGTACTCAGAGGCATCGCTTGGGATCGAACCCAGGCCTGCCGGTGCGACAAAGATTAGAAAGCAAAAAATACAGAGCACACAAAAAAGAGAGAAGATGAGAGGAGGATTAGAATTTAGTTGGCGCGGGCACCTTCCTCAGTGGAAGGAACTTTCAAAACTCCCACAATGCATCGCAAATATTAAAGGGCCATCAAACTGAAGAGTGGATTTTCAAACAGATTTTATCCCTCACCCCTATCTCTCAATGAGTTCAGAGAAATAGCCTGACAACCGGAAGCCACAAAGGACGTATTATTGTGGTGAACAATGGCTAAAAAACGTGCGCTGATTGGCATGGTGGTTAGGCCCTTGGTTGGGCCTTATCTCCCACGCCCTTCGACCCCAAACCTCTGCTACCCTCCCTGCCACCGCCACGTAGACCGCGGCTCTCTTGCCCACGCCGTCGTCCTTGCCTCGCTCCCCCGCCTTCTCATTCACGTGCGGCGGTGGGTGGGTGAGTGGGAGGCTGCTCTTGAAGAGATAAGGTGTGGGCCGGTGAGGGTTCCTGGCAAACCCGGCCTCAAACGAGAGACGTCCCTTTTGCGGGATTACCGTAGCGGAAAATTAGATTTCCACAAAACTAACTTACATTCCGGCCGCTTAAGAAAGGTCGAAAGGGGTGCGGGCGTCGCGGGGGATAAGACAATGAAGGGAGAAACACACGCGAAGAAGACGGAGGGTTGAAGGGGGCATGGATGGTTTAAGAAACGATTGTCCTCGAAGGAAACATGGCTCCGGGTGGCGGCGGTCAGAGGCAATCGGGAGTTTTTCAACGAAGGGCGGGTGAATTTCGACGATCCAGACGATGCATAAGAGCTATGTCGGTTCCCCACGCAGATGAGGGGCTTGCGTCGGGGTAGCACCGTTCTTAGAGACGACATCACCCTTGCCAAGGAGCCGAGCGGTGTAGGGATGCGCCCGTGGAGAGGAACATGGGGGTAGGCCGATGGTGGCCCATTCCCGAGCTGGGAATCCACCCATGGTACCAGAACACTTATTTGATTGGCCCTGTATTCGCACTCACTGAGAGTTTGCATCATTCTCACGTCTTTTCTCACCTCTTTGATGCCTACCGTTAATTGCTCCAGATGCTACTTATGCTTGCTTGTACTTCTACTTGTCAGAGCATTAATGATTTCTCTTTCTTCCGAGTGTAGTATGTGGATGTGCTATTGAAAATCCCTGAATTTTGTCATTGCAACGACAAAATATTTCTTCATAGCCACGGGTCCACGGTTGTTTGGTTGAATGGATTTTCCTCTATGCTATCTTGATCATTTGCTATCAGCGATCGTTTCATTAGACTGGGCTCATAAGCACTGGGCGTGTGCGAAATAATTAGTAAAATAATTGGTTTCCCTCGCCGCGGACGACTGAAGTGAAGCGATTTGTGGTGGAAAATGTGATGGGAGGTTTCGGATCAGTAACGTGTCACTTGTCTACGGGCCATTACGATGTGCGGATCGCTGCTAGAGCCCTGTTTGAGGGTTGCGTCACGAATTCACGGCGCCACGTTCAATGGAGCAACGATAACATTTTGTGTTAAACTCGAGTGCGGAGAGCATGATCGAGATGAAGCAACGCCCCAAGGAAGTGTTTTCCGTCGGCGCGAGATGTCCCAGGAGGGCAGGTGGACGACGAGGAGCGCGCCCCTGACGGAAGTGAGAGCACTGTACGCTGCGAAGAGTCAGAGGTCTGTGGTTCCGATCGAAGCCAGAGTGTCAGGATACCAGCCGAAGAGTACAGTGTTTGGAAAAGCACAGTGCATCGCATTCACACAGAAGATATAGAGCCATGAGAGTGAGGTGTGTGTGCCAAGATGGCCCCCAAGGTGCTGTCGGAAGATCAGAAGGCCCTTTCGTGTGACAGTCTCGCGTTTAGTGTCTTGGATCTCGCCTCATCCGCCCCATGGACCCGATGTTGCATCCCTGGACTTCTTTTCGCTTGCCTAGAAGAAAAGGGAGGTTGGAATAGAACAAGTTTGGAATTCTCAAAAATGTGGACTTCGACCTGAAGACGCCTCCAGGACTGGGGGCGAAACAGTTGTCCATCAACTAAACTACGTGACGGAATTCCCGGAAACAGCATGGATTCATATAAACTCTTCACTGAGAGTATTCAACTGACGCAACTACATGTTCGTGAGAGAAGGATTGGGGCAAGAAAGCGACTTTTCTTTCCGACCCAACACAGCGCTGCTTTGATAATTTCTAGCAGAGGTTCTCGGAGAGCCGAAACGCCTCTCGAAGTCTAAACGGTCCCGCCCTCGTCTTCGGAGTGGGTTTGTAAGGGCCTGGGAAAACTCAGTGGCAGGCACACCAGTCGGCCGCACCTCCAACTACTACGAGCTCACCTCCAACTGATATACGAGCTCGTACTTCATGTCCTGATATATCGGTATGTGCTGGTACATTTTAAAATAGATATATTGATATACCCACTGCCATTTCCTAATGATCGGCACCGGCATAATTTTTGACATTTAATGTTTTACGTTGTAACTAACAACATAAAAGTTGATTTAATAGATTTGGGAATAATTTCAGTATGGAATCAGGTAGGTAAAAGTATATTTTCAGGAGAACCAGCATTATAAATGCGAACTATAAAACTGCCATCTTCTCCGTTTATACCCCTAACTACCACCCAAAGTTATCACTAAGGGAGAAAGCTAATATGTAATTCTTTGTTCCTCGGTCGAATTCTAGGGCCATAGTCTCAGATCAGATACCGTTGAACTACTTACGCACATTTATTGTTGTCACTTCCTTTTTGTTCCATGTGCGTAAGTAGTTCAACGGTATCTGATCTGAGACTATGGCCCTAGAATTCGACCGAGGAACAAAGAATTACATATTAGCTTTCTCCCTTAGTGATAACTTTGGGTGGTAGTTAGGGGTATAAACGGAGAAGATGGCAGTTTTATAGTTCGCATTTATAATGCTGGTTCTCCTGAAAATATACTTTTACCTACCTGATTCCATACTGAAATTATTCCCAAATCTATTAAATCAACTTTTAAGGTTTTCAACGAAAAAATTGTTTAAAAATATTGATAGCAAAATTTAATTTCACTGCTGAATAGCTAAAGTTGTTACTTCTATGAATTGATGAAGTGGAATGGTTAAACGTATCTTTAATTATTTGCTGTCATGAATTTCTGAAATAAATTCCTAATAAGAATGCTGCGATGAACACATTTTTACTACAAAAGCTTCAATTATGAATACTCGAACAAATAGGCTTTTTTCCTATGCAACACTGGCCGAAAAAGCCGGAATATTTAAATATACCGGATTTTAATGTGCCGTTTTATTGAAATTATTATTCCGATATACATGTTTATTTTAATATACTTCACATGAACATCTCGTGAACGAATAATAAAATACAATTGTTCTACTCTTCTCCAAATCTACGCAGTCCTTCCTTCCGAAAATTAAAAAAACATGTCTCCATACTCCAAAATTTTTAAAATAGAGCGTCTTTGTGTAGGAGTCGGGTCGGAGATTCTCATTGAAAGTTTAGGCCGCAATGCATCGATGTGTCACGCGCGTCTGAATTTAGCCACTGTTCGCTCTTTGATGTTTTGGTTTCTATTTGCATGTTTTCTGGGTTCACCTCTTCAACAGAAATACCTTAGCAACTATCCCTAACTTCCTACTCCTTCGGTAGCTGCATTAGTTTTAAACTAAAGATGTAAATTTTAACACCCGACTGCAAATTTTGTTTCTTTTCATTGCAAGGAATGAGAATAAAGCACACAAACGAATGAAATTCCGCAAAGTAAATTGATAAGTGGTATGAGGTACAATTTTCAATAATTTTATTACCAATATATAAACATGAGTATAAATGGATGGATTTTTTTTTAATTTTTCAAAGTTTATCTTATTCGTCAAGTTGAATACGATTGACGGGAATACATTCTCTTACCACCTCTCCTGTGCTCGTCCTTCATGTGTGTTTGTTTCCCCTTTCATCTCTATTTCTATGTGAATGAATATTTGTTCGCTGTATGGCGGGATTTCGTGTTTGAATGTATATATAGCTGAGTTGGCTTATTTTTAAATCAACTCAATTTAAAAAAGCTATAATCTAATTTTAACTAATGACTATGTTTTATAAAAAAATTAGATCTCCGATTCTTACCCGATGTACGTATAAGTGCCACCCGTCAATGGATGTTTGATTCAAATATTGAGCCATAAAGCCCTGTTCATTATTTATCCATGCTTTGCCCAATCCATTCAACCCCACTTTTGACTTCCCTTACTTCCGAATGCTGCCTAATAATTGCGTGTTTCCTCATTTGAATCGAGTATTTTCCCTTCGATCTTCTCAGCTCCTGCTCAATATTTAAATCCGTAGAGTGCACTCCTTTTGAATTCACTGTTTTCAAGTTTTGTGTAAATACAATGAAAAGTCCTCGCAATTCGCATATCGTAGTAACCAGGGCGAATGGGGTCTGGAGATGACGCCATCTCACTGCCAGCGAGGGTCGGGGCGCGGGGGCTATTGTGGGTGGGGGGAAGTGTTGGAGAGGGGAGTTGCGTAGGGGAGAGGGTAAGTGGGGGTGGAATTGAAGGAGCATCCGAGGAGACGTGGTTTGGATGCGAGGCGTCCTCGAAGTTTTTCCTCTCGTGGGCGGTAATGCGGAGACTTAAGGAAAACGCGTTGACGTGGCAGTCTCCTCGGAAACGTCGGTGTTCCGCGTGGGGGGGGGGGGCACCGGGTCACATTAGCGGGGTCGTGATGAGAGGTGGGGGTGCATGGCGGCGCGAGGGGGCGCAGACAACCGTCCTTTGCGTTAAAGACAGAAGACAGTCGCACGCGCAGGGCCTCATCCTCATTTTACCGTCTCTTGCTAATGACTTCCATTCCCCTGTTTAAAATGAAAGCATCCTAGTTGGGAAATGAGGAATAGTGCGCCCTAATAGAATGGAAGTAAAAATTGCGGCGGGAGTGAGAGGCCAAGGCGTCACGGTGCGGAAATGACGTAGATTCTTTGGGGAGGCGAAGGGAAGTTTGGAGGGGGGGGAAGACTGAGCCGTGCGCTCTCCGACCATCTTGTTTCTCGCGCCTGTCACCGCCATCAAACCGAAATTGGCGAATGCTTTGAGGAGGGAAAACAGAACTTTTGTGAATTTAAAAAAGTTCATCTTATTCGTCAAGATGAATGTTCAAAAGGGTGAACCCGATACCATGAAAAGGCATACATTTTCTTATAAAATTGAGTATAATGTATGCTATATGTATTTTATATTGATTCTATAAGAGTAATCAGTAGAATAATATTACTTAAGAATGCCTGAACCAAGTATAAGTTTCATCTAGTATATTTATTACAATTGGGCTCAATTTTAAAAATACATAATTTGATTTTAACTAAGGCTTTAAATCTGTGTAAATACCAAAATGAAGGTGCTGATGTTCGTTTGCTGCCAAACTCTCCTTTCTTCATTTAGCCCCGTGGGAAGTCAAATTTAAGACGTGTTATTCCAAAACCACGTAATGCTCTTTGCGAAACCTCAACGCGTGTTTTCCTGATTAATTGCCACTCTCTCTTAGTGGGAATTAAATAACTTTCGCTTTTAATGCAAATATGTCTAATTTGGAGACAGGAACTGGCATTATACGGATTTATGTGAACCTGTCGCGATATCGGTTCTGCACCTTCAAAAATAAATTTTGTATTAAGTGGAAATGTTAGCATCCGAAAAAAATTTTTTAAGTTTCAATGTCTTTGACAGCCATTGTAAATCACATCTACGTGCATATTAAACATGGGAATGGTTACCTTGACCTATGAAAGATCTTCTTAATGTACCAACTAAGTATGAAGCCTTCTTTTTCAAGTCTTTCCCTCAAGGTTTCCTTCAACTACGTATGACCCCCAGTAAACTATCATGCCTCAGTACACCTACATCTCATCCATTTACCTTTGCTGGGAAGCGCATATGAAAAAATAGTTACTTTTTCAGCATATATTAACCCCTTTTCACGTAAGTAGCCATGTTTACAATGAAACAGCTATTGTTTAATTTGATTATATGCAATCGGGTCAATTGTGGTAAGCAATGGTGGCTTCAGCGTGGTGTACAAATGAAGGGTGCATCGATTTATAAAAAGGCTATCAGGCCTATTGCGTCATTTAGTAGATATCATATAAAGATGCCGCAAACAGATCTTAAAGCAAGAAAAGCAACTAGAAATATATGCTATTTCATGCTTTACTTAAGTCACGGGTTGCCTTAATTAAACATATGAAAAAAAAATATACCAGTTAGGGCGAGTAAACATTTAGCTCCTAACATCGCCCCGTGCCTCGAAGTTATATCTTACAAATAGCTCACAGAGTGCAAAGTCCCTAAGAATTGGAAAACCGCGCAATTTTTAAAAGTGGTGACGGGTAGGACCCCAGTAATTACAGACCCATATCTCTCACTTCTATGTGTTGCAAAATGTTAGAGCACATAATTGTCAGTTCCATAATGAAATGCCTTGATAAAATTAACATTTTAAGTGACAATCAACACGGATTCAGGAAAATCCGCTCATGCGAGACTCAATTAGGATTATTCACACATGACTTAGTTTTATCGGGTGAAAGTGGTGGGCAAGTGGATGCGATCTTTATAGATTTTCATCAGGCACTTGATAAGGTTCCCCATGGTAAAATTATTCATAAAATTAAGGTCGCAGGTAAAAACAAGAACGCAATAAATGGGGTTGAAGACTTCCTTTCAAAGCGGGAACAGAGGGTAGTCCTCGATGGTGCTAGTTCCGACAGGGTACGAGTGACCTCGGGAGTACCTCAGGGAAGTGTAATCCAGCCGTTACTTTTCTTGATTTTTGCGAATGATTTGAACCGCGCAGTGAAAAGTAAGACAAGGATGTTCGCGGATAGCACGGTGATTTATCGGGAGATATCTGGGGATGAGGATCGTTTAATTCTAGCACATTATTTAGATTGCATTACTGAAAGGTGAAAATGGGGAATGCCCTTACCTGGCGTTGACCTTGAAGTAGTTGATACGGAAAAATACCTAGGTGTTACATTCACTAAAGATTTAACTTGGAGGACCCACGCACGTAAAGTCTGCGAGCAAGCATATAAGAATTGGGATTTATTAGACGTATTGTCGGCAGAGCTGACCATCAGGTCAAGAAACGTTGCGACCTCGTTCTTGTAAGACCTCATTTAGAATATGCATGTAGCGTATGGGATCCGTGTGAAAAAGGCCTCATTCGGGAAATTGGGCAGGTTCAACGCCAGGCAACCCGTTTCGTGGAAAACTGTTACGGTAAAACGAAAAGCGTCACTGAAATATTTATGGAGTTGGGATGGGAATCATTGGAAGTAAGACGATTAAATTTTAGGTTGAAATTACTAAATTAATTCAGATCCGCATGTTTCAGCACCGAGGTCTCGCAAATTATTCGCGCTCCAATATACATTGGTCTCTTAGATCATGTTTATAAAATTCGGGAAATAGATGCCAGAACTAGCAGACCCAAGGACTCCTTCTTCCCACGGACAATACGGAATAATAACTGCAGAAATATACTCGTAGATAGCAAAAAAGCCACTTGTCACCCTCAGCATCTTGGGAAGAGTTAGTTCTACTCAATTCCTTTGGCTTTCAGTAACCTCGTGTGTGTTGTTGACACCAGGACAAGGTTTTGGTTGTTGAATGTTGACGACAGAACATATAGTACACGTATTTTATGAAAGAAAAACTGTTCGATAGGAAACGTTAACTCATCTATATTTTCTTTTCTATCTTTTGAAGCCTTACAATGCAGTAAAATAAGTAATACTAAATAGGACCCCTTATATTCTGTGAGTTTTTCAGCATGATTTACTTGTCTCTCTCGAAATAGTTCATGAAAAACTGGGATTAACAAATTTACTCGTCACCTTTGTGATTCTCAAGTAACAAAATGTGAAACAATTAAAGCCACCTATTTCTGTGACAATTCATTATAATAATTCGGTAGTTCGCGAAACTGTTCTCGCGAGGTAATCAACTAGTCCAAATTGACCAAGTGGCAGTTCTTGGAAAATAGCGCTACATACCTGGAAATTGAATCATTGCATACATCTACATAATACCCTGCAAGCTGCCTCAAGGACGTGTGGCGGGGAGTGTTGGGTCACCACCCGTAAAAAGGGGGAAAACTCATTCAAAACCAACACATATATGCAAACCCATTCCCACAGGGGTGCCAAAATCCTATCATTTTACACGCATGCGAATACATATCTATCTCCTTTCATTCTACATGCATGCAATTACATATGCTATCACCTAACAAATAATTGCGCCTTGGGATGCTGTAAGAAATTTATCCAATATCGTATACGCTAGAATTTGGTAAGTAGGAAGGCGAAATTCCACTATCAAAAAAACATGCAACATAGAACGCTCTCCTCCCCAAGGACACAGGTAAAGGATTTGACCCAACGCTGCAGGTAGTATGAGGATTCCTCCACGGAGAGGGGCGAGAGACGGAAGGGAAAATTTAAAAACTAACAAAAGTAGAGCAAACAATGCTATAAAGAGCACTACATTATTTAATGGCATTCTAATGCGTCATGCGGGAAGGGTTTTAAGAACAACACGCAAGAGGTTGGGAAAGTGCATCCAATTGAGTAGAACTAATTATTCTCTAGACATGGAGGAGGGCAAGTGGCATTTTGGTATCTACGAGTACAAACCTACAGTAGCCAGCCCGTATTGTCTGTGCGATGCTAGGTCTGGCATCTCTTTCAAGAATTTTACGTACATGATCTAAGCGATATTGTTATTAGTCTAGATATAAGATAGTGTAATTATTGTCTAATTAATATTGTAAATAGAAAATTGTGGTATATACATTTAGGTATAGGAACCTGTAAGAAAATATATACAGGTATACTTTGTATATATATATATATATATATATATATATATATAAACACACAAACACTAGGTTAATAAATATTAAACAAACAGAAACATAAAAGAAGGACACTTACAGTAGATATTTACGTTTCGACGGCACGGCCGTCGTCATCAGAATGCCGTTGTCGGGGAAAAGCGGAGAGGGCATGTGCAGGAGAAGGGTGACGGGAGGAGAGGTAAGGGGCCAATGGGAAGCGGACAAGGTGGGGGAGGAGGAAATGGCAGGGGGCGGTAGAGTTGCCGCGGTAGGGGAAGAGCTGGAAGGACCCGGTCGGGAAGCGGCCGGGCCTTTAGTGGGGGACTCGGTGACCGATTCGCTCAGAAGAGTGAAGTGGTTCTAGGCAGCATTGGATATATATATATATGTATGTGTGTATGTATATATATATATATATACATACACACACACACACATATATATATATATATATACATATACATACTACACATACATGCACATACATACACACACACACATATATATATATATATATGTGTGTGTGTGTGTGTGTATGTATGTATGTATATATATATATATATATATATATATATATATATATATATATATATATATATATATATATATATATATACAAGGTGGTGGAGGGGAAATGTAGGCAGCATTGGATAAAATCAGTGGGCTTGGTTCAGCCCGGGGGGTTTGAAGGACTGGAGCACCCAGATATGTGCCATCTCGCGGGTTCTCATTTCTATGTTACTAGCGGAATTGGGAAGGGTTTCAATCACTGAAACGGAGAAGCAGTCATCAAAAGACTGGTTGTGGGAAGCAGTGTGAGTAGGGATGGGATAATTAAGGAAGGTGGGAGATTTGGTGAAATAGCGGTGGTTATTCATTCGGAGGGAAAGGGTGGTCGTGCATTCACCCACGTAAAAGGCAGGGCAGAAGTTACAGGAGAGACGATATATAATGTTTTTAGAGGTGCAGGTGGCTATGGGTTGGGAGTTGGTAATAAGGGACGTGGAAGGTCTTAGGAGATGGCAGCATTTACAACGTGGGCGGTTGCATGGTGCGGACAGGGGTGGGGAAGAGACAGGGGTGCTCGTAGGTGGTTTTATAGACTTGAAGATATCACGCAGGTTTGACGGGCGTTTAAATGAAACGGAGGGACAATGTGGGAATAAAGGTGATGTGGATTGACTAATGCTAACAATTGGGAAGAGTTCACGGATTATCTGTTTAATTTTGTGGGATCCGGGGAAGAAAGTGGGGATAAGGTTAGGGCATTTTGGGCGGCTTGGTTTGGGGAGAGGAGTGTATTGGGTTGAAGGTTTGAGAATTTTCCTGTTGAGCAGTGTTTCAGGGTACCCACATTCTCTGAGAGAAACGTTTAACTGGTCAATGTATTTCTGTTTGGAGGGGGTGTTGTTGCAGAGACGGAGGCCGCGGACTGAGAGTGAGAAGGGGATGGAGCGTTTTGTGTGCGATGGGTGACAGCTATTGAAATGGAGATATTTTTGGGTGTTGGTTGGTTTAATGTGGACTGAGGTGTAAAACCTATTGTTCTGGAGATGAATTTCAATGTCTAGAAAGGTAAGATTTGAGTCTGATACAGAGGAAGTGAAAGAAACCAAAGAGGAGGAGTTGAGAGAGGATATGAAGGATGAAAAGTTATCGCGTCCGTGGGACCAAAGGAAGAAAATATCATCAATATAACGGGCCCAGAAGAGTGGTCTAAGGGTTTGTTGCTGGAGAAATTTTTTTTCTAGTTTACCCATAAAGAGATTGGCGTATGCAGGAGCCATACGCGTGCCCATTTCAGTACCTTTTATTTGCAAATAAATTTTTTCATTGAATTGGAAGGCATTTTTGGTTAGGACGAGTTGGCTCAGTTCGAGAAGAAAATCTGTGGATGGAGTGTGTGGTGTCGGTCGTAGAGAGAGGTAATATTTCAGGGCTTCTAAGCCTTCTTTGTGGGGAATGGAGGTGTACAGAGATGTAACGTCTATTGTGGCCATGAGAATGGTCGTGCTGTGAGGAATTGGGATAGAGTGTAGACGTTCCAGGAAGTGGTACGAATCTTTGATGTAAGAAGGGAGTGAAGTGGCTATGGGTTGAAGGTGGTGGTCTATAAATGCGGAAATTCGCTCAGTGGGGGAGTTGATGCTGGAGACAATGGGGCGTCCGGGGTTATTGGTTTTGTGAATTTTGGGTAGCAAATAAAAGTGTGGGGTCTTAGGATTGGGAGGAGAAAGAATGGATATATCTTTGCGAGAGAGACCTTCTCTGGGGCCAAAATTGGATAGAAAAGATAGAATATCCTTTTGGTATGAAGGATTACGATCTTGGGGCAGGGGGGTATAGCAAGAAAGGTCATTTAGTTGTCGTAATGCCTCAGTGTCATAGTCTTTCTTGTTTAGCACGGCAACGGATGACCCTTTGTCCGCCGTCGTGATAATTATATTTTTATTTGACGCCAAACGTCTGAGAGCTTGTCTCTCAGGGGGAGAAAGGTTATCTGGTGGCTTCAAGGAATCTAAGAATTTTTTATCGGAAATCTTTGTTAGGAGGAGATTGATAAAGATTTCTATTGGATTGTTGGATGCGAGTGGTTTGGGTTCGTTTTCTGAGGCTGGACGGAATCGAGTGAGTGCCGGATTAATGGAGGAAGCGTTCGAGGGGAAAGGCTGCGAATTCCAATAGGCATGCCAGCGGAGATTCCGGCAGAAGTTTAAAGTGTCGGTGACAATGTTAACGTAGTGGGTTTTAGGGGTGGGGGAGAAGGAGAGGCCTTTACTAAGTAGCGAAAGCTGGTAATTATTTAGAGGCTCGGACGAAAGGTTCACTACTTTGTGTTCGGTTTGGGGTGTTGGGTGTTGAGTCTGTGATTCTTTTGTTTGGCGAATGGGTAAAACGGGTGTTTTGAGCGGAGGATAAGGTAGGTTGAAAAGTGTTGCTAGATCCGGTTTTGAAAGGAATAGTGGCGGAGGTTCGGGTGGTGGTGGGGGTTGTTTAAGGGGCAAGGAAAGTCCCACGTGGAAGAAAGATTGGATAAGAGAGGAGAGTTTTTTTAGGTGGCCCTCGCGTCTTCGAGTGAGATTTCGAAGTGCGGAGGAAAGTATACGATTAAGTGACGGAACTAAGTGAGGGGCTGAATTGGATATGATTTTGGCGAGGGGCAGTAGGTTGGTACGATGTTGACTAAAAAGGTGGAGGTAGTGAGACAGAACATCACGTGTGAGTTCGCGTGATTGTTGCAATATAACGGCGTGTAGATGTGGATGAAGGCTAGGAGGGATACCAGAGATTTGGTCTTGTCATCAAAATACCAGGGGTATTTTGATGACAAGACCATTGGGAATGATACCAAGGGAGAGACATGAGGTGAGAAACTCAGAATGGCTAGCCCATTGTGCTACTTTGTAAGCATGAATGCGGAAATGGCGCAGCCAATGTTGGAATTGGTTAGGGTAATTCATTGGAAAGGCAAGGAATATAAAGAGTTGAGAAAAAAAGGAAACAGTGGTGAAGGAAAGAGGATAGAACACTCACGGCGACGATGCGACGGCAGACAACAGGAATAGCAAAGTATAAATTTTAAAAATAAAATCTTCAAGTGTATAAAACCACCTACGAGCACCCCTGTCTCTTCCTCACCCCTGTCCGCACCATGCAACCGCCCACGTTGTAAATGCTGCCATCTCCTAAGACCTTCCACGTCCCTTATTACCCATAACCACCTGCACCTCTAAAAACATTATATATCGCCTCTCCTGTAACTTCTGCCCTGCCTTTTACGTGGGTGAATGCACGACCACCCTTTCCCTCCGATTGAATAACCACCGCTATTCCACCAAATCTCCCACCTTCCTTAATTATCCCATCGCTACTCACACTGCTTCCCACAACCAGTCTTTTGATGACTGCTTTCAGTGATTGAAACCCTTCCCAATTCCGCTAGTAACATAGAGATGAGAACCTGCGAGATGGCACATATCTGGGTGCTCCAGTCCTTCAAACCCCCCCGGCTGAACCAAGCCCACTGATTTTATCCAATGCTGCCTACATTTCCCCCTCCCCCACCTTGTCCGCTTCCCATTGGCCCCTTACCTCTCCTCCCGTCACCCTTCTCCTGCACATGCCCTCTCCGCTCTTCCCCGACAACGGCATTCTGATGACGACGGCCGTGCCGTCGAAACGTAAATGTCTACTGTAAGTGTCCTTCTTTTATGTTTCTCTGTGTTTAATATTTATTAACCTAGTGTATATATATATATATATATATATATATGTATATCCACGCGCAGTTCCTAACCTGTACGTTAATACTTATTGTAATGAACTGACTCCTGGGGGATTTCGACTACAAGCATTCTGGTCCCTTATCGTTCTTGGAAAAAATGACATTTTACACCTGTCAGTCTTGCAGTCTATCTCTCTAATCTTCCATTCGTTATCCCACCGACCGTAATACGTTGGGGTTCGTATTATATCCTTGATGCCATCGGAAAAGAGCCCATCTTTAAATATTTTTAATAAGTTTAATAGTGAGTTCAGTCAAGCATTGAATCGTCTTTCTTTTAATGATGCCCATCCCAACTCCATAAACCTTCCCCAAGCGCTTTCCGTTTTATCGCAACATATTTTAACGAATCGGGCTGCACGGCGTAGAACCTTCTCAATTTCTCTTTTCACTCGGATCCCATACGCTATATGCGTACATAGAATATATCGTATCTGCATTCTATGTGAGGACTTACTAGAGCGTGACAAAAACGTTCCTTGATCTTGGGGTCAATTCTGCCAAAAATACGTTAAATATATGATTGACAAAGAAGGACTGTAGAGGGTTCATCATCTGCATCTACATCATGTCCCGCATACGGAATATGATGTAGATTCACCCTACATCGCCACAAGGGTGAACCTTCGCTTCCGCAATTTAAAAAAAAGTAATTTCACAAATGATACTTTTCTGAAAACTGGGATTGTCCTGAATGCTCACTTTTGTGGTTGATTGCTATTTTTCCCTTTCCACCAATCGGGCCCGTCCATACTTTACTTGCGATGTGCGGGAAGACATGAATTCAGGCGCTGTGCAGGGGAGCGCGAGTGGGATCTTGGAGCCCCATCAGGGGCCCTAACGTGTCCTATTACCCTCTTCGGGGAAGTTACACAAGCGAAGGGCAATCGAACGCTCCCGGATTGGGTTATCTGTCATCCCGGCATTTTTCCCGGATTTAGTTCCGAGCCTCCTGAGTGGACGACACGTCAGTCTGCCCGCCAGCTTCCCTTCCACACGGGCCTGGGCCTGGATTGCTCGAGTCCCTCGCACCCGCCCTCATTCTCTTCTCTGCCCATGATTGAATGGAACCCTCTCGGATCTTTTTAGACCATGCCTAGTTCGTTAAGGAAGAGAAGCGTATCGGGGGATTTTGACTTAATACTTGCGTCCGAGCATTGAAGTTTACTCATTGACTTGAGACGATCGCTGTTGTAAATCCTTGTCTTCATATTTCTCTTTTTTCATTGGTTGCTTAACTTCGCCTTATTAATAATTATGTACTCCGTCCGTATCCTTTTAATTTGCTCATTATCCACGGCTCCATTTCTTTGCAAAATCGTCGGCCTTCGTCATCGGTCAGAGGAGGTGTCGTTCCTTCCTTTTTTCCCGTATTTTAATGAATCTGCGTCCAAGCAGCACCACATTCGTAATAGCGAGAGCATGACGTTTATTCATCAAGCAGGCTATACGCATCCGTTGGGCATGAAAGCTGTTGACCACCTGTAATGCATCTTTGATAATATATATGAAGGCCCTACCCTCGGCTAGTTCCAAGTGTTTTCTCTTTAATTACACTCATGTATTATCAGCATAAACAATCCAATATAGTATGTGAGCATCAGACAACATTTTTAAGCTTTTGCACCAGTTTCATAATTATCTTCTGAATGATGAAAAAATTGGGATGAGGAAATTGTTTTTGAGGTTTTCCATTTGAGGATTTTCATTTTGATTCATATGACGAAAATTGGTGAAAGTAATTCGAAAGGCGTCAAATAAATTAAGTGATATTTCATTTTCTCTTTCTAATTTCAAGTACTACTCTTCATTTAATATTTCTATTTCAACCCACAGAAATATTAAATGAAGAGCAGTACTTGAAATTAGAAAGAGAAAATGAAATATCATGATCATTTTAGAAAAAAACTGTGAAATATATTTTTAAAATGTTGTTCGTAATTGCGGTGAAGAATAACGCAAACTGCGCTCGGGAATACAAGACGTGTGCACATTTTCTTGATAAAAAAAGGCATTTGGGTTTCCGCGCAGGCCCTCACCCCGTCACTTGGCCATCGAGTCAGTGGGGCAGAGGCGAAAAGGTGCGCGGGTAGGGCGTTGGTCTCTCGTTCCTCCACGCCGACAACGGGAGGCACGTCGTGCGTTCGCCTTCCCCGCCTCACCCCCCGGCGGTCCGTCCCTTTCTCTCGCCCCCCCCCCCCCGCGACTCCCTTTCACTCTCGCAGACTCGCTTCTTTTTATTTTTGCAATCCTTCTGCCTTACTCAAAGTAGAGACAGCCGTGCCCTTCGAGTCGGAAATGATAAAAGATTAAAATATAAAAGAAGGCCGTAGTAGGGGAGATATATTTGAGCGAGGATCTCTCATTTTCGAGATTCATAGAATTCGCGGCTGGCTATTCCCCCCCCACATCGCGCTAGGGGGGAGGGAAGTGAGACGGGAGGAGAAGGGTGGGCTCTCCCTTCTCCGAGAGCACACCCTTCTCCGTCACTTGCGCATGCGAGCGCACGTCCCTTGAAGGGATCGTGACGGAAGCATTCCAAAGATTCGGGCGCTCACCTTCTTCTTTCTCTTCGTCTCCTATTCACCGCCATTCTCTCTCTCTTCGCCGTGTCCCAATATTGACGCCGTGCTTGGTGTGACACGGACCTTCAATGCTACTCGGAGTATCCTAAAAAAATTGAGAACATTTTTTTTCACGGGACTATATTTTATGCAATTTTAAATTTCCTTGATACCCTTGATGGCGGCGAGCTGGTACGACATTGGCATACAAAAACTGTCGCAGTATTTACAAAAAAGCATTGACCGAAATAGCGATTATATAGAGATATGGGTAATTGATCAATCTTTAAAATGATGTATATGTCATAGAATATAATTTTTTTCTATTTCTTTAAAATTGGAGGTCTTACTTTTGGGGTTAACCTCGAAAATGTATGTTTATATCAAATACCATAAACATTTATATATGTTTATACATATATAACATAAACATATTACAAAGATGTGTGTTTATGGTTTAAATATGTATATACATGTATTAAATTTTGACGGTTTCCATCTAGAAAGTTATTTTGTAAATTAAAATAATTTAAAAATATGTCCTAATGGAAACCGCCGGTATTAGTGTCAATAAAAGTCGAGTCTCTTTTTGGGTAATAAAATCTGCGACTTAATTTGAATGATGACATTAAAACAGAGTCATTGACTTAATGAAAGCAACAAAAACGTGTCCATTGCATTTTCTTTTACACATGTCTCTTTATTGGATTTGTCAATTCATACGGTACAATTAGTCGAGGTTGACCAACTCGGAATCATATCGGAATTAAATAATGCACATACCACATTTATAATATCAGGGTTCCTTTGCTTATTAATCTGCAGTTCATATGTATGTGTCGAAATTACCAGCTAAATATCAATGCTCAAATATGTTTCCAAATTCCTCTGGTGAATATAATAATACTTTAATTAAATATTTCGTGAGAGATAATCTCGGCTACTCTATCGCGGTTTTTAAAAATATTTACTCTTCAGTTTTATTATATGCAAATGCGAATACATGTATAGTATGTTAATGCTACGTCATTACACATATTTTGTTTTGTAATTTTCGTTCAATTATGCCATGTATCTATGGAACGTTTTTTAACTACCTCTTAAGAAGCTTTTGGGCAATGGTATCAAGTTTATGAATGGATAAAATACTCCTAAATCCGCTACAATTATACAGCAGCTCGTTTAAATATGCAGGAGCTTACCGAACCTGTAGATATACCCAACTTCGGTTTAGGAGAAAAGAAAGCGAGAGAAATCCATGTTTGCATTGCTTGGCACGAGCATAGGTAATCCAAGAAGTACCCCACTCAACAAAGAAAACAAATAAATTTTGGAAAAAAAATTATTTATTTTTCACTTGCAATACACTTTCACTGTTTTTATAAAGACATTAGTGGCTTAATCCCATTAGAAGAGACTGTTTTAATTTAGTTTAGCTTGGAGGCATGGGTTTTCCTCTTATCTCAATAAACCAAATTGAATGTTGAGCTCATCAGAAAACTCTGTGGATCATACATACCTGTATGTATATATATATATATATATATATATATATATATATATATGTTATATTTACTTTTATGAACATTTAAAATATCTCATGAGTCGCCTCCCTAAGACATAATTAATCACTCAGATACTGTATTGAATGTCTCAGTTAATCATTATTACGGATCAAATATGATACGCATAACTCCTAAAAAATGAAATCAACATTGAAACTGAAAATTTTAACGAGCAATGTTGACTGAACTGGTGATTTTAACGGGATAAACACTTTCGAAGTGTTTGACACGGGCAACTGAGAAATGGAAAGTGTCTAAAGTTATTACACATAATTATGATGGAGATAAATCTGAAAATTTTAAGGTTTAGAAGACGGATACACTCATTAGATAAGCTGGAAAAGGTAAACAATATTCTAAATAAAATGGAAAATTTATTGTTCAAATTGTCGGAGTCAACTAAAAAATAATTCGAGGCAATTCTCTTATGATTATTCCATAAATAGATTTAAAAAGTAAAATGGGAAGTCTGCTGAATTTTAGTTAATACATACATGTACTCATTAGGAAGGAATGAGCAAGAGATAAAGTGTTAATCTTTCATTATAATTAATAATTAAAAAATATTAATTCATGTTTATGAAAAAACTGAATGATTTTTTTGACCTATTCTTACTCAGAAAATAACCAAAGTGGTAAAATAACTTATTCGCGAAAAAACGTTGAAATCTCTCATTGAAGTCACGGTCTCTGTACTGGAGTTTGCTCTCATTTTGAGCAGTAATACCGTTCCATTTCAATTAGTACCAAAAAAGCTGTCATATTTATCCACCACTGCCTAATAATCGTGATCTCCTTCAAAATTATCGACCGATTTTATAATCGCTAACTATAATCAAAGTCCTACAAAAATTACTATGCACGGACTAATCAGATTAGTCGGTGTAATTATACCAGATTGTTTGATTTTTTTGTGTTAACTAATTAGGGGTTCGTTGCAAAGAGAACCTGAAAATGCTTGAATTGTGTTCACTGCTAAAATATACATCTATGTAAATTAACATACATGTACCGAGGGCTCATTTATTGATACCAAAATAGAAATACATTGGATTATGGCACTTTAAGGAAAACAAGTTGTTGGGATAACAGGTGTTCCAATAGCTTACGTCTAAAATTACTTACCAGAGCATTCCCTGTGCGTAAGGTGGGTAAAATCTGAAATAAATTAAATTTAATTAGAACCAGAGTGCACATAAATAATAGGTGGGTAAAGTAGGTTGTTACAGGATTGAAATTATTTATAACATTTAAAAAAATTACGATTTTCAAAGACCATGGATTTGTGGCAGGTTTTGCAAATGACGCGCCCTTGAACTGTAGTTGCTGTGGTATAAAATCTACCACAAATTCTGTGCAAATATTTATCTAAGATTCCGGCTCAAATGGTTTTATATTAATGCCCATGAGTTAAGTTACGAAGTAAGATTCATATCTTTTGATTCAAGTATTTTTTATCGATATAACGTATTTTATCTTGCCGAAGACCTACTTAAAAAGTGTGAACGTCAAGTAATTGAACTAGGCAGAACAGAGAACACAAAAGAGGAGATTACTAGTTAGAATAAGGTCGTGAAAAGTTTGGAAGACGTTGAGAACATGGTTGCTAAATAATGTTAACCCAGAGATAGAAAAAGAAAATAATGATATTTTAGGTCTGTACGAGGTGAGATGGAAAGATAGCGAAGATTATTGATACGATGTTTACAGAGTAATACGCTATACGACGGAGAGGAAGAGAGCCAGCGAGGGGTGGCGATTGTTTGGAAAAAAGGACGGGTAGAAGCGTAGTAAATAAAGAGAAATAAAACCGTAGAACATTAATAGTGGGAGTAAAAGCTGAACCAACGAACTTGGTTATTATTCAGTTCTACATTACAGCTAGCAAGGGTAGCGAGGAAGAAGTCAACAGGGTGTATGCGACGCGTTAGAGGACATAACCGTAGGTGTTCCTGGGGGGAGGATATTTGAAGGTGTTTGGGATATACTTATGGAATGGGCATAGGGAATTGGAATGAGAAGGCAGGCAAAGGAAGAGAGGGTGGTGAGGTGGGTAGTTACAGTTTAAATACGGGGAGTGACCGCGGGGAGAAATCAACATAAATCTGCAGAAGACAGGCGTTAATCATACTAAAGTATAAACTGTTAAATACTAGACCTAAATTTCCAAAAACAAATTTCCACAAATTCTTTCTTGGGGGATGACCATTATGGTTTCAGAAAGAGAATACTCGTGCGAGACGTGATACCCGGATATTGATGATGTCACGAATGAGAGAAACTATTTAATCTATTGAGAAACCACTCAGAATCTATTGGTTTGAGCCGTGGATTTCGAAAAGGCATTTGATAGCGTTAATTGAGTGAAAATTATGAATGCTGCTGAAAATGAAAGTACAATGGCTTTTCCGCAAGGTGCGGATTCCTCAGGTGCGAATGGCTCATGGGAAGTTAGTGTGGCCTTTACTAGAATAAGGGCTAAGACGGTTGTCCATTATAATCGGTACTTTTAAACGCACTTGTAAGGAAAATGATTAATGAGGCGTGGAATTATTCGAGAGATTAATGAAAGTCGTTGTAAAATAAGTAAAAGAAGTTATTTTGGCGGATAATCAAGCTTTGGTGTAAGAGTCACCAAGGAATTGCCATCATTGCTTAGTGGATTGGAAAGTCAGTGCAATGGGTCTGGGATAAGAATAAATTTAAACAAACAGTGTTGATGCAGTTTTCCAGGAAGAGGAAAGTGGAGTTCAATATTAAAATAGGAGTTAATACAATGGAACAGGGGGAACAGTTTACCTATTTTGGAAGCTTTTGGACCAAAATAGTCTTTAGTAGTACGGAAATAAGCGGAAGAATTTCGCTGGGCGAAGAGTAGGCTTTCACAAGGAGGAGGGAATTGGTGACGAGGTCGTTGGTAGGGATGATATGGGAAAACGCTCGTAAAAACTTTGATATGGAGCGGCGGTTTTGCCCGACGTGGCAGCAGATTCACCGAAGCAAGACGATTTGCGAATATTGGAGACACTTGATGAGTGAGCGTGGAGGCGGGAGGGAAGGTGAAATGGGCAGAAAGGAAAACAAACGAGGAACACACAAGTCCAGTATTTTTTGCGTATCAACAATGTAGTCATTGCCTACAGCTAGATTTGACGCAAATATTCTCTGAATTTGCTGCAGTGTAAACAATACCTCTGCTTAAGTAGTAGTCATCAATTTACTCGGAAGCAGAATAAAATTTGGAGCAAGATTAATGCTCTGAGATCGCTCCCCTTCGGTGGTGGGCACGTTTCGATGAATTCCTCTTTTCGTTCATATACGCATCTCTCCCTCGCGCTCATGGCTGCCTTGTGAATAGCCAAGCGCCGAGTCTTCACTCCGAATGCACCCCGGCCGCGACCGCCTCCCCCCCGGCGCTGCTCGCGCGTGCGGAAGAGATCTCTCGTCGCAGCGCTGCTCCATCGAAAATGCGTCCCGGGGAATATTAGTGTGTGGTCACCCTATCGCTTTCCCGAGAGCGTGTTTGCTCTCCTCTGCGGATATCCCGTTCGCCACTATTCACTCTCCGAATCGCCGAGACCCCTTCATGTGGTGAGGGGATAATTGTACGAGCACAGCCTCCGTTTCCAGGAAACACACCTCAAATCTATCCATCCATCCACCCCCTGGAGGATGGCTCGGGAGAGCGCGCACGATTTTTGCGGTTTCCACTTACCCTCGACCCTTGGAGACTGTTCACTCTCTGCCATTCTCCCTTTCACTTACCGCGGCCATGATTGTACCATCGTCCACTCAGCTAGTTTTTACGTATATATATATAGTATATATATTGTATATATATTGTATATATATTGTATATATATTGTATATATATTGTATATATATTATATTGTATATATTGTATATATATTGTATATATGTATATATATTGTATATATATGTATATATAGTATATATATTGTATATATATATATATATATATATACATAGAGAGAGATATAGGTATAAGGAAAGGGGATAGGAACACACAAAGGACGAACACAGGAGAGGTGGGGAAGGCGGAATTAAGCAGAC